>CM074987.1:4003742-4014048 GCA_037576825.1 Pangasius krempfi
TAAATGGTAAATGCCATATTTTTGTGGAACCTCTTAAAATGAAGCTGAAAGTCTACACTTCGATCACATCTTGATTGATTTATTTCAAATCCAGTGTGGTGGTGTATAAAGGTAAAATCACAAAAATTCTGTCATTGGGGCCTATACATATATATATATATATATATATATATATATATAGAGAGAGAGAGAGAGAGAGAGAGAGAGACTTAGATGTAGAAGGAGAAAGAACTGACTAAACCAAATTGAAGGAAAAGAGAGAGAAATGGAGATCAATAAATACAGACAGACACACACACCCACAGAGAGAGAGAGAGAGAGAGAGAGAGAGATTAGAAGAAAGAAAATCCATCAATCAAGACTGAGGAGTGGGGAAAGAGAAAGAATGAAGTGTAGAGAAAAAAGAAATAAAGAGAAGGAGAAGGAGACAGACAGAAGAAGATAAAGCTAAGAAAAAAAGAGAAATGAGGATCAATAGAGAGAGAAAAACATGAATAGTAAGAGAGTAAAATGATGAAGGAAAGAGAAAACCACCCAAGAGAATAGGGGACAGAGAGAAAGACAAAACTGGAGAGATGTACAAAGATAGGGAGAGAGAGACATGTACAGAGAGAGAGAGAGAGAGAGAGAGAGAGCAATGTAGATCAATAGATAGAGAAACAGATATCCAAATAGACACAGATGGAGAGAATGAAATACACACTGAGGAAGACAAGAAGATGGAGATAAACATATGGAGAAATGCAGAGAGACAAATGGACTAAGAGAAGGAGGGAGGTGATAGAAAGAGAGAGACAGCAAAGAATGGTAGGTATTACAAGAGAAGCTTGTTTCTAAATATAAATAAAATATGGCATAATGATCAATAAAGCCAGCAGCAGTTCACATAAAGTAAATATGTAGAATGAACAAAAGAAAGAAAAAAGACAAAATTAACATCACAACCCCCTGTAGACCCAAAAGAATTGGAATAAATGTTAAATTGACGCTTTCCCCCATCATGTTCGGTGTCTTTTTTTTCTTCAGCACAAATTTCTGTTACAAATTTTCAGTAAAATATTGTCATGACTTATTTAGGGGCTCATAATGCTGCTTTCTGTGTAAAAAGAAACAAAAATGGACAAGCCCTTTGATAGAATATATTTTGACAGTTTTTTATTAAAAACGTTAAAATATGTTTGTAAAGATTTTGTATATTTATTTTAAGATATTTTGAACATTTGAAGCATGCAACTGTCCACAAACAGCACTTACCAACTTGTTGAGATTCAGAACGGTCATGGACACGGCTCACCACGGACACGGCTCACCATGGACACGGCTCACCATGGACACTGCCTACAGACATGGCTTACCATGGACACAGCTCAACATGGACACTGCCTACAGACACGGCTCACCATGGACACTGCTAACAGAAACAGCTCACCATGGACGCGGCTCACCACGGACACTGCTAACAGAAACAGCTCACCATGGACGCGGCTCACCATGGACACTGCCTACAGACATGGCTTACCATGGACACAGCTCAACATGGACAATACCTACAGACACGGCTCACCATGGACACTGCTAACAAACACGGCTCACCATGGACGTGGCTCACCTTGGATGCGGCTCACCATGGACACTGCCTACAGACATGGCTTACCATGGACACGGCTCACCATGGACACTGCCTACAGACATGGCTCACCATGGACACTGCCTACAGACACGGCTCACCATGGACACGGCTCACCATAGACACGGTTTTAAGTTCACTGATAACAGATTTTACGTAACTAACATTGCTGTTGAATAATGAGAGATCTAATAGGTTCAGAATCTGAATAATAAGACTTCTGATTGATCTGTTGGTCTTATTTGGGTCTCCTTTTTTAGGTGAAGGAGAGAGAAGTCAGATTGTTTTATGCGAATTTTGAATAAAGTGCAGTACAGTGCACAGATGTGAGTTTAGTGAATGTGTTTGAGAGAAATCTAACAACAGTTCAGGTGATGATTCTGCTCACACCTAGAAATGTCCTGATTAGAGAAACCTGATGATGTCTAGCTATAGGAGATTAAAGTTTCTCTTCTCTTCTGTCCATTTGGCAGACGCTCCATAATTATGGTGTAAACTCGACTTGAGTGTGGACAATAATAGACAATGTTACGTCACAATACAATGGCCACTAAGGCCATTTATAAACCGAGATCACACCTCGTCTCCAATATGCTGGCAGCGTCACCATCTTATATGTCTCATCCTGCCATTAACTTACAGACATTGAATGTAACTATAAATGTGTTTTTCTTTAATGAGTAACAAATTATAATCTTTAAAATCGCTGCGGTATAAGAGGAATAAAACACTGCAGGACATGCTCTTATAGGAAAATACCACTTCAAGGTGGTAACAGAAACTTCGCTTTGTGTCACACCACCCCAGCGTAGATTTTATATTTTATATTTTCCTATTACAGCACACCCCATTGTGTGTTCTTTCTTACACATATACAGTAGCTCTTTTACTAAATCAAGGTTGTGTAATTGTTATTGTGAGTCATTCAATTAAATTAAAACCTTGTGCAAAATTGTCCACAAGCAGCTGGATATTTTAAGTCTCCGCTACTTTTTTTTTCCAAATTTTCTCCCCAATTTGTTCATTTGCTAAATTCATATAAATTAAATTCTCGGCGTGCTTTTTTTTTAGGCGAGCAAAAAAATAAACCAAAACGCAAGCACAATTTCTTTAGCACAAATAAAATAGATAAATCTTGCGCAAATATATCAAGACTCCGATTTATTTTCCCATCACCAAATTAAATGAAACTGTGTGTGTCTTACTAAATGCACAAGAAAAAAAGAAAACATGTACTGTCCTGTCCAGGCTTCCATACCATTCTCTTTAGCCAATCACTGACTTGCTGATCAAGGCTTTGAGCCTCGATATACAGTATGTTTGCTGTTTCCGGACAAAATGGGAAATTACCGCAGATAACTTAATCAGGCTAATCACGTTCTCAGGTGTTTGAAGAACTGAATACATCGCTTGATCTCGGATTTGCTCTGACTGAGATAAAACTAGGAAATTCTCAAACATGGGAAATGGTTTGAGGCCAACTTTTTTCTATTGTTTATATTAATGCTCATTGAGATAAAGCTAAAATGATATTCGATTGCTCTAAAAATGTAAAGACGCAGCGAGTGACCAGGACTTCCACTGTCCACTGCGCAGTCCTGCTAACAGCACACGAGGGTTTAACGGAGCTCCGGGTGAGTAATGAATGCGGACAGCAGCATATGGGTCTCTCTTTGATTTGTTTAGCTCAGGGCAGGAAGTCAGTGAGGGGAAGATGAGAGAAACTGGGACGTGCCATGGCAAAGCTCGTGGGCTAAAGCAAATCGGGGAAGCTGACACACAATGTAATGCCAAAAAGGAATCACTCTGGTGCTGTGATTAACGGATATCGAGGAGGTGAGGAGGAATAAATCAAACTAACCTGAGATCTAACAAAAGCCATAATGTGCCAGGATTCTACATCAAAGCAATGTAATTTGGGTATCTGGTTGAAAAATGTGAAGAATATTTTGCAACATCTTGACAGCTTCGAATGGAAAGTCAGTACACATTCAATGAGAATCCAAGGCCGCGTCTCGAACAGTACACGGATTACTAAAGAGTACGCCTAATTAGAAATGATGCGTGCTGTGGAGATGTCGAACTGCCTGGCGGTGGTAAACACAGCAAAGCAGACGCTAAAGAAAGCAGCTAAATGTACTTCATTCATCTGACACAAATAATAGTTAGTTAGTCTGACAATAAACCTCAATGAACCTAACTGATTAAAAATGACACATCTGGTCGCTTGCAGTGTGTGTATTTTTTATTTTTTTTTTAACTTAAACTGAATTTTTGGTGTGTTTTGTCACCTGATCTGGGTTCTCTGAGTATTTCCTTATCCAATTAAGTCCTTTTAGCTAAAAAGCTAGCATTAGCTGGCAAGTTTGCTACAGATATATCCATCTAAATCCAGAATTCTTTGATGACATATGTGTCTGGAAAGTCTTAACAAATCCGAATCAGTGGTTTTGAATGTGAAATTAGCATTAAAGAGCTAAAAACAGGTTAGAAATCATATATTTTACTTTGATGACAGATTATTGATGATATTTTTAATTTAGAAAAAAAAAAAAAAAAAAAAAAAATACACACACGATAGTGTTAGCTAGCATTGCGAGTGGTCTAGAATGTTCTGTTTTTCAACAAAAATAGTCAACATGAATATTGTTGATGCGTGTAGTTTTGACAGATCGGAGTTGACTGAAGCGACAACCCTGATCCCAGAGCTCACTGCTGAATTTAACACACATCTCTGACCCACATGGAAGATGTATAAAATACAATTATTATACACTCTGGCCAGGAGGACAACTGTACAGCGTGAGGGTAAAAGGCCATGAGTGCATGGCCTACTGGGAAGAATTCAGCTTAGCATCTTAACTGGACTGTTCCACTACCCCTGTGTGGTGCTGCTATAGGAAACGCCTGAGTGATGAGGTGCTGTTATTCCCCTTACCACAGTAATTCACCAACAATTACAAATTTCCATTTATTAAAGAAAAACACATTGTGCTTTTTATCCCTTTAAAGTTACACTTAACGTTCCTGTTCTCGCTTACTTTATAGCAGCTATAAACAGCCGTTTCCTTACCAATCTCTTTTTTTCTCTCTCAAAGAAGAAGAAAATTAATCAACATCTTCTGACCAATCACGATTGAGAATTCAACAGCCCTGTATAGTACAAGTAATGGATTGATGTAACAGGAGTAGTGTGTGTGTGTGTGTGTGTGTGTGTGTGTGTGTGTGTGTGTGTGTGTGTGTGTGCTCGTGTGTGTTACACATTTACTCATTCACTAAAGCCAAATCCATGTAATCTTCCAAGCTGCTATTTCACAACGACACTGAGTTCATGCTGTGGTTAGCAGGAGTGTGATGGCTCTGGCAGTCAGCAGACAGAGGATTTGGGGGAGGATACAGGGATTTTATATCATGCATACACACACACACACACACACACACACACATACACACACAGAGTAAAGCTAATGGGGAATTCAAGTTCGCATAGACTGAAGGTTAATATGGATGAAGTTAATCTCATTTCCAGCAGAACATTGGAATTATATGATATGCTGAGATTTGATTCACTATTTTATGGTTGTAATATTGGATTATGGATATTTTTTAGCCTTGGGAAGTGAATAAATCTGTCTGATGGGATTGGAAGCAGTTTTAGAGTACCTGATTGTTGGTTGTATGACTGTGAAGAACTTCTATTTTGATAATAGATTTTTTTTGGAAGTAATAGCAAGATTGCTTGCTGTACAGCAGCTCTGACAGTAGCGCAGGTTTATATTAATGCCCCTGTTCTGATACATTATCGTTTCTAAAGTAACTGCTTATTCACAGGAATGGGTCAATTCCATGCCACACCACTAGAGCTCCCCATCACGGGAACTTCCTGTTTACCTAGCACATCTGACTGCAATAACTTCCTCCTTCAGAGATTCTGATTCTATGTTTACACTTTACAAAGTCTTGCCAACATTCCTGTTTGCAGTTCTTAGTTTCACGTTTTGGTTCATTGTGTTTGTCATGCTCCTTTGGATTTGTTCACTGTGTTCAATTCTGTTTTTGGTTTTGACTAACCCTAAACCCTAACCCTGACTGTTATATTGACCATTGAGTAAATTGACATACATTGACATTGATCTGTGCTTGTCACTCATCCAATAAACCCCGCACTTTCTTCATGCTTTTGCTACACTAATAATAAACAGATTAAAAATGTGTTGTTATTTAACAAACAAAAATGAGTTAAATTATTAATATTGTGAAGTTTTGTGTAAAGAGATGTTTATGTAACATGGAAGGAGTCCTCAGTGTCTTCAGGAGTCTTCAGTGTCACTTCTTTATAACATTCAAAGGTAAAGCTGTGACTGAGTTTTCCAACATCTTAAGGATAGAGGAGTTTACGTTTTGTAATTTCTTGGTAACATGGCAAACTGTGTTCTTTAATAAATAAAATTGTATGTTCGTTGGTACTTCCTGTTTTTTTCCGAATAATTTGCCAGGAGTTTCTTTCCTGTGTCAAGCATTTAAATTATACCCTTTTTTCTTTTTCATTAAAATTTTTATCAATATTTGTTGTATTTTTTCATTTTTCCCTTCTACCATATTTTCATTTTCTCAAAGAACGCTTTTGTTTTTTGTCTAAAGACAGTGAACTGAGGCCATCCGTGTCAGATCCATCTAAAATAATATCAACTAATCTTCAGCGAAGGTACGTTAAACACTCAAGATTTCAAACATTCTTCATTCTTCCACTGTTGTTAATAATAGTTTTATTTGTGATAAGTGTATATTAGTTAGCTCTCTGATGGAGAAGATTGCAGCATTAGAGATCCAGAATCTAGAGAGGGTTAGTGAGAGTGAGAGCAGCATAGTTTCTGTAGGGGAAAGTCTGGATAGTCCTTAGGCAGAGTTAGCAATTCCCCAACTATATCATTACAGCCCTCACAGCAGGGTGAATGGGTGACGACTCGGCGGCATAATCGCAAAAAGCCAAAGCTAATGCTAAGGCTCGCCCACGGAAGCAACACTCCTCTCCGCCTCATGTGTCTAACAGGAATCCAATCAGGCTTTATTGGTACCATGACGCTGCTCATCAACTTTCTCTGTCAACTCAGGCTTTGATCCTTAAGCTATGATTAGTTCACAATCGCATGCACATAAAAGCGTGATGTCAGCACCAAACAACCAATTGCGTTCAACATGGTTAGAGTGAGATCTGTGTATTTCTCCACTGAGGAGCAGGAAATAATCATGCATAAATACAGAAGAATACAAAAATGTATTGCAGGCATGGAGTAATACTGTTTCTGCTGCCAAAGCAAGAGAGAACTGTTGGAGAAAGATTGCTGATTGTGTTCGTGTGTAAGTTAAACAAATGTATGTAATAAGTGTATGTAATATAATATATGTATGCCTCAAGAAAGATTACTATTCATTGTTTCACTCCAAATGTTCTCCAAATGTTCTTGAAAGCAGATCAAGACAAAATATAAAAATATAAGGCGAAGTGGTGAGTATTTGCCACAACGTTGTTTTGTAATTCTATTCGTGTGTACAATTTATCACAAACACTTGTTTGCAGCAAACAGAAAGAAGTGTGAAATTCGCAAAACTGGTATCGGGCCACCTCATCCAGAATACACTGTGGCGGAGGAGCTGGCTCTGAGTGGTAATGAGGGGCAGCCGATCATGGATTGTGTTCAAGATGCAGCACATTCTGACCCTGGTGCTGGCTCCTCCAAGCAAGTGACACTGGGTATGTGTGTAATGCATGACTTCTTATTTTTTAACTGTTTTAAATAACTATGGCTGACTGCATGTTCTGCAGCAAAGGGAAACACAGTGACCCTGTTGAAGCCAGCACACACACACACACACACACAGACACACAGTGTCCCACGCAGAGGTCAGTATGCAGCAGACAGTACACAGTGGTTGAACATAACCTTCCTTATAATAGTTATCCTTTACATGGTCTTACTTTTATTTATTATGGTGAAGCAAATGATGAAGATACACTATTTGTGTTGTCTGAGAGAGCTGGTTATTCACTGAGAGAGGTTATTCATTATAGCACACATTTGAATGTGAGAATTTATTTTAAGTTACTGGCCCTTACACTTGTGTATCTTTTATTGCAGGATTTTTCACAACCTGCCCCAGAAACTGAAGCCTCTACCTCCAGGGGTTAGAGAAGCAATGCGAACAAGGTAATGCTTTAATCCCATTACATAAATTACCGTCAGTCCTGTGTTTGTATGAACTCATGCCACTTTCTGTGATTTGATTAACCTACTGAAAATGTAATGATTATATCTATT
The DNA here is from genome assembly GCA_037576825.1 of Pangasius krempfi. Taxonomy (NCBI): domain Eukaryota; kingdom Metazoa; phylum Chordata; class Actinopteri; order Siluriformes; family Pangasiidae; genus Pangasius; species Pangasius krempfi. The sequence continues at coordinate 4,011,687 of CM074987.1, forward strand.
TGTTCAGGTAGAAACAGACTCTGTCAGAGCCCTTTATAAAAGGACCCTGGAACTAGAATGCACACTAAAGGAGTTGGATTGTGAGTTAAGGAGGCTTTAAATGGAAAAAAAAATGGAGATTGAACAGCTGAAAAAAACAGTATGTGAACTTATTTATTCATGCAACGTTTTAGTATAAAGAGTATGAATATTTATTAATGCAGCCCTTTCTCTCTCCACATGAAAACCAATAAAACCGTTTGAGACCTATTTGGAGTTCCAGTCTGCTTTTATTCAATTTTTAAGTGAAATATTGTGTGGTGATGGCATCTCTGACTGCTGTGCCAGCTGGGTGGTCGAGTTTAATAGGGTCAATCTTATCGGGGGGAAGTTAGTTATGTGGTGGCTCCTTTCTGATAGTGTGCAGGATGGCACACGCAGCCACTATCTGTGATGCCCGCTCTGGTGACACTCGTAAGCAACAAAGACAGTTGAAGCACGCCTTTAAAATCCCAAATGTCATCTCGATCCTGATCCTAGATTGACTGAGGGCCACATTGAAGCAGGTCTGAGGGTCAGGATAGGGGGTTAGCAAAAACCTCTGGCATGCATAACCCCTGTCTCCCACCAACAGGCCATCAAATAGCCCTGTCATAGAACAGAAAACGGAAAATTGTATACGTTTTTCTGTATCATAATCCTTTCCCTTAAAGCGTTCCCAATTTACTTTACCTTCCTCAAAGCACTGACACAACACAGACTCCCAGAAAATTCATGAGCCTTGCACCAAGCCAGGCCATTTGGCATCCAAGCTCGTGATCATACATTCATGACCACAAGTCATCTGCAGATGAAATGTACAGAAGGTCAGTGTCGTATATGTGAACATTACTACTAATTGAAAGTTTCACGTCAAAATTCATCTCACTGAAAAGACAAATCAGCTCAGGTGTACAATAGGCCTACCTGAACATTAAGGCTGTGAAAGTACTATTTCTATTCACAAAATTAGCCTCATGTTCTCCTAGTGCTGTGGAGATTGCAACATGTGTGCAGTCTATTGCTCCTGTGACTATAGGGAATCCTTTCAAAAGATGACAGCATTTTTTTTTTAAATCACTTATTATTGATACTTATAATTGATTCTAAGTGATATTTGCTTGTAGGGGAAAAAAGTGAATATAAAGGTTAAATTAGCAATGTAAAAGTCTAAATTAATGAATGTGATGTCACTGTATCAATGTATCTTACCAGCTATTTTATAGAAACCCTCTTTTATGGACAAGGCAGATAAATGTCCAGGGAACACAATGAAACTGTCAATGTACCCCTGCAGTGAGAGAACCACCTTGTGAATGGCTCGACATACAGTGTTTTTTCCCAGGCTCTCTGCATCACCAACCGCATACAAGTATGTACCACTTGCAAAAAAAACCAACTCAATGCATACCATTTGCGGTACGGTAAGGGGATGGCTTCGATGTGTAAAATTTTTTATGTGCGGCTCAAGAAGTTGACAAAGATATGAGATTCCATCCGTGGAAAATAAATATCTTTCATGCAAGTAAGTATCAGGGAAAGCCAGGGGATTTTGTCTATCCCTAAAAACTCTTACAATTTGTGCTGAGATGTCCACAGGATTACGAAGAAATGGTGAAGGCATTGTAACAGAAACTAAGTTGAATTAGCTGTGTCACTTATATGTACCCTTTCTCACAGCTGATTGGTCCAATTTTGGTTTCAGATCTGTTACACAGAACATAACCTGCACTGGAGCAGGTTAGCCGTGGGGCACAAGTTACTTTGGCGATGAACACCAGGGTTGTCACAAACTAAACTGAAACTTACCTGGCTAGCCACCTAAGCCAGCTTCATTGTATAGGCCTAAGCTTAATAAAGCTTAATAAAGTTGAGGAATGTGTAAAGGACATTAAACACTGGATGCTTATTAACTTCACTCTACTTCATTCTGACAAGACAGAAGTACACACACAGCTAGAAGAAAGCTTTCTGAATGCAGGGTATATCTGGATAGAGTTTCTATTTCATCATATGCAGCAGTAAAAGACCTTGGGGTGATTATTGACTCCAGTCTTTCAGTTGAAGCTCATGTAGATAATATTACTAGGATAGCCTTTTTTCATCTCAGAAATATTGCTAAAATAAAATATATAATGTCCCTACACGAAGCAGAAAAACTAGTCCATGCTTTAGTTACCTCTAGGTTGGATTATAGTAATGCCTTACTCTTTGGATGTTCCAGTAGGTGAATAAAAAAGCTCCAGTTAGTCCAGAATGCAGCAGCGAGAGTTCTTACTAGAACCAGAAGATATGACCACATCACCCCTATCTTATCCACACTGCATTGGCTCCCAATCAAATT
>CM074987.1:4037795-4056415 GCA_037576825.1 Pangasius krempfi
TGATTCAGAGCGCGGTCACGCGGTGGCGTTCCCATAGCGTTTCGTGACGCAGCTCGAGTTCCTGAAGGGGAACACATCTTGTCATGTTACAGAGAAACCGCAAAGCGTAAATGCCTCTGTCCTGAAGGTGTTACAGTTTTACCTCTGTTACAAAGCACTGACACTGGTGACTCCTTCCAAAAATAAATCTCTTTACAGATAAATAGATAGATAGATAGATAGATAGATAGATAGATAGATAGATAGATAATATAGGGGTTGCCTGTTGTGACTGCAGTATGAAACAGGGCTGAATTTATATGATATGATATATGATCACGCTGATAAGCAAAGTAAATCCTGTTAACAACACTCACTGAATGACAGAAAGAGAAGGAAAGAGACAAGGAGAGAAAGAGAGAGAGAGAGAGAGAGAGAGAGACATAAAGAGAGAGAGACATAAAAAGAAACTAACTTGTTTTACGGAGGTTCCACAACATTAAATGTAACAAATATTGGATAAAAGTATGACTTATCTTCTTTAATAAATAAAAAATTGTTGACAAATTGCTGTGTTGTAAGAGGAATAAAACACTTGGGGACGTGCTGTTAAAGGAAAATAATCAACTTCAGTGTGGTAGCAGTAGCTCTGCTTCATCAGGCCACCCCGTCGCTCAGTATTTTACTATAACAGCACACACACGGTGTTTATTTCTTTACATCTATGACCCTTCAAACATAAAAGCGGAGCACTCTGAGATAACATGGAGCCTGTCGCTTAGCCGTAATGGAGAAAATAGTAGAGCCGGCACAGTTTTGCTTTGATAACATATCATCTCCTCTTCCACACACTCCTTACAGCTGAGATAAGGACGCTCGTCACTGAGGTAAATAATAAGACGAACGTTCCGTTTTAAAGCAGTGTGAATCATCAACATTACATAAAGAGGAGCAACACACACTCCTGTGCCATGAATCTTATCTAAAGCGCTCACATACCAACAACCACAACAACATCATATTTCCATGGGGCCAGTAAAAGAAAAAGAAAAACACACGAAGCGCCGTTTTGCTCGAGGCGCAGATATTCCAAGTGATGTTCCAATGGCGACATTTTCAACCATAATCGACTGCTTTATCACTTTGTGCAAGCACAATTTTTTTCAGCTGAAATTCTTCAGGAGAAAAAAAAAGACATGTTTATGAGGACAAAAATTCACCCGTGAATGGATCAGGGTTTTTCCAGGCATGTGATAATCCAACAGCAATTCCGAAAAGGATTGCTGGTCGTTTCATCAAATAATAATGCAAGGCAGTATGGCAGGATGTGCTTTTTTTAAGCTCTTTATTTAAAGTCCAAATTTAGAATTTTCTCAAAAACAAGAGGTTTTAACATTTGCTTTTTTTTTCTGGACTCTGTGCTGTTTGCCCAGAATGTTCAGTACGTTTGGTGAAGTATAAAAGCTGGTTTCGAGCCCGGGAGCGATCCAGAGAACTGATCCCTCATCCTCTTGAAAACAATGGTCTTGAAATTACGGAAAAGAAAAAAAAAGTCACTGCAGTACATTTCAGTGTGAACAGAGTGGGCCTCAATGTACAAGTTTTTATTCTACAGACAGGTTAAGATGTGTACAAAAAGAAAAAAAAAAGCCAAAATGGCAAAATATAAAGCTTTTAATGATCTTAACAACAAATCATTGATCAGGAAATTAGCAAGAGTTAAACAAATAGATGAAAGAACTTAGTATGGGATAGCTTTTAGCTTAGATTTCTTTAAATGTTTAAGCCTTGTGGCCCTTGATAAAAGTGTGGCAGGTAACCAAATAATGATTAATCTTTTAAAGAAGAAGAAACATCCCAGATAATATTGTTGGAAAATTTTGTACACCCAGACGTGTTAGTTTGAATTTTACATCAAACAGCAAAAGGAAATGAGCAAATGGTGGCAGAGGAGGTCTCAGGAGTGCATTTATTTAATACTTGCTTTCTGACCAATGATTTGTTGTTAAGATCATTAAAAGCTTAATATTTGCCATTTTGGGCTTGACTTGGCTGTGACTTTTTGCCAAGTAGTGTAATCTGGAGTTCTCTTTAATATAATAAATTGGGCTCAGTATATGCAGAAATAAATTTTGGCTGATTGAAATATTCTTAAACTGCACCTTCTTGCTAGTTTTAAAAAACACATAGTGATCCATACTGGCAATACATTAGGCACTATCACTGATCTGTAATCTGCCTAGTAATCACTGAAAATCTTTTTTTTAATTTTAGCCCCAAAATGAATTTGAAAAACGGAGACTCGAGAGCTTTTTGTAATACGTAATGCACACACACCAGTTATCCATACTGTATTTGTGAATAACTTTAAGACATGATGCTTTGACATGTTTATGCCTTTGTTCATGGATGTCTCAAGCTACTGACGAGGGACTTATGGTCAGACACAGGAACGAGAATTTGTCCTCATTCTGCGACTGAGCTTCTAGCAGCGTTTGGCATGTGAAGGCAATCATCAGTGTGTTTTGCTGGGATTTATGGAGGAAGTGCAGACAGATTTGGCCTGTTGTGAAAACTCTCTGACCCCGAACCAGCTCATTTCCTTCAGCAACCTGCCGCATGAACAAGAATTGCTCTACAGAGCGGTTTATTCAGCACTGCCCACTGATTCATGCTAGCTTATGGAAATTGGTTTTTTGGAGAAGGGGACAGAATGTATATGGGAAAAGCTCTTGCAGTGGAGAGCTTCATACATCTGCCCCAGTCCGAGCCCTCTAGAGTTATGTCATGTCATGCAGTTAATCCATGCCTTGTTCAGTAAACGTCCAGGAACAGATTCACCCACTGCTCATGAAAGTAAGACCCCTTGCTGAGAATTTTTATCCCCAGTTTGGCCATCAGTCAGCTCTCTCCTGTCATACAACAGCTAGGGTGAAGGCTATCTTGTGCTTCCTAGGAGAAAAAAAGATGCCAACCGCATCTTTTCAAACCGCTACTCCTTCAGCATAACACACTCGGAGGAAATCTCTCTGCATACAGCTAACAGATGCCCACGATTGGCTAGTGTCAATGAGACTAATGGAGGAGAGCGAGTATGCCCCTCCCACTCAAAGCGAACGGCCAATTTAGCTCTCTTGGCTCCCAGCGATGGATAGCCATGGAATTGTCAGGATTCAAACTTGCAATCTCAAGAAGATAGGAGGAACACTATTCTGTTGTTCTGTTCAATTTAATCCCAGTCTTACATGTACTTCAGTGGATAATCTCACCTGAATACTGTAGACCTGCTTTGAGACAATGGCTATTGGTAAAAATGCTATATCATTAAAAAAGCCCCTAGAACTAGGTCTAGGTTCTTCATCAGCTTCCAGATCTCTTTCTGCAATCATAAAAATCTGGATCAGGTATAAAAATGGAATTTTACAAATAGTTTAAACAACCAAACTATTTAAAAAATGCAGCTTGACAATGATAATAAAACCACATTCCTTTACCCAGTTCCAGTAAATTAGCATTACTAATCCAACTAGACACTGCCAGGAGCTTACACCATGAAAAATTCTACAGTCAATATTGTTGTTGCATTTTGACAAAGTTCATCTGATGTTGCCAAGCATTGCTGGCAGAGCTCTCGACTCCTGAGGGTTAACCTCCACCAGCCATCCAAGAAATGCAGCCAAACTCTGTGTCAAATTTCACCTTCTTTCCAAGAATCTACTCTCTACTGGTGCCTGTGGTGCTGTGAGACACTACACCTTTGGACTTTATCACCTCCTGCCTTCGTAGCCAGCAGATCCCCCCATGGACATTTCAGATTTCAGGTTCCTCATTGACAGCGTGCCTCTAGTGTTCCACCTTCACTGAATACTAACACCTGCTGCTTGTTTTCCTGCTCATTACTGTGCTATTATTTAACATGAAATGACTATCTGTCTCATGGACCTTTTTTACACTCTTTTGTTTGCGATTGTGGAAGCGTACGTAGTAGTGATTCAAGGCTTCAGATGACGTAGCGAACAATGGCAGCAAATACAGCTCGCGATTACTGCAGCATCCATAAATCCACAAATAATTCAAGCAAACATCCATACTTCAGCTTTCACTCATTTCCCACCGAAGTGCTGTTCCTCCTACAGATAAGTGAACTAGCTACCTAGCTAGTTTATTGGTGTTGTGTTAATTAGCAACGGTCCCAGGAGATCGACTTAAATGAACCAGCTACACAAATGTAGCTAGCTGTTTACTCTTTACCTAAATCAGGAATATACCTCTATTAGACAGTTCGGATTCACCGTCAATCATGCATATCAATTCCTAAACAATGTTCAAAGTGGCTGCTACTATTTACCAGAAGGTCCAGTATCTTGTGGAATGTTTAGCCATTATTTCTGGTAATATCTAGAGATTTCTTTCCAATCATGAGGAGTGGTATAGTTTGAAAGGTTCACAGTATGATAGCCTAGTCTAAAAATATCAGGGTTATCGCTGTATTAATTAAAAAAAAGGTGGAAATTAAAGGAAATATTTAATATGAAATCTTTGCGCAAAAGCCTCTTTACACATGCTTTTATATATATACAAAAACAACAAAAAGATCAAATTTTCAGCATCTTTCTGCAGGATTAGTTTATTAGTTTATTAGTTTAGTACTATGTGTACCTTACACACCTCAATTTAATACCAACTGAACTGTTTTTACCCTAATTATATGCACTTGCTGTAGGGGGCGTGGCATGCAAATTGCACTTAATCATAAGTAGGTGACATGAGTATAATATCTATATAAGCTGAACCAATGCTACGAACTCAATAACTTAATGAAAAGCCCCAGAAACGCTTCAATTCTCTAACATGTCCCTTTAAACATCATCTAATGTATATTTTATTGTTCTGTGTTTTAAACTCAATTTTGTTTTTGTTTCTTTATACTGAAGAAAGAGAGCAAATCCTCTTTTCCCAAAAGATATAACTCAATCTTTACCAAAAGATTGTATATTGTTTATGGCTTTGATTATAAGATGAAATAGCGAGTGGCTGTGAGGAAAAGCGGCGCACTGAGCCAAGCTGGAAACGTATATACGTATATAACTGAGACACCTATTTTTAGAAAGAAGAAATCTTCATAAACAAATGTATAAATCTATCTGAGGATTTTTATTCAGATGGTTATGACTTGTCTTCTAATCACTCCCTTGTGAAGTTTAGGGGAAAAAAGGCAGAACTGTGGTACAAATGAAATGCATGTACTAGCTAGCATGAAAATAATTACTCTCTCTCTCTCTCTCTCTCTCTCTCTCTCTGTCTGTCTGTCTCTCTCTCTCTCTCTCTGCACGGCTTTACTGAATTCTCACGTCTTTTTCAACTTACGGTGCCGGCTTTGTGTTTCCTCTCAACAAAATAGCAAGAGGTTTCATTCTGTGGCCATGAGAACATGAATTCAGTCAAAGTGGTGGTTTTACAGAGTAAATCTCAGACCTTTAATAGCTTTTCAGATCCAGCAGTGACTCATAAGTGTTTGATGACAGAAATGGGTCAAAGAGGTTCTTCTGGTCAAACAGAACTTTTCTTCCTGTTCCTTCAGGAACATTCTGATTATTGTATAGTCTATATAGTGTATATGAGCTTGTATAGTCTCATTTGTCTTTGTATTGTTCATATTGTGTACCTTTTTTTTAAATTAACCCCAAAATAACATTTAAATTAAAATAAATAAATAAAAAAAAAATTTAAATTATATGAAGAGAAAAAAAATTAGGTTTGCATGTTCACATCCACAAATCAAAATAGGAATGAATGCATGAAAAAATACAAAGAGAGAAAATGGTTGTAGGGTGCCAATAGCTCAATAGATCTGTCTATCTATCTTTCTAGCAAAGGGTGCCAATAGTTCTGTATCTATCTAGCTAGTCAGCTAGCCCTAGAAATCTAGCTGAAAAGATTCATCAGAAAAAAAATCATCCTCACTGGAATTTTGTCAGGTGAATATCTTCTCTGTGATGGAGTAAAATCAGGCAATTATCCGTGGTCCTGATGCTAGCTGCTAGTTTTGGTTTTGTAAGTGATGAGAGACATTATGGTGACTAATCTTGACTAACAAAAGCTTGTTAGCTGGTTAAATACAATATTATTAGCTAGTTTATGAAAATCAGTCACTAAAAAAAAGCATGTACTGTATAAAACAGTAATAATAATCAGCTGAGTGCTACAGAATGACCTGACCTTGTTTTCTATTGGCGCACTTCTGAGATAAAGTTTATCTAGACGAACTCGTGAAGTGAAACTGGAGAAAGTGGATATGAAATGAAACGTGGACAGGGATTTTCACTAGATGGATTTTATTTGCGTCTGCTGTGACCGTGACTTTATTCTTTATCTTAATTTTTAAGAACTAGCTTATTGGTATACATGAAAAAATTCTATCAAGTATAACAAAATATCAAAAAGATTGGCTGAATATTGATTTTTAACTAATTTTTAACTAATTTTTAACTAATCATCTTAAAAGTTACAAGCCATCCCGTCTTTAGATTAGCTAACCTAACCTGAAACATGACATTAAAATGTTGAATTAAAACATCCAGAGGAAGTGTACACAGCAACTAATGGATCTTAAATAAAGACATTAAAAAAAAGTACAATGGTGTGTGTTTATCTATCAATTTCTCTATCTAGTGTATATTATAAACTATAATTAAAGCAGCAGTTCCTCCTCTGTGTGCTTAAGAGCTAATTAAGTTCCCACTGCTTTTAAAACGCACTTGTATCACTTCATAAACTAAACTTTCTGTGCTTTACTAAATCATATTAAACCCCCTCCGAGACGGAGAACGGCAGCTTTCCCATCAGGTTTCTCATTACTACGGCAAATTCGAAATGAGCGTGATGGATGACAGAACATGGCGTGATTAGATTTTTGAACAAAGCCAAGTGGAGCAGCGGAGCAGGAGATTTATCCTATTAATATTTCACTGCCTCATACCAAACCGTATGCAAAGCATATTATATTCATGAACACAAACACCATTTTCTAATTAAACATATGATGTTCTGGAGTGTTTCCCACATACAAACACACACTTTGCTCTGAGCTCAGTGATTGTATTGAATAGTGAAAAAGAAATATATCAGAGACTCAAAATATTTCAATCAGTCTCATCATTCCCTTAAACCACCCCTAAAGTCACAAAGCTACATGATATTGAAATATTAATATTGAAATCCATTTAATCGCTGCAAATGTAAAGTAATTGAGCAAGTATCACATTTCGGTGAATTTCATTACTTTCTCTAGCTTAATAAATCACTTCTAATTGACAAAAACTAATTTTACAACTTTGCTCATATAAAAAATTACAGAATGTGAGGTTTTTAAGCCTTAAATGACTTTTTGAGTACAAAATATTGGATCTCATTTATCATGCTGGAACACATGAAATTGTGAAAAATGTTCACGTCTTATGTTTAAATTTCCTCGATGGGTCAGCTTCAAAACGTGTAATTATGAGTTTATATTCGGATTACTCTGTAAAGTTTAGATCACGTATTTATTTATTAACAGTTTGTGAAACTCAGAAGCTTCATATTAATGACATGAAAAAGGTGATTTCAAAACAAATCCAAAAATAAATTAAGATAAATGATACTAGCCATTCGATCCAATTCAAGTATTGGCGTTAGTGTGTGACTATGGTAGCCGATGCGCTGCAGTGGCTGAGCTGCATTACTGGAAGACTTAGCAAACGTCACACTTAGGAGGCACCACTCCGACCGTTTAGTCGCCATTTTGTTGTTTTTAAGCTTTCTGTGAGCTTTGCTTTTTTTGGAGTTTTGTAGGCGACAGTAAATAAAAACGTGCTTTGAATGCACTTGGTCAGTTTGATTGATAAACAGATGTTTCACAACATTAAATGTAACTATAAACATAAAAAACATGCTCTGTGATTGTTTAATAAATAAAAATTGTAGTCATTGACAAATTGCTGTGGTATAAGAGAAATAAAACACTCGAGGAAGAGGTGTCATAGGAAATTAATCAACTTCTGGGTTGAAATAGTAACTCCGCTTCATGAGGTCACCCCATTGTTGTTTATTTTTCTATAACAGCACCACATACAGTGGTTTATTCCTCAGTTAGCGTTCTTATTAATGTTGAGTTCTGTGTATTTGTTTTCGGAGGGCACTAACTCACAGTGATGGATGCAGTGGTCCAAGCAGACTGTGTCTCAAATGATTTATTTAGAGATGTCCAGCCCTGGATATTGCATTACTCATGCAAACTATGTTTATGTGTAGACATTTGTGAGCACTAATGAGTGTGTGTGTGTGTGTGTGTGTGTGTGTGTGTGTGTGTGTGAGAGAGAGAGAGAGAGAGACAGAGAGAGAGAGAGACATAATGCATGTCTGTAAATGCATAATGGTTTGATTTCACTCTCATTAATTCAGGACATCAGATGTTGCTTCATTTGTCTTTTCTGTTGTTTTCCAAGGCTGCATATTGTTACTTATTTTACATAATTTTATATCATATCAGCTCCATGCCTCTGACAGTCTGGGTGTTTCATTTCAACTATATTTTATCTCTTTTTTTTCCAGTCCTGGGGTTTGTCTAGTGTGATAGGTTTTACACGTATTCCTAAGCAGGTTTTTTAAACTATTAAAAATAAACTATTGAATGATTAATGTGTAGCCTTACCTCTACACTGTTACCCTCATAAAGAATAAAAAGGTTTATAAATATGCATAAGGATGCAAATTAGAAGTGCCTCCATGTCCTCGTGCCATGCTAACACTTTCCTGCTAATGCTTTGCTATTACATGTAACATAATGCAGTATTACAGTAAGAAAAATGGTCACACCAGGAGACACAAGGGTGTAATTTAGACAAACTAAAAGTAGGCTAACATTGAACAGCTGAACACAATTAATGAACAATCCAATTACAAAGTGTTTTGGGGGGTGGGGGATTAGGGTGGGGGGGGTTCCTGGGGCAGGTCTAAACCCGACACATAAGCACATGATGTTCATTGCTATGGAAACTGCGATGCACACAGAATTCATGCCAGTTTTTATGATTTTTTTTGCTCCCTATTATGTTAAAAATCATATTTTTGAGTGGGTATTTTGGGTTTGCCTCAGAGCTCTCCGACATTCAGACATTAAAAAAAGCAGGACTTCAGAAAGTACAGACTAGGACTTCTGCCAGCTGCACAATGCACTCACTGGCCCTGAATCATACAGTTCAATAAAAGCTGTCATCAGGGTTTCTTGCTGAATTATCCTGTAGCTTGGCCTGGACAAGACCTCGTGCCGATACATTCTGTCTGGTGAAAGGGTTTTTATTTATTTTATTTTATTTATTTTTTTTGGGGGTCTGTCATTGTGGCCATTACAGTTCATAATATATGTGCATGCTATATGTATTTCATATAATATAGCACCTTTGCAATACTTTATACTTTATACAGTTGTGTAATGCAGTGCCTATATCTGTGTACTACTCCAAATATGTAGCATGGAGTGTGAATTCAGGCTCTGACAGTTCCTCCACCTCAGCTACATCAACTCAGTTCATAATTAGTCTCAATTAGAGATGTTTTCTAACTAAAGGACTGTATTTTTTAATCCTGTCCTTGTACCTGCCTGTTATATATATTTTTTCTTTTCTTTTTTTTTTCTGTTTCCCAAAATATAAAAATATTAGCCTAATTTACAGTGTGACCCTGACCAGGCAGTTACTAAAGATGAATGAATGAACACTAAATACATCATGCAGCTCCTCTCACCCCAAAAATAGTTTTGATCTAAATGTGATTAACTAATGAGTAATTACAAACAATAGCATCTTTATGAAATGCAACAAATGGAAATATAACAATTTTAGCAGCATTACTCCGTTAATAAAACGTAGTGACAGGAAAAAACAGTGAGCCTACAGCCTTATTCATATCTGTATTTGTATCCATTTAGAGCACATTATCTGTTCTGTTATGCATTCATTTGTATTCTGTCCATAGTAAATTTACCGGTTAATGCTTTTGAGTCAGAATTTCAGAGAGCGGTTGAGGCCAGTTGAGGTAAGTATCAGTCTCAGGATTCTCCTGTCTTTATTTTCGCCAGGCATCTGAACTCCTTATGTCCTTGTGCTCCAGTGGGTGGAGAATTAGTGTCAGTCACGGTGAAAGCATCTCAGTGTAAAGCTAGTAGGAATCCTCCAGGTGCTGAGAATCCTCAGCTGGTAAAAATGAATGATGGACCATATCTCTCTCTCTCTCTCTCTCTCTGTCTCTCTCTTCTGCTTTTTCTGTCCATCTTCCTGTACGAAAAAAAAAACCTCCTGCTGCAAAGTGATACTATTGATTCTTCCAATTCTTCCCCACCTCCTCTGTTGAATCGCGTAACAACCTGAAGATAAATATTTTCATGGTCGAAAAAAACTCCAAATGATTGCGAAAATATATATACGAAAATCAAGCCACTATTTCATTCCATTTCAGAAAGGTCATTATCAATTGTGATGTCCCTGATGTATTTGCAGCTCCTGATAAATGTCCGAGAGCTGCTATCCATGCAACTAGGTTGTGTGTTCTGTGTAGGTGTGTAAAAGAAAAAAAAAAAGAGATAAGGCAAGACTTCAAAGGCCATATGGGGACACTGTGGTGCACAATAGCCATATGGTGGACCAAAACATCACCGAATTATTGTAATGAACAGACAAAACAAAGCCTTTACAAGGTCCCAGTCCCTGGACAGCTGCTCCGGAGACTTTCCGAGTGTGATTCAACACCTAGTTTTTTTCCGCTGTATTGCAGTATGTGCATAAAAAATCAACACCTGGGGCTGTGGACTGTATTTCCATCATAAAGTTAAACTTAAATACGCAGAATACACAGAAATTCTTTTTGAAAACTATCAGGACTTTATTACGATGTAGAGTATGGGCAGTTGCCTCATGGGATATGTGTGTTGAGAGGTAGTACTGCTATAGGAGAAGTTAATATAAGAAGACACCAAACACTATGCGGGTGTTTATACCTGGGTGTTTCATAGTCATCGCAAAATCTTAGGGTGCTTTCACGCTTAGTGCTATTACTACTGCTTTTTTTTTTAGCAGAAAAATTGCAGGTCAGAGCACTTTTTGTGCTGATATGAAAAAAACCGACTCACATAACACGCACACACACTGTAACCATAGCAATGCTCTTACCAGTCCTAGCTAGCATCAGCTCAATATCTAGCCTAGCTTTCTGGCTAGATTAGATTTATTATTAGCGTTAATGCACATTAAATAAAGATTGATGTAACTCTGGTGATGAGGATGTTGTTTGTCTTCGCTGTAGCTTTGGAGGCAGAAAATCCAAAGAATTTGAGCTGTATGCAGCCATAGTTAAAGTGAAACAACACATCGCATAGTGGTGAACATCCCAAACATACATATGCTGTTATTATATATATATTATATATATATACTGTATACAGTGATCTTGGAATATATTTAATTAAATATTTTTTCACTGCATATTCACTCGCTAACAAGAATCCATTTTTGTTTTAGTTTATTTTGCTTGCCCTCCACCTTGCACCCGATTGGTCGGGAGGTTAATTTGAAATTTTTTTTTTACTTTGGGATGCATAGGATTACATGAGAAATGCTCACTGGGGATTCAGAAAAAAAAAGATAAGTATGTGAGTTTATGCAGATTCATGTTTTTTATTTTTTTATTGTTGAAAGCTGAAAGTGGCGGTTAAAAGATAGAGACAAAGAGGCATGCCAGGTGACACTTAGAGCCCCCAAAGGTTAACAAAACAACCCTGGTACTTTTTTAACTGTGTTATACATACAAATTTGATTACCACTACTGTTTGAGAACATTAATATCATTCATTCAGCTTTGGAAATAAGTACAATTTAAAGCTTCAGTTACTAAAAGCAGTTGATTTCATGCTTGTGTAAGACATAGATACAGTAAATACAGTTTAAACATTGTCAGATCACAGGTGGACAATTTGTACGATTTGACGATTTCTTACTTCTTGTTAGTCACAACAAAATATTAATCTTCACAATAAATTACAACAGATCCAGAATGAGAATTGTGGTTCTTCTGTCTTCTCTGTAATAAAAATACAAAGCCATAACAATTTTTACATTCTCTAAAATATTTATGCACCACTTATCAATGTGTTATGAATGCCTAATGTAGGTTCCCTTCAAATGAAGTATCCCAATTAATGAACAAATCCCTATTAATTGTGCATAAGATTGGAAAATTGGAAAACTTCTCAAGGAATCACATCAGGATAAAAGAATCATTACTTATGGCCATGATTTGAGCTATTTCTGCTCCTCAATACTCATCCATGTGGTCCACCAAAGACGTTCTCCTCAGACTCTGAGAACAAACTAGATCAGCCCAATTATCCCACCTTTCCATGGGTGTCATAAATGATTAATCTAGCCGAGTAACCATGCTCCTTTCTTCACTCTCATTCTTCTCTCATTCACAGGAACACAAACCACACACTTTCATCCTGGCAGAATGACAGTCAGAACAACGTGACCTTGGTTTTGTCATGCTTTTTCACTATTCTTCCTAACAGGTTCAGCCATGGTGAACTGAAGGAGAACAATTACATCATTCTGTCTCTCAGGAGATAATAAAGAGATCTGAGAGGAAGAGAATGGAAATTTATCATTCCTGTTTTGTTGAAGCTTTAAAGATTCAAAGTAGAACATAGTGTTTTCTTTTCAAATAGCAAAGATCCTTAAAGAGCACCTGAAGAACCAAGTGTACCAAGTACCAAGAAGATAAACGTTAAACTCCTGACACGTTAAACCCTAGACATTAAGTAGAAAAAAATGACTAAAATTATTTGAGTTTGTCCCTCACAATTACCCAGCTAATGCATACACTACTAGAAAAAAAGGGTTCTTTAAGGGTTCTCTAAGGGTTCATGAGTTAACTAAAGATTATTCCAAAAAAAGATTTCTTTCTTTGAGGCCTTCTAACAAACTACAGTCTTAAGGGTTGTTTGGTTGTCCCTCTGAAAGAACCCTTAGATGTTCTAGCATCCTACAAGAAAGTGTTTCCTATTAGAAAGGGTTCCAGTTAGAACCCTTTAGAAGGCTAACAACTGTTAATTATCCGATGAACCCTTAAAGGGCTTTTTATTTCTAAGAGTGTACAAAGAGATTTTAGCTAAATTTTAAACACCTGACAAGTTTTTGATATTCTATGGGTTCTTTAAGGGTTCATTGGGTAATTAATGGGTCTTAATCTACATTAGACCTTCTTACAAGCTATACTTTTACGGGTTCTTTGGTTGTCCTACTAGGGAAAGTCTAAAACTCTTCCCTTTCAGAAACAGCCCTTTAGTAGGCTATACTTATCCAATGAATCCACAAAGAACACTTAAAGATCCCTTTTTGCTAGGAGTATATCATGTATCAAGAAGCTAAATGAAGGTTTCTTTGGTTGTTCTCTGAGAAAATCATTAGGTGTTTTATGTAGAACCCTACATGAAAGTGTTTCCCTATTTGATAGTGTTCCAAATAGAAGTCTTTTAGGATGCCAGGAACCCCCAGTTATCCACTGAGGGAACCTCTCAAGAAACCCAATTACAGGTTCTTAGCATCCCAAAGACTGAACCCTTTAAAATACTGAAGCATTCTGTTGATGTGTTCTACATAGAACCTTTAAAGATTCCTCCTTGGGACAAGCGAACAGCCCTTAAGTCTTCTACATTTCTAAGAATGTAACTTCACCCCTTCACCCTTAATCTTACAAGTCACTTGTTGTGATGATGATGATGATGTTTAAATTTTATGTCTTGGTTATTGTTCTGTTACACATGTTTAGATTTGTAAAAGGCTTGTGGAAGCAACAGAACCAAAACTATCCACATAGAGCCCCAGTTCCTTTTTAATTAACACATTATTGGTGTATTATTAAACTCATCTAAACACTAATGATGTGTTCTATGGCCAGTTCCTGCTGGAAATGGGTAATAGATGGAGAAATGTGACATGACCAATTTTGGCTTTGCTGATCCGAGACCCCGGAGCGTTTGAAGTGTGTGTTTAGTATGCGGCGTGGACAACTCGACTCCACTCATCACCTCTGTACCAATCCTGCTCAGCCCTCAAGGGATTAGCGAGTGACTGAGAGTCAGCATTCGAGAATGAAAGAAGAGAGAGCAGAAGAGACAGATAGATGGACAGATGAGATGAGGGGGAACGTGATGACCAGGAAAAGAGAAGATGAAAAACAGAGAGGCTGACGGAGAGGGAAAAAAAGCTGACGGCTCTGAATGCGTGACTGAGTGTCCGAGGAATGGACCAGAATAATAAAAGATTATGATGATTATGAGGATGAGGCCACTGTTTGTTTTCGAATCAAGATCTTTATTTCCTGTCAGTCGACCTGATAGACGTCCAAAACACTAACACAACACACTAACACTTAGAAAGCCTTCATGCCTTACTAGGAAATGGTTTGAGATGGGCTTGTTTAGGACATAGACGATGTGTAAACCAGTACCCAGGATTGTTAGCAAGGGTTAGTTAGCCCTCATGCTCTCAAATTGGTGGCTATTGTGTGATAGAGAGAGACTGAGATAAGGGGTAAAACCTGAGAATGAATTATTTACATGAAATTTACATGAAATTTTGCAGCTAATTTGCAAAACATTAACAGTTCTTAGTTGTGTACTCAAGATTTTCCTCAAGTGACACTGATGATGTTGATGTCCCAGGACACAAATTTTGACTATTTAGTGGCTAGATTGTTATATTAGTATAAAAACTACTATCAAAAACTTGCAACTACTGTTGATGTACATATATACACCAAGACAATTTTGTATACCAATCTATTTAGATGACTAGCTAATAAACTGGCCCAATAAAAAAAAATGTTTAATGCATTTTTAATTATTATTTTATGAAGATATCTCTACTTACAAGCTAATTGGTAGGAGATATAAAAGTGCGGAGAACCTGATGGAATGAACAAAGTGCTTTGATGGTTTTTGGTTGTTGTTCTGCCGTTAAACCTTAATGTGCATCTTTTTTTTCCCTTGAAACTTTCCAAGTCATATGAAAGATCAAAACAAAGTAATGCGATGTGACAGTTAATGAGAAGATGAAAGGTCAACCTCGGCGTTCCCCTCAGGGCTGCGTTTCAGATGTTTCCCTAAGGCATGTCTGTAACTAAAGATAAAGCCGGGTGAACATCTCCACGGCTTCTACACTGACTTCATGGACACATTTATTATGAAGCTATATGAAAAACATTACCATAAAGATTAACATGCAGTGTAGAGCTTGTTGTGTTTTAATACCTTTAAATGTCAAGCTAAGTCAGTGGAATTTTAACAAGCGAAGACAGTTTTGTTGGATTTCAAATTAATAGAGTTGTTGTGATCATTAGCGGAGAGTATCTGGCAAGTATCAGCGCAAGCTTCCTAAGCCTAAAAGTTGCTCCTAGTGACGAAATTCTAAGAAAATTCTTAGAATTATGACGTTTTCTTAGAATTTACCCTTAAATTTAGGACTAAATCTTAGTAAAGATAAAAATGATTCACAAAACAACTTAGCCCTAAAAACAGATCCTAAGGTAAAAATTGTTAAATAGACCATCCTGCAATCATGTAAATTGGTAAAAGGTGAGCCATTTTGCTCCCATCAATCTGAAATGGATTAGTAATAAAATCAGTATGGTAAATAAATGTAAGAACTTAAATATAGTAACTACTACGTGGAAATTGGTTGCTTCAAAAGTAGACACATTTTCAACATTTGCCTGTTTTAATCAACTTTAAGATATTTAGCCTATAACAGAAACTTTGCATAAAGTAGCCTGTATTCATGATTATACAATTTCTTATTACAAACATTTTATGATTTCACTGTCCATTCTATTATCATATATTCTATTTTCACAGAGCGCATTTACAGATTTGCATACAGATTGGTTTTTTATCAACCAATCACAGTCCTTGAATTGCTGCATCATCCCTAGGAAAGGGGTCAACCACACCTCCTCACTAAGATAAAGGTTTTTGTACTTTCCTTACTCAGAGTTGCTCTGTGAAGTTTCCTAAATCACTTTTAGTCTAGGACTCCCAGCTAGGACTTTTTAGGATAAAATAGGAGCTCTCTGAGAGAATTCTAAGAAGCTTTGTGAATACAGGCCCTGGAGTTTTCCAGATTTCTGTAAAGCTGCTTGTTGTGCCAATGTCTAATGTTAAAAGTGCTATAGAAATAAGATGTTTTTAAAAGGTTGGGACAGATTTTTTTTTTTACTCCTTGACCCCTACCCCAGGCCTCCCATTCCCTCCCACATGCACAGAGCTCCTCCTCCAATACCTACAGTGAACCTACAGAACCATTCAATCATCCAAACATTCTGCCATTCAAACAGTTCAAAGCTTTATACAGATTGTGTTTACAGACCTGCCTAGGAGCAACGCCGCTAATTCTGCGTCTAGCTTCATCTCCCTTACCAGTAATAAATGACTCCATCTTGGAAAAGCATTGCCAGTGTTTATTCTGGCTTTACTACATTTCTTGTCGTTAAGTTTTTTCAAAGTACAGGGTGATTTTTTTTGCTCACAGTAGAATTATCAGGCTGCGCTGGGCACTTGCCAATTTCAGACTGAGATAGGGTGGAGTGAAGGGGCGTTGGGGAGTGTCTATAAAATGACACACAAGAGGCCCATCCAAACACAAACAAGTAATCTGGACCTGAAGACAGTAATAATACAACAGAAGACCTCTTATGCCCTGCCTAGGCGATACAGAGCATCTGATACACTTTTGTACACTTTTCTGGGCAGTAGCTTCAGAATATTGAAGGTTGCAGTGTGATGACAGAAACCTGTCTGAGAATGCAAACCTTTGAATACTACTATCTCTTTAGAGCAAGACACTGGATAGTCACTGGATTAAAAAAAAAGTTCACAGAATCCTATCTTTAAAGATCATTAAACATTTTTGTGTGAAGCTCTTGAGTGAGGCCTGTGATTGGTCAGCTGTCACAGTCTGTGAAAGTAGGCAGGTTTTGGCCAGGTTTTAGTGACCAAAGCGCTTTTGTGATGTCTTGTAACGTTATCTTGTTTATGCTAAATAATCTGCTCCTAAAATAAGTTTGAGTTTACAGTCTTGAGCTTTGGAGAGCTGAAACATCTGGGCTTGTGTCAAATCATCAACAATCCAACCCAGATAATCCAAGTAATCAGTAATCCAAGTGGTGCCCTGAACAAGGAACTGAGTAAATAAACAGGATCACTATTACAATATATCAAAATATAATTACATTTATCCTTTACCCAGCCAGTTTTAAGCAATGTGAGGGTGTGCTAATGGGTAAGTCACAAAATATTAGCAACAATATACCCCTGTTTATGTAGATGTGTGTAGAAAAGTGTGTGTTAAATAAAAGAGAAGTGTGAGACGGAAGACTGCGAGAGACTGTGAGAGAAGCAGATGGCTTAAATCCAGTCTGTGATATTGAGCAGGGTCACCTTGTGCGGCTAATGGCTTTATTTTTGGAGAGAGAGAGAGAGAGAGAGAATGAGAGAGAGGAAGTAAAATGTTGCAGAAATTTCTGGCTGTTAATTAATGAAATCAGCGTGCAGAAGACAGACGACTCATTAAATCAGGCCTCTTAAAAAGACCATAAAGGTATGTGTGTGTGTGTGTGTGTGTGTGTGTGTGTCCAGCATCTGCAGGATGGAGCAGTCAAATGTGAAAGGTCATGTCCATGAGGGTGATGACTCAAAGAGAGCAACATGAAAAGTGTGTCGAGGTTTAAAAAGGACAACTGCGACCTTTACACCAAAATAATCTGAGCGCTCGGTCCAGTGTTTATTCACATCGGATCTTAATTTTAAAGAAAAACACTGACATTTAGATGCGAGGAACATCACGTTTCAGTTTGTGTGTTTGTAGTGGGAGAAAGCTTCTGTTTGAGCATGACTGACATTTAAGCCGATAATCTCAGCTTTACCACACTCTGACATTAAGGTCAAAACTCAGGAGCCTGAAAACAGGGGGCCAAGCACCCTTTGTATGCAAGTTAATAAAGAAAGATGCTTTTTCTTTTTAATAACAAAAATACAATATTGTGGTATTACACTCTAATATGAGTTTAGGGTATTATCATGATATTAAAAGTGTATTCTTTGTTAGGACAGTCTCACATTTAACTAGCTTTTATTATTTGCATTACTTTTACTGGCACATTACTTTTATATAATTATATATAAATAATAAATCTTTGTATTTGTATTCTATTTTTTACACATTAATTCTACAATATATTATTATGTTTTATAGTTATTTTCTTTTTTCTGTCACTAGTATTATTAGTTGCATTCCTATTATTTTACCTTTCTTGCATATTTTATTTTGTCTTCCTTTTGTTTCTTTTTCTGTTGTTTACTTCCCACTCTGAGCTGCATTTTAAATGTGTTTTAATCAAAATATTATTGCTCTCACCTGTGGTTTATTATTATAAACCACAGGTGAAAGCAGTCACTCATTACCTGCCATGCTCTGCCACATAATAATAATAATAATAATTATTATTATTATTATTATTATTATTATTATTATTATTATTATTATTATTATTATTAT
>CM074987.1:4060125-4071264 GCA_037576825.1 Pangasius krempfi
CGTTCAGTGAATCATTTGGTCATGTCCAAGATTTGCTCTTTTCTTGTTCAGTGAATCATGTCATCAAGATGAATCAGTGTTTGACTCAGTGAATCTGTTCAGTCATGACTTAGATCCTCTCATCTCTCATTCGGCGAATCAGCGTTTGAGTCAGTGAATCATTTTAGTCATGTCTGAGATTCACTTCAACTCGTTCAGTGAATCATTTGGTCATGTCCAAGATTTGCTCTTTTCTTGTTCAGTGAATCATGTCATCAAGATGAATCAGCATTTGACTCAGTGAATCTGTTCGGTCCTGATGGAGATTTGCTCATCTTTCATTCGGCGAATCAGTGTTTGAGTCAGTTAATCATTTTAGTCATGTCTGAGTTTCACTCCAGCTCGTTCAGTGAATCATTTGGTCATGACTGAGATTTGCTTTTTTCTTGTTCAGTGAATCATGTCATCAAGACAAATCAGTGTTTGACTCAGTGAATCTGTTCGGTCCTGATGGAGATTTGCTCATCTTTCATCCGGCGAATCAGTGTTTGAGTCAGTTAATCATTTTAGTCAAGACTGCCATGTCTATATCATGACTGACAGGAGGACTATTTTATTTTTCATTAGGAGTACAATATCAGTATTTCTGTTTAATCATGTTCTCCACAAATTACATTTAGTTACTGCACTTTTTATTCACCGTTAAAACAACATTTGATTTGTTAAAGTTTTAGGCATTGTGATATTCCCTGTAGAAATCATGTGTATATTCTTTACCCAGTTAGTTAAAAGGTCATTATACTCATTAATACGTTGTACTGATTTAAAAACGAAGGCAGTAATAAGGGAATTTAGCATAATTGTTCTCTTTAGCAAAACAAGTGAAGAAACATTCGAGCCTGAAACACTTTTTAACTAATACCAATCATTCTCCAATCATTCTAGTACTGCTTTTACAGAAAAGTCATGGATTTCACGTGAGATATCATATATTTACATTTATACATGCGGTTTTTAAACACTTCACACATGTAGTGCAAGTATTTTTATTTTCACAAAAATATATTGAGTTTTTATTTGTTTACATAGAAATCATTTATCACATGTAGTGCACAAGCGTTATTTTCACCTGTGATTTTTTTTCCAATGTTTTTCCCCCACATTCATTTTTTTACATGATTCATTTATTTTCACGCATTTTTTTTACACGATTCATTTTTCACATGTGATTTTTTTCATGATTAATTTTTTCACGTTTGATTTTTACACGATTCATTTTTTCTCACATGTAATTTTCACGGGATTCTTTTATTCTTGAATGAGATTTGTTTTCATGCCCCATTCATATTCCCCTGTGATTTTTCACATGATGAATTCATTTTCATATGTAGTGCCTGTTTTTATTTTCGCATGTGATTTTTAACACAAAGTACATTTATTTTAAAATGTCATTTTTTACATAAGTCATTTATTTCCACATGTGATTTTCACATTATTTATTTATATTCATGATTTTTTTTTTTTTTTACACATGATTCATTTTCACAAGTTAATTTTTCACAAGTAGGACACGTAGCTTCATTTTTCAGGTGAATTTCACGTTTATTAGAGCTCAGAAGTGCATAACGGGTGAAATGCACCTTGAAACGTTTTTCACATAGAATCACATATCATATTTTTCCGAATGTTTTCTTATTGGATACATGTAGTATTTTCTAGTTATACTAATAACCGTGGTTTTCCTAATTTAAAAAAAATGTTATAACTGGTTGTGTTTAGAAGTGAGCACCTCACACACTCGTTTGCACCTGGGGATAAATTAGCAAAGCCAGTCCACTTATGGAACGCTCTTGGGGAGCTGGGAGGAAACCAAAGGAGAATCCGGAGGAAACCCTCACGGACACGGGGAGAACCTGTGAATCCTGGACCATGTATTCCTGGAATAAGGCTCCAGATCCACCGTGACCCTGATCAGGATGTAGCCGAGGCTGAAGATGAATGAATTAAGTGTTAGATAGTTAACTTAAAGGACTTGGTTTAGGGCATTTTAAAGAAAATGGTTTAAGGACTCCGAGAAGCTTTTATATCCTGTCGATATTATGTTATATTATGTTTTTTGATCCCATACTGTTCAATAAACTGCTGTGTAAGCAAAGCAAACAGAGCACGAAATTATTATTTTATTTATTTTTGCCTTATAGCTAAACGTCTTTACTTTGTTGTCCTGATATTGCTCCGTGTATAATGGAAGTAGCCAAGCTGCATTATTTTAGTGCTGTATTTGATGGTAATAAATGAAGCGTAACAATGTTTTATATTTTTGCAATCCATCAGCAGCTGGTAATCCGAACAGGAAATTTCTCCTTGCTCCTTCAACAGAAACACAGAGTGCTTTGTTTTGTGACTTTGTAAAGCATCCACCCATTAGGCCTGCCAACATGGTAATGAATTATTGCTAATATGTTAGCATTTTGAGATGAACACACACATAGACACACACCTTGTAGAAGTAAACAATGAATCTGCCTAATTACACCCAAAGGAGTTCTTTTGGGGTTAAAAATAGAGGGAAAAACAACAGACTGTAAAAAGCTTTGCTTCGAATAATGAGCATGTCTGTAAAGTCCATATGGCTAGTGGGGAAAAAAAACAATACTGTGAATTTCACAGGGTCTGGCACACTTAAATATCCTGCTTTAAAGCAGTTTGGTCATTTATTTTGGTATTTTCCATTCACGAGATGCAGTTTGGTGTCCAAATTGTGGTGCTATGAAGCCTAAATTCATTGCATCATTTGGATCAGTTTCATTACATCACAGAGTAAAGCCATTTTTAAAAAAAAATGTATATTAAGTATATTAGCTTTCCAGTATATTAACTTTCCAGATTAGCTGTCTAATGTACTTGAGATTATTTAAAATTTTAAGTGTGTTTTCACACTTGAAATTGATTCTCCTGGTTTGTTTGCTATTTGGCTTGGTTTAAAAAAAAAAGGGGATGTGTAGGGCTGAAAATTTCCTCTTGGAAATACAGTGATGAAAAACCGTCAAACCTCTGAGAAGTACGTGGAGAAAAAAAATCACTAAAATCTCCCGAATACAGAACCCACCGGCACTCAATAAATCATTAAACAGTTAAACAAACTAAGATGAATACATTTTATTTTATTTTTTTAGTTTGTTTCATCGAACCAGCTCATAAAAAATTTCCACCAAAATGATGCAACCCAAAACACAAAGTGTTTTTGATTCCTGCAGTGAGTCGATTCAGATTCGAATCACTTTCTCACTAGAGTTCACTCACTCAGACACTCTCGGACCTGTGTGTGATTGCTGTCTTCTCACCTGACTAAAGAACCGCACCAGGATTCCATTCAAATACACTAAACCCTAAATAAAAGCAGAATAAATGATAATTAACAGCTTGAAGCAGCATGCTGAGGTGTGTGTCTGAGTGTGTTGCTAATCACTGCTCATGTGCTTAAATCTCATATCTCCAATGCAAAAACTAAAGATGCAAATTGTCAGATTTTATATATATATATATATATATATATATATATATATATATATGTGTGTGTGTGTGTGTGTGTGTGTGTGTGTGTGTGTATACGTGTAGAAAACGTGTCTAAATTTGCTTCTGCTCCAAAACTATTCTATATTTCACGGTGAAATAAAGGCATGCTGGAGATATAAATCAGAATTGTGATCTCTTCTGCAAAAATGGAAATGAATTTAAAAAGAGCTGAGAGGATTTGTGTGGTCCAGGACAGCTGGCGAAGCACAAAATGAGAGAATCAGAGCAGAATAATGTGTATAAATTGATTGAAATATATTGGAATAATGGCACATATTCAGGGAGGGAGCATGCGAGGTCCGTGCTGCTGAATTAAGAGCTTAAAAACAACCAGCAGGTCATTTCAGGTCATCTGAACTTCACCTGGTTAATAAAACACATGCTTCCTGTTTTGTTCACCATTTGAGCTATTTACAGATTATATATAATAAGATTCAAGATTCAAGATTCAAAGAACTTTATTAATTCCAGGGGGAAATTGCTTTGCCATGTTACAATTGCTCTCAAGAAGAAAGAAAGAAAAGAAAGAAAGAAGAAACTAATATAAAATAAAATAAAAAATAAAATAAATGTATACCTATATGGTATATAAAAAAGTTGATCAATAAATTAGAAATGCGTAAATGTTGAGAATGATAAGTCCAGTGTGGTAACGGTAATTAAGTGCAGATAATAATAATAATAATATATAATTTCATGAATAAAACACAATGGGTTGTGCTATTACAGGAAAATAATCAGTCTGAAATGTGTTATTCCGCTTGTACCACAGCAATTTGCCAACAACTAGAATTTGTAATAATTCACGAACAACATGTCACAGTTTTAATGGTTTATAATTACATTTAATGTTGAGGAACCTGTTGTCACTTATGTTATAGCAGCTATAAACAGTCGTTCCTCACCAGCTTCTCTTTTTCTCTCTCTTGACGTTAATAATACGCAAAAAAAAAGCTTGTCATGTTAGCGAGAAACCGCAAAACAGGACATGGGCTTGTGGGACAAGTTCTTTTAGGTCTCATTTGTCTGCTTTTTCAAGTTTTTAAATAATTTCTGCTAGCTGTATGTACACAGCTCTCGATTTTGACCTCTTCTTGTTCCTGAAAAAAAAAACTAGATTTTTCCATTGGCACTGTTCTCTGAGCCATGTTATGGACCACCCTTTGCCATCAAATACCCAGACTAAATGTCGCACCCTTGTTATTTGAAAGCACATTAGCACTTTAGTCTTACTTCACACTGCAAAAACAATTCTAGCTTACATTAAAAGATTTGTCATTTAAAAGTGTAGTGTAGGTAGTTATCAGGAAGACAGCCATGAGTTATGTACTATGTGTACCAACTTTGACTCAGAAAGTAGAAAAGGTCAAGGTGGTACACAGAGTTTGATCATCTAAATGCGCCTCATTTAACAGTAGGAAAATTCCCAGATTTTCAACTGTAATTATGTTGTTCTTTGCTAAAAACACCCAAAGATGATTCAGACTGAAGTAAAAAGCCAGTCCAAAGTAACACAGGAAAAGATTAAATGATTCAGGAGATGGAAAAAATGGAACAAAAGGCGAGAGTGTGATGGAGGGCAGTGGGAAGATGTCATAAAACTGCCCAAATAACACACTCTGAGTGCGGAGAGATGACCAAACGACAGCTGAATAGCCCAGTGTGTGGGAGGTAACAGTCCACTTTTCCTCTATTATTTATCCCATATACTGCTCACTACCATGACTCAACGCTTTGATGTTCTTCGACTTTTACATGTTTTATATGTGGTCTTATTATATACGGGGAAGTGTTCTGAGCAGAAGTTTATTAATCATCCTGGAATCATTTAAATATTACACTTAAATCTAGACTAAGTGTTTTATTCCTCTAATACCACAGCAATGTTTCACAAATTACAATGCTTTATTTATTAAAGACCAACACTCCGTACTTTTAATGTTGAAACAAGTCAGTTCCTGTTCTCACTTACGTTATAGCAGCTATAAGCAGTTGGTCCCTCACACGCCTCTTTTTTTCCCTCTCTCTTCAAATTAATAAGACGAAAATATAAAACTCAACTTAAAGTTACAACTTTTCCTCTGACACTGGAGACTCCTTCCATACATGTAAAATAATCTCCTTATAGAAAACGTCACCATATCAATGATTACCCATTTTTTGTTTGTTAAATAACATGTTTGTAATCCATTTATTATTAGACTTAATAATAGATATTATTAAGTCTAATAATAAATGGATTAGACTTAATAATAGATATTATAATAGATATTAACAAAAAGTCATAAACAGAAGCATGCAAATATTAGTCATGTTACCTAGCTAGCAAGCAGAGAATGTGATGCACAGGTGAGATATATACTTTCTGTAGGGTTTAATATCAGTGGCTTTACATGAGGTTACATAATTTTGTATAATTCCTGAAATATAAATTTTAGACCTTATAGTGAGTGACAAACCCACTTGGGGGATTTTACAGGTATTTGTTTTCATTTTCTACTAGGTAATTTACTACTTTTACTCAAGTAGTCATTTGTTTAACATTTGTTTGACTACTTTCACATGTATTACATTTAAATAAAGGCCTGCCCGGAGCTAGTTGTAGTAGTCCTGTCTCAAAATGGTAAGGGACTGAACAAGCACCTGAGTGGCCTGTGTGGATAGAATGGATGAATCTTTCTGATGTTGTAAAAGAGAAATCAGCATGAGTGTGTCAGATTAGCAATGTGAGAAGAGAAGAACAGCTGATTGTCCAGGGTTAACTCAGGGTTGTGTGCAGTGACCGAAGGGTAGGACTGAGACTTGTCCAGGGAGATCACAAGATCCTGACATGAGGATGAATTACCTGCCATGAACAGCAGGTCACTTTTGCTTTTTGATAAACTTCCAGCTTATGAGCTGCCATCCAAGAAGAGATCTGAGCAGAAACATGAAAATCTGAAGGAGGGAAGGTGAGGATGAGTTGAGCGTCATCTGCATAGTGATGGTCTGAATACCCAAGGGAGGATATGTCCTCACCAAGAGAGTGAGTATAGAGGAAGAGTAGAAGAGGACCAAGCACTGAGTCTGTTTGGAACAGATGTGGATCCCTTCAATGTCACCTGATATGCCTGTCCCTCAAGGTAGGAAGCAAACCATTGCTATTCTGTGCCACAAATTCCAAGACTCGTGAGGATGAACAAGACATTCTTGTGGCTGACTGTGTCAAACACTGCTGAAAGGTCAAGGAGCATGAGGACTCATGACAGTTTGGCTAATCTAGTGGCATGGAGCTTCTCAGTGATGGCCACAAGGGCAATTTCTGTGGACTGTGCCTTTTTGAAGCCAGACTGGTTAGGATGTTGGAGTTTGCTTGGGATGAGATAAAGAGATAGTTTATTGTAGACAGTGTATTAGAGGATTTTGGAAAGAAGAGAGAAACGGTAGTGGTCGGTAGTTGCTGATATCCGAGGCATCCAGATTGGGTTTCTTCAGGATGGGAATAACTCTTGCTGTCCTGAATGCAGTTGGTATATGACCAGATGTAATGGAGTCATTAATGCTAGTAGCAATGAAGGGGAAGAGGTCTTGTGAGATAGTCTTGAGCATTGGATTGCAGGACAGGATGACATGCAGGATCTCTTCTACTGATAGAGAAGGAAAATGTATCCATGAAAGAGAAGGGGAATCCTGAATGTGTGTTTTGTAAGAGTGAAGGTCTGGCAAATTTTTTCAATCTTCAAATCAAAAAAGGTGGCAATGTCGTCAGCAGACAGGGAGGATGGTGAAGGAGGATCCAGTGGGTTAAAAAGTGAAGAAAAGATGTTGTGGATCTTGTGAGGATCTTGTGCAGAAGCTTCTAGCTTTTCCTTAGAAAAAGTCAAATCAGAGGGAAATTTGGACAGGAGAGTGCAGTCTCCTTATCGAGTTGCGATTTCCTCCACTTTCTCTCTGCTGCCCTTAATTCTCTGTGACTGCTATGCAACACATCTGACAGCCAAGGAACAGGGTGAAAAAGCTTCCTGGGTTTAGAAGATAGAGGGCAGAGGAGGTCCATGGATGAGGAAAGTGAAGAGCGGTGGCTAACTCCAGCGATAGAGAGGAAAAGGCGTCAGGGTTGGAAGGGATGATACACAGGCTATAGAGGAAGGGGAGACAGAGTGGATGTTTCAGTGAGTGGGAGAGAAATATTGATAGCTGATGTTAGGCAGGATAGGGAGGGTGATGGTCAAGGATACCATGCGATCATTGGAGATGTGAAGTGGGGTAGCATTGATGTCTGTAGCTGGTGAGTGGCAAATGAAGACCAGGTTCAGGACATTTCCTCCCTTGTGTGTGGGAGGGCAGCTGTTGAATATCAGGGAGATGGAATGCAGAAGAGGAAGAAGGTAAGAGGACTGGAGCTTGTCAGTGTGGGGGTTGAAGTGTCCGAGGAGAATGAGAGGGGTGCTGTCAATAGGGAAAAGACTGAGGAGCATGTCCATTTCTTCAAGAAAGTCTCCTAGGGGACCAGGAGGGCTGTAGATGACAACGATGAGAAGGTTGATTGGAGAGGTAACTGTAACTGCATGAATTCAAAGGATTGAGATGTTGAGATGAGACCGAACTAATTATCATAGACCAACAGACACAACACTACAGAATCAGCAATACTAAAGGCATAAGACTAGATCCAACAGAGTCAAGTAGATATTACACAAAGATTAGAATCCTACCTTATCAGTGAAGAATAAATCCAAGATAGAACAACATAAAGCTTAGTGATTGATGGATATAAAGATACTATCATCATATTTAGGTTAACATAAGGCTTTAATGTTATTTTCCTCCAAAATATATGGTATAATATTTATTTTTATTCTGAATACTCTTGCTTGTACATTCTACTTTTTGGGTTGCTGCTTTAATCTGTGAATTTCCATCTGAGATTAATAAAGTGATCTATCTATCTATCTACCTATCTATCTATAAATATGCTTTGTATTTGAAAAACAGTCTGAAATAAACCATGTATATAATATCAGAGAAGTCTGCAAGTGCACAGCAGGGGTCTGAGACGAAACCAGAAAGAGAAAGAAATGGTAACAATGAAGGAGATGAAAGACGAATGAGGAGGATAAGTGATTCCTGGATGGAGAGAATAAGACAGAGAGTGAGTGAGAGAGAAACGAGAGAGTGTTATGAGAGAAGGAGTGAGTCCTATATCAGCTCGTCTCTGAGATCACAGCACTAAATGAATGCGGCATGTTCAATCCTGCTTTCTCTCTGTTTCATCAACACACCTTCCGGAAAAGAATGACGGACGACAGCAGATTTGACACTGCGATTAAAATTGCTGCCTGATACCTGATTATACACACACATACACACACACACACACACACACAC
This sequence comes from Pangasius krempfi, assembly GCA_037576825.1. Taxonomy (NCBI): domain Eukaryota; kingdom Metazoa; phylum Chordata; class Actinopteri; order Siluriformes; family Pangasiidae; genus Pangasius; species Pangasius krempfi. The sequence continues at coordinate 4,069,048 of CM074987.1, forward strand.
ACACGCACACTCGTACATGCGTCGAGTTAAATTCATTCATTCCTTTATTCAAAACTGTTTTTGATTTTCAATAACATTAACGTAGAGTGATTTTCATGATGTAACAACACATTAAATCTTGTGACACTTGTCATAAAGTATGTGTCATAACTGTCATGATATCAAACATCAAACTCCTCCAATGAAAATTATGGATAATGGTGACATAACACTGACATGTTACAACGAGTTTTTGTGCTTTTAGTTCTTTTCTCTTTTCGATCGTCTAGAAATTGGGTTTAAAACCCAGAACAAAAAAACATACATTTTAAAAGTGTCGGAAATGTGACGCTTCAGAAGGCTTTAGGTAAGTTACTGAGTTCCTAGCACAGACATGTCATGGTCATGTGACATCATGCGTGGCCACGCCTCCTACAGCAAGCACTTTATAATAAAGATCAAAACCTCAGTGTGTATTAAATGAGGTATGCATGGCACATATACTGTATGGAGTAATAAGCATCGTAAAGACATGCCCATCTCTGTGTATACACCATTACTTAACACACATGGAGTTTGATACCTGGTGATACTTTAGTGTCTCCTGTTATACAGGTGATGTTAAACCCTGACACATGCAGCTACTTTTATTAATAAAAGTAAAACGTGCGATCAATCTAACATGTCGAAGCTCTTAACTCCTCTCTCATTAAGTGAGAAATAATTTGTTGACAAATGAGGTTGTGTCCCATGCGGTCAATGCAGGAATGAATTATAGAGCGTGAACTTTGAGGAGCTTTCGGCTGTAATTACTGAGCATAGTGCCTGTGTGTGTGTGAGTGTGTGTGTGTGTGTTTGAGTTGGTTTAATCACATCTCAAGGGACGTTGTGTTTTAACTCTCAGAGGCTTGGCTAAGTGCACATTTAAACACTTAGAGATGGCTCGACTTAAATCCCGGCAGTTTGAGATCAGGAATATCTGTAAGCGTTCTGGTCTATACAGTGTAGGAATATGGATATTATTTACTTTTGAATATTTATCAGGGGAAATCCTGGTGCAGTGCTGCCTCACACACACACACACACACACAGTGTGAATGCAGATGGGCTTGTCATTGTTTATGTGAGTTTCTGTCCAGCTGAAATCCTCCTGAGGATCTGAAAACGAAAGCCAATGAATCATCCAGAAAAGCAGGTCAGTGTAGGATTCCCTCTACCTGTCTCTCTCTCCCTCTCTCTCTCTTTTGCACGCTCCCTCATCCTTTTTCTATCTTATATACCATCTTTCGATTAGTTCTGAATGAAGACCAGAATGAGTCTCACACTAAGAGCTTTAGCCTGTGCCTTCTCTGCTACACACACACACACACACACACACACACACACACTTCACTAGATTCTAAGGCCTATTTGTTCATCCCAGACAGGTGTTTAAGATCAAATTGTTGAGCATTGCTTTAATGACAGCTTCTGTTCAGAGTCTGATAGAATCAGATTTTTTTTCCCACTAAACCTTAAATTTCATCAAAAGTGAATCTGTAATATGAGAAAAACAGCAACTCTCTCTATCTCTCTGTGTCTATTACCTAACCTAGTCTTACACTACTGCTTAAAAATGTGCAATATAAACCAGACATTGAGAAGGCATTTTTGGGATTTAAAAGAAAATATTGTAAAATGAAATGTTGTATAACATATAATTAAATAATGTTGCGTGAACAATAGTGTCGCCGTACTGAATATCAGCTCGGCTGTGATGCGGACGTAGGCACAAGGCCGCAGGTAATCACAGGTAATCAGAGCCGTGCTGATATTCAGAACAGCAGCACAATTGCGGCGTGATACTTTTATACAATGGTTCTATAATCAGCAAATTAATATAGAGTAACTAGTAATTTCAGACATAGTATGGCCACATATTTTGTTTATTTTTGCTCAAAGAAAATAGTTCCCATAGAAGCCACAGTTAGATAGAGCGTGGTGAGTTGCCACGGTAACGCACATACTGACTGACAACTCGTAGTAAGTGTAGTAACGGTTTCAGTGTAACGAAGTATTGCTAATATTGGAATTATATATAGTGAACATAGACATGCAGAGCGATACACAGTGAAATGTACCTTTACTGTTCTATGAGATACCAGCGCTCTCAGAACGCCACTTGTCCAATCAAATTAGTCAACCGAAACGAACCCTTGTATAAAACATAAATATAACATACTGTAATTACACCTACTG
>CM074987.1:4082067-4098174 GCA_037576825.1 Pangasius krempfi
ATCTACCTCCATTTTGATCTACCTGTTATTTATTTATTTATCTGCACTGTCATCGAGAAGACTATATGTAAATATCTGCTATGTGAAATAGCTTATTCAGGGCAGAACTAAATAAAAAACAACATGCAATTTTTATTATCCCTTTTTTATTATTATTATTATTAACATTTTGCAGATTCTGCAAGGCGTATGTAAACTTGTGACCCCAACTGTATTTTTAAAAGGCTTTGAAGCCCAGGTCTTTTTACATGATTTGTGCTACAGTGATCTTAGTAGAGTTACTCTGATTCCAGATGTTGAACTGGCATGGGAATATTTTCATTCAATCTTTTTGTCTATCTCTAATAAACGTGTTCCTGTTAAGAAGTTTAGGAACAGTGGTAGGGACAATCCTTGGTTTTCAGTCTTTCAGGTTTTTAAGAGCTAATTCGTCTAAGAAATAAATCATGGGCCCAAGTTAGATTTTCAAACTCCTCAGCTGGATTCTGTTTAGGACCTTAAGAAATAAGTGTACCTTAATGAGCAGATATTCCAAATCAGAGTTTTATCTTAAATCAGTTACAGAGACCCTAAATAACCCTTCAAAATTCTGGAAATTAATGAAATCCTTGTCGTGTCAACACGTTCTGGTTGGCACAGAGGAAATAAAGGACAAAGCCGCTCTGGTCAGTGGGTTTAATAATCACTTTCTCTGTGCTGGGTCTGTATTTGACAGCTCAAATGTAAATATATATCTAGCATGTTTTGCCTCTACTGAAAAGGATGGAAATCTGGGTTTGTTCGATTTTAAACCTATTCCAGTTGCTCAAGCTTATAAAGCTCTGAAAGACATTGGCTACATTTACATGCACATCAAATTCCGTTTAACGTCTATATTCGGGTTGCAGCCACATCCATACCTAAAAGAGAGGTGCTTATGTTCTCCCCTTTAAATAGTTGAACAGCTATCGTCCGATTTCCAAATTTCAATCCTGGCTAAGATCCTTGAATCCTTGAAGTAAATTTGCAGGTAAAACAATTTTTATTTGGTACCAACATTTTAGGCGATTTTCAATCTGGTTTTAGAACTGGTCACAGTACCATTACTGCTGCTATGGTTGTGGCAAATGATCTCATTGGTGCCTTGGGCAGAAAACAGCATTGTGCTGCATTATTTGTGGATCTATCTAAAGCGTTTGATTCAGTGGACCACGAACTGCTGCTGAACAAATATAGGAATGCTGGTCTCAGTGCTAAGGCTGTTAAATGGTTGAAAAATTATTTTATAGATGGAACTGAGTGTGTCTATGCAGCAAGCCCCAAATCTGATTTTGTTGAGATAACTAAAGGTGTCCCCCAGGGTTCCATTTTGAGACCTATTTTGTTTTCTGTTTTTATAAATGTTCTGTTTTTTAAAACTTGGGTAACGACATTCAAGCAAAATTACACCTACGTATGTGCAGATGACACTGTTATTTATACATATGCTCCACCCATAGTACAAGCAGTGCAAGAGCTTCAGATTGCATTTAAGTCATTACAAACTGCTCTGTTGAGTTTAAAATTTTTAAAAAGTTTTTAATGCTCAGAAAACAAAGTTCTTCTCAAACAAATGCTCTTCTCAAAAGCTCTCTCACAGCTGCTTGATGATGCTAGTATTTTCACAAGTACTTGTACAAGTTCTTGGGTATGTGGCTAGATGACAAGCTTTTATTTAACGTACAGATTGCTGATCTACAGGGTGTCCCAAAAGTCTCCATACATAAGGGAAATTAAGACTTTTTAGCAAAATGTCTTCAAGATTTTTCATACCTTTTATAGTTTATGTTATATTTCGAGATCCAGATCGAGGCCCACTTGATTTTTACCTGTGGAGGCATGAGAAGGCAATGGTGTAATAGGAAAAGATACAGCACTAAGATCATTTAAAGGAGCACATTCGAAGTGCATGTACATGCATTGCAACCATTGCCATAACCAGATGTGTTAACACGAGTTCAGCATGAGTGCGAGAGACGACTCCGTGTGTGTTTACAAAGAAATGGCAATCATGTAGATGGTGTTTTGTAAATAAAGTTACATTTTTTACTAAAAAGCGTTAATTTCCCCTACATATGGAGACTTTCGGGACACGCTGTAGTTAGGAAGCTCAAAGTGAAGATTGGCTTTTATTTTAGAAATAAATGTTGTTTTACTTTAAATGCCAAGAAAGAAACTCGTGGTAGCTATTTTTTTGCCTGTGATTGGTTACGGTGATATTGTATATGCACGCAGCGTCCTCCATTCCTCGGAGCCTTGATTGTAAAGTCTCTTACTCACCATTGCATTCTTTATGATTTGGTGGGCTGGACATCATTGACCACTCGCAGAAAACAGCACTGGTATATTTTTAGCTATAAAGCGATACTGGGTAAACTTTTCTTTGTTTCAGCAGCTGCTTTTTAATGTACCCCGGGTTTTGACAGATCTGGGAAAACTGCATTTTACTGTCATGCCCCTTGGACATGGAATAATTTAATTTTTTTGGAATAATGGTTTAACATTAGACACATTTATATCCATTGATGAATTTAAGGGCATCATAAAGAATGTGGTGAAGGGTGAAGGAGGCGTGTGATTGTTTTTCTTGAGAGGTCCCTGTGGGTTTTTTTGTTTGTTTTTTTAATATATTATGTTGCATAAGTTTGTATGGTTGCTACCCTGGCCAGGTCTCTCTTGTAAAAGAGATTTTTGATCTCAGTGGGACCTCCTGATTATATAATAATAATGATAATAATATAATATTTTTAATAATTTCATAATTAAAAAAAATAAATTAATTAAACTATTTTACAGCTCTACTTTGTTTGCATTTAGTACAGCCACTTATAATACATTCACTCATAATACATCTATTATCTATTCATAATGCTCTTTACATACCTGAATACATCCGTTATGTGAATGACATTTTGTTATACTGCACACTCCTGTACTGTAAAGATACTGTAAAGAATCACTATGAAGTTGAATTGAATTGAAATAGTACACAATATTGCATGCTGAATATTTAAGATATTGAACATTTCCTTTCTTTGTTGAAAATCCCAGGTTTCCAGTGTTGTCTCAGACTTTTGACCCCTACTGTATATTGACTGTGACTGTGAATTGGGAGGAGCTTAAAGGTTAAGTACAAGTTAACAAAAACAAAATCAGTAAATATACACGTTTCTGTTGAGTTTTTTTATTACTATTATTATTATTATTATTATTATTATTACTGCAGCTTAACAGAAGGCATGCTGAACTTCTCAAACTAACAGAATCACCGATAGATGGCAGCACTCAGGCAGAGAAGATTTAACGTAATAACCCGCGTGTTGTGTAATTCCGCAGTGTGGCCGCTAGAGGGAGTGCGAGTTCATAATTCAACCCAATCGATCAGCACAGCTGTGGTAGAAGAAGTCGAAGTCGAAACACCCGGCTGCTTTATTTTATTTGGGATTGTCGGATAAATCTTCTGTATAGTATTTTTTTTTTTTTTGCAACGATGGAGGAGTCAAAGAATAAAGATAAAACCCAAACTGAGAAAACGGACGAGAAGGATAAACAGCCCGCTGGGAAGGATAAAGAGAAGAAAGAGGAGCAGGAGCTGGTGAGTGTGAACGCTGGGACAGCGGGGCTAATTTACCTGAGTCACTGCCTCCATAGCGTTAGCGTTAGCGCTGCAGCTTATTCACCGGCCGCATCCTAAATCACTCCTTATTCCCTGTATAAGCGCACTACACGGGGTGTAGAATAATTCATGTGTTCACTCTGTGTAGTGGTGTTTATGTGGAATAGGGACTCATTTGAGATGCAAGTTTTATGCTAGTCACTAGCATCTCTTACTCGCTAGCTAGCTGTTCTTTGTTTGTTTTTTTTCGTTTGTTCACATTATTAAATTCGACTGAATAATCAGCTAGTTGTCGTTATTTTCATTATAAACACTATCATCTCTGTATCAAAAAACAACTATGAACTGTAGCTTGTTTGAAGTAAAATGACAACCTAGTTTATTAGCACGACCTAGCTATCTAGCTAGCAGCGGGGTTGTTTTTTCCCCCCACCCGTATTGCGGCAAACGTCACTTTCGGTGCTGTTGTTGGTTGAGTGTTCACACTGATTGACCAATCAGCAGGGGGATTATAAGCACGAGTTGAGTTAGTCAGCCAATCGTAGCGCGGGAGGCGGGTTTTGTCGCGTGCCGATTAAGCTAGCAAGAAGCGCTAGTCATAATGTCGAGGTTTTAGCACATAAAGCAGTTATAATCGCGTATATGGACGTATTTAGACGCTGTAATGATGATATAAAATAAAAGGTTTATGTAAAGACCATAATTTAACACCGTTCTGTTGAGATAAATGATGTTTTGAAGATTTTAGGCAGTAATAAATCCTTCATGAATGACGAGGTGACTGTGTTTATTCTCACAGTTTAGCTCTAATGCACTCTCAGGATTCATTCATAAAGACTCTTACTGATTTTCTGCAATATTCTTTGTGTTCATTGTTGATATTTTTCAGTCAGAGGAGGACAAGCAGCTGCAGGAGGAGCTGGAAATGATGGTGGAGAGACTGAGTGTGAGTTTTTGGCTTTTCTAAAGAAGAAATCCTGTTCATTGAGTCACTCAGTTTGTTTACATGCACACCAACATTCTCATTACTGTACACACATTAATGATTTTCATCACCTGAATATGAGAATTTGCAGTTATTTACAGGAAAAATGCGCAAAAAAAAAGTAGATAAATATCAGGAGCTTGATTGTAGCTTTTTGAAATGTAAATACTGGAAATTATTCATTTTTGTTGAATTAAAGTTTTTAAAAAATGCTCAAACTAATTTTATATGTATTTATAAAGTGTAGTTTGGCTTGTTAAATAAGTTTGACATTTATTTTTCAGCGAATCAGTTGTTTGAATCTTTTGACCCACACTAAATCCTTTAGATCCGTTACAGAATCCTGTGATTCTTTAGAGTCATCAGAGCGAGAGACTTTAGGTCAGAAAGGAAAGAGTTTTCACAGACGTTCATAGATTTTTCATTTTATTTGCTCGCTCTGGCCTGATTAGAGTAAACTGATATGACTTGTTTAAAAACAGTCGTCAATAAAAACAAAAATTTGTAGATAATTGGACAGAAGTCTATTTCTAATTAGACAATTATCTGAGTCATTAGAATCATTAGAGGATCATTTGATTCATTAGAAACATCACAGAATCATTTGATTCGTTAGAATCATTAGAGGATCATTTGATTCACTATAATGATTTGATAATTATTTGATTAATTAGACAATCGTCTGATTCATTAGTATCATCATTAATTATTTAATTAATTAGAGGATCGTTTGCTTCATTAGAGAGTCATCTGAATCTTTAGAATCATTAGAGGATCATTTAATTCATTAGATTCGTTAGAGAGTTGTTTGATTGTTTTCTCAGATGTAACTGATTTGTTTTGGCACAATTCTGAATTTTTAAAAGCCTCAGTAAATGCGTAGATGACGGAGGGAGTTACTTCTAGACAATAAATTATTAGTATTCAATGAATTTCTATGTTTTGAAATATTATAAAGGCTCTTCTCTTTTTTTTTTTAAACTGATAATACCATAATGTCTTTTATAATACTATAATACTATAATTTTTTTTTGCTCCATTTTGGTTCACATGACCACAGTTTCAGCTTGAATAAACTTCTCGTGCCTGTTCTTCTCCTTGCTGTGTCTCAGGAGGAGGACACGTCTCTCCATTGCCCTGCACTGGAGGAGCTGCGTCGGCAGATTCGTTCCTCCACCACGTCCATGACCTCGGTGCCCAAACCGCTCAAGTTCCTGCGGCCGCACTACGGCAAACTCAAAGAGATCTATGAGGGCATGGCACCTGGCGAGAACAAGGTGTGTTGATACTACAACTGCTGATGCTGGAGATTCTTTCCATAAACGTTAAATCAATTTCTCTTTCCAAAAAAAATCACGATTACGCAAGTTTTTTTTTTTCTTTAATTAGTTTCCATGCAGTCCGTCCCTGTGAGTGAGCTGTTACTGTAGAAATGATGACATTAGAGCGAGCGCATTAATATAAACCTGCTATTAGAGGTGCTGTTATAGAAAATGAATCAGTTTAGCCATCTGTGTGTGCTCTCAGCGTTTCTGCGCTGACGTGGTGTCGGTCCTGGCCATGACGATGAGCGGCGAGAGAGAGTGTCTGAAATACCGCCTGCTCGGCTCACAGGAGGAACTCGCATCCTGGGGCCACGAATACGTCAGGTACCGAACATCACATCCACGTTGCAGAGATAAATCAAGTAAACATATTAGATGTGGTAATCGTGTGTGTGTGTGTGTGTGTGTGTGTGTGTGTGTGTGTGTAGGCACCTGGCGGGCGAGGTAGCTAAAGAGTGGCAGGAGCTGGAGGAAGGAGACAAGGCGCAGCAGGAGACACTGTTGAAGCTGGTGAAGGAGATCGTTCCCTACAACATGGCACACAACGCCGAGCACGAGGCCTGCGACCTGCTCATGGAGATCGAGCGGCTCGACATGCTCGACACGTACATCGACGAGAACGCCTACGCCAAGGTCTGCCTGTACCTCACCAGGTGAGTGTGTCACGCTCTTGCTTTCTCACACACACACACAAAGTATCTTTCTTCTGTAGCATAAAACCACATTTTCAATCCCACCAGCTGTGTGAGCTACGTTCCTGAGCCGGAGAACTCGGCCCTGCTCAAGTGTGCGCTCAACATTTTCCGCAAGTTCAACCGTTACCCAGAAGCCCTCAGGCTGGCGCTGATGCTCAACGACGTTGAGCTGGTGGAGAACATCTTCACCTCCTGCAAGGATATGTAAGATCTCTCTCTCTCTCTCTCTCTCTCTCTCTCTCTCTCGCGTGCGCGCGCGCACACACACACATGTAATCCTGACTTTTAGGCCCAGAGCTTGAGCCATTTGCAAGCTTGAGAAATGACATCACTCCTAGACTGATATAAGTTTAGCTAGCTAGCATAGCTTAGCTAATATTACCGCTTCAGCAGTACCTGTGTGATTTTAATAGCTAGTGAAGATCACTGGAAAGCTAGATAATGTTCTATTAACTACAATATTATATAATTAAGTTAACAGCTAACATAAGGCTGTTATATTGTGTAATTAAAACCAATAATCCAAAATCGATGAAGTCATAAACACCAGAATAAAATAAAGTAATGAAAACATGTTGGAAATATTAGTAAGAGCCCAAAAAGTGTACATTTGGGATGTTTAGGCTTAAGGGCACATCTTCAATCTGGACTTTTTGATTAAGGTGAAAGTTTTGGCACCTTTCTGTGTCTTTATGGAGCCACCACATCATGCAATTTATTCAGTTTAGAAAATGATGTTCCTCAGAATTCTCTGATTTCTTTGTGTCGTGTGTGTAGCGTGGTTCAGAAGGAGATGGCGTTCATGCTGGGTCGACACGGCATGTTCCTGGAGCTGAACGAGGACGTGGAGGACTACGAGGACTTGACGGAGATCATGTCCAACGTGCAGCTCAACAGCAACTTCCTCGCCCTCGCACGTGAGGTGTGTGGTTTTTTTCCTGCACTCTTGAAGAGCTGACTTTTTTTTTTTTTTCTTCTTCTTCTTTTCTTTTCTTATGTAAACAAATTGTGGTTTTCTTTCCTGTGATCTTTACACAGCTGGACATCATGGAGCCCAAAGTGCCAGATGACATTTACAAAACCCACCTGGAGAACAACAGTAAGACCGTATCTTTTTCCTTCTTTTATTCTTACTTTTTTATGGCAAAATTTTTTTCCTCAGTTCCTTTTTAATTCTGTTTTAAAATATTTTGCTTCTGGGCTTTTTTTTTTTTGCCTGACTCTTCTTACAAAGAATTTTTTTTTTCTTTTTGCCTTGTCTTTTAGAATATCTGTAGGCTACACATGTTTTTCTTGTTTTTCGCATGTATCAACATCTTATCTACATTTTTTTGAAGCCATTTCAGTAACAGAATTCACTGCGTATTGCGTATCAAGCTGAAGAGTGTATTTTGTGTTTGTTGAAATGAAAACCCCTTTTCTTGTCGTTTTGCTCTCTCTCTCCCTGTCAGGATTCTGTGGCAGCGGCTCTCAGGTGGACTCCGCCCGTATGAACCTCGCCTCCTCGTTCGTAAACGGCTTCGTTAACGCAGCGTTCGGACAGGACAAACTGCTCACTGAGGACGGCAACAAGTGGCTGTACAAGAACAAGGACCACGGTGAGAGACGTACACACACACTCTCTCTCTCCCCCTCTCTCTCTCTCTCTCTCTCTCTCTCTCTCTCTACATGGTGGATTTTAAACCCATTTAGTCGTAGACAGTTGGCACCTCGATTTAGCATGTCCCTGTCTCACACTAGAGATACCAGGTACCTTTTTTTTTAATTTTTTTATTTTTTTTTTTATTATTATTTATTTATTTTTTTTTGGGGTAAATTATTTTTAAAAAAAGTTTTTTTTAATCTAAGTATAGACTGACTGGAAGCAGCTGATTTGATGTTAATAAAACATTGTAAACATTTTTGTAAAACCAGATTTGTTCATTTTTATTCTCAAACTCGGTGATAAATATTTTTGCATAAACAAAAGTGTTATTTAAAAAAAAAAAAAAAATCTTTTGTAGACATTATATAAACCAAAGGTGTTTTTTTTTTTATAGACGCAGCGTGTTTAGTAGAAATGCCTTTGAGAATGGTGATGTTATTTATCGTATCGTATCGTATCGTGTCGTGTCGCTCACCCCTAGATGCATTGTGCACAAAATTCTCAGTTGGCCATGGAATCTAAAAATGTTTTTTGAAGATGCTCTTCAGTTGAATTGGGGAGTCCCACTCTTACCGTGACGCTCCTGGTCATGCTGTACGATTCAAAACTCCTCGTCTGACATCAGTTCATTTTCAGAGGCATAAAGTTGTTCTTTCTTGTTTTGTTTTTCTTACTGTATAACATTTTTTTGTATTCAGCACAATTTATTAAAGCCAGTGTTCCTCTGTCTCTTAACTTTAGATTGCTGTGTCATTCAGGATCTTAAAATGCTAGCTTAATTCCATTTATTTATTTAATTTCCATTTTATTTATTTAATGCCTTTTCTTAAAATATTTATCTCTTCTAACAGTGATTGTAGACTAATTGTTACCTCATTATATTTTTATGTAAAACAGTAAAGGATTGTTTGTTTTTATTCCGATGATGTGTGTGTGTGTGTGTGTGTGTGTGTGTGTTTGTGTTAAATTATTTTGAATCATTTTGTAATAAGATTGCATAGATTCATGCATATGCTCTGTGTGTGTGTGTGTGTGTGTGTGTGTGTGTGTTTTAAATTATTTTGAATCATTTTGTAATAAGATTGCATAGATTCATGCATATGCTCTCTGTGTGTGTGTGTGTGTGTGTGTGTGTGGGTAGGAATGCTGAGTGCTGCTGCGTCTCTGGGTATGATCCTGCTGTGGGACGTGGACGGTGGTCTCACTCAGATTGACAAGTATCTCTACTCCTCAGAGGACTACATAAAGGTGCACACACACACACACACACACACACACACTCTGTCTCTCTTCTACATGCATTTTTCATTAAACGATCATGTCCGTCTTACAAGGCATCAGCGTTAAAGTTTACAATATTATTTCTTTACTGTATTTGTTTCTCTCTAGTCCGGGGCTTTGCTGGCTTGCGGTATTGTGAACTCCGGAGTTCGTAATGAGTGTGACCCTGCTCTTGCCCTCCTCTCTGACTACGTCCTGCACAACAGCAACGTCATGAGGATAGGAGCCATCTTTGGGTAACACACACTCACACAGCAACTGTTTTGTTTTTTTTTTGTTGGTTTGTTTAATGTGTAGCCATTTTGGATAAACCTGGTTTCACTGTGTGTCCAGATTCTGTGGTCTGATAGCAGAGATTAACCTTTGACCCTTTCTGTTTACCTAGGCTGGGTCTGGCCTATGCAGGATCTAACAGAGAAGACGTCTTGTCGCTGCTCCTGCCGGTCATGGGAGACTCGAAGTCCAGCATGGAGGTATGATCATCACGTAGAGACCAAACATGCAATATCCAGTGTCTGCCATTAAAACAACTTGTAATGGTTGTTGTGTATATGTGGTGTGTTTGTGTGTGTGTTTAGGTGGCAGGTGTGACCGCTCTGGCGTGCGGTATGATTGCTGTCGGCTCGTGTAATGGTGACGTCACCTCCACCATCCTCCAGACCATCATGGAGAAGAGCGAGCAGGAGCTGAAGGACACGTACGCGCGCTGGCTCCCCCTCGGCCTCGGACTTAACCACCTCGGTAAAAGGACCGGGACTCAGGACTGTACCATATGTCCACAGAATGGGGGTGTTGAATTTATAGCATAACTTGTCTCAAAACAAGATGGCTATTATTATTACTATTATTATTATCATTATTATTATTAATTAGTATTAATGCGTTATGACTTCAAAGCGACGTTTGACGTTGTTGATTTTAAGGCACTTCCTTTAAGCATGTTTGTTTAACCCGAATCAGAGTATATGGTCTGGTCTGACTCGGGTTAAACAAACTGAAAAACAAAAATCAAGCGAGCATGGAGCAAATGGAGGCAGCTAAATAATACACCTAAAAATATATACATTTCTTTCTTATATTATGTTTAATTATATTATATTAAAAGTTAAAGTAAAATATTTAACATTTAAAATAATCAGTAATTTTGTGTATTACTTGAGAATTTTTTTTTTTAATATCTTATGTTTTTATTTTAAATTCATTTATTTATTTAAATGTATTTATTTTGGATCTTTTTCACTCTACCTTGGTCTTTTGCATCAGTTTGTGTTTTTCATGACAGTTTTAGTAGCAGAAATGCCAAAAAACAGCGCCTGTTTGTTCTCGTCTTGAATTTGGTTTGCGTTAGCTTGGAAGAGGAGGCTGCTTTGGTCTGTGCTCAAATGTGTGTCATTCAAACGAACCACACTGAGGGGAAAAGCAACAGAGATCAAAACAGAAGCTAACCAGTAGATACAGAAATGATGCAGTGTGTGTGTGTGTAGGCAAGGGCGAGGCGATCGAGACCACTCTGGCAGCATTACAGGTTGTCCCAGAGCCATTCCGCAGCTTCGCAAACACACTCGTGGACATCTGTGCATATGCAGGTAAGATTTTTAAACCTTCACACACACACACACACACACAGAGTACACTTGCTGCCAATATAGATTTTATATATAGATCTATATATTTTAGACCCAAAAAAACATTCAAAAAGAAATAACAGCAAGTACGCAGCTCTTGAGTCACACGAAGGTCCAGAACATTTGGCTTACGTTACATTTCTTCACTCTCTCAGGCTCGGGGAACGTCCTGAAGGTTCAGCAGCTGTTGCACATCTGCAGCGAGCACTACGACACCAAGGACAAAGACGATGACAAGGACAAGAAGGACAAAAAAGATAAGGAAAAGAAAGAAACCGCAGCAGACATGGGCTCACACCAGGTATGTGTGTGTGTGTGAATCCTAAATCATTGTAATTGATTTTGAATTAATTGTTGAATCTTGATGCACTCTGCTGCTCCCGATGTAGGGTGTGGCCGTGCTGGGTATTGCACTCATCGCCATGGGAGAGGAAATCGGATCAGAGATGGCGCTCCGTACATTTGGTCACCTGGTTAGTCCTTTAAACTTCGATTTAAACTTGCGTCGAGATGAAACAAAGATAAATCTGCCTGATGCATCATTTTCCTGTGTTTGAATTGTTGACTTATTCTCCTTCACTCTTTCCTTTCTTCCCTTCATTTTTTTTTTCCCTCCCCCCCTTTTCCATCTCTGTGTAGTTGCGATACGGCGAGCCCACCCTGCGCAGAGCGGTGCCGTTAGCGTTAGCGCTCATCTCCGTGTCCAACCCCAGACTCAACATCCTGGACACACTCAGCAAGTTCTCTCACGACGCTGACCCCGAGGTCTCGCACAACTCCATCTTCGCCATGGGCATGGTGGGCAGCGGTGAGTGGACCGTCACCCCACACACACACACGATACACACACGATACACACACACGATACACACACTCATTGTTCTGAGTATCTCACGTCAAGAGAACGCTGTTGCTAGGCAACTGGGATAAAGATTGAGTTAGCTAGAGAACAATTCATCGTGGCTAGTGGACGGGCGTAGTGACAATAAAAGTGAGGCAGATTTAGCGATATTTCTGCGATACACAAAATGTATTGTGACCTTTAGGTTCAGTAACAAACTACCAGCAATGCTGTTGTTGCATTTTAAAAATAAACCCTTAAAAATATAGCTTGATGATACTTTTATTTAATGTCTTCAAAAGAAATTACACTGAAAATAATTTTTTATATTTGTAAAAAAAAATTTATTTCAATTTTATAGTTTTCTTTAAACATTTTACAATTTGAACAGATTTAAAACAGTAGAAAGCAGCTGAGTTTGTAATTTTTTTTTATTCTAAAATGATATTGTGATATTCATGAAATTTTGGAAAAGTGCATTGTGACAATTTAAAAACAAACTGTTAATAAAAATTTTTTGATTATACTTTAACAAACTTCGTCTACAAAATAAATTACCCTGAAAATAAGAGAGAGAGATAGATAGATAGATAGATAGATAGATAGATAGATAGATTTATTTTCTTTCTTTTTTTTTTTTATCTTGAGAGTTTTTAATTTTTTTTTTATCATTTTGCAATTTTAAAGATTCAGGCCAGTAGAAATTAAAAAAGTTTTAAAAAGGTATTACCGTAACAATTTACAAGTTTAAATATTCGAAACCGTAGAAATCACCTGAGATTGTAACTGTTATTAAAAATAGTTATACAAAGATAACACAGTACCCGTGATATCTCTTTAAAAAAAAAAGTGTATTTTGACACAGTTTATCACTATATCAGTATTGTATCATGTTTATATATCAACATTTTTCCAAGATATGCTGGTAAAATGCTTTAAAAAAAAAGCCCTCATGACTGATCTTACATGTTAATTACACTCGGCATCGGAGAATCAGAAATGTTTAAACGTGCTGTTCATTGGACACACAGCTGAATCTGAGTGTGATGTCATTCAGGCCATTAATCTGAGAAATCGGAGTACTGAAATCTACCACAGGGATGACCTCACACTCGGTACGTGTGGGTTTTTTTTTTTTAAACTTCAGGTACCAACAACGCTCGTCTAGCAGCCATGCTCCGTCAGCTGGCCCAGTACCATGCCAAGGACCCCAACAACCTGTTCATGGTCCGACTGGCTCAGGTAAAATACCGATTACTTACTGTTACTGCACCGACATGAGATTAGTTTCCTGTAACAGCATGTCCCAGAGTAGTTGATACTTCTTACACCACAGCAATTTACCAACACTTATTTATACGAGCTAGTTCTGTTCTGTCTTACGTTATAGCAGCTATAAACAGTCGATACCTCTCCAGCCTCTCTTTTTCTCTCTCTTCAAGTGAATAAGACAAAAAAAAAAAAACACAGAAAACAAGAAACCACAAAGTGTAAAACTCCTCTGTCCTGAAGATGTTGTAAAAGTTACAGCTTTACCTGTGACTGTTACAGAATGCTGACACTGGAGACTCCTTCCATAAATGTTACATAGACATCTTCTTACAGAAAACTTCTTTCGAGATTTTTTTTAATCCGTTCATGTGGCGTGTCTGTTGTGAGTGAGCTGTTACTATAGAAACTGTAGCGTATAACGTGTATATGTAGAACGAGCACATTAATATAAAGCTGTGATTTGTAGCTGCACTATGGTCAGAAGGTGTTGATCAATTTTCTGACCATCCAGAATTCAGCAGTGCTGTGGTGTAATGTGAGTGTCATTTTGTTCTACTATAATTGCGTATAATTGTGTGTGTGTGTGTGTGTGTGTGTGTGTGTGTGTGTGCGCGCGCAGGGACTGACACATCTGGGTAAAGGGACACTGACGTTGTGTCCGTACCACAGCGACAGACAGCTCATGAGTCAGGTGGCGGTGGCCGGACTCCTCACGGTCCTAGTGTCCTTCCTGGATGTGAAAAACAGTAAGAGAGCAGCTCGGTTCGTCTGTATAAATATTCTGAATCAAACACTGATTAAACTGGCAGAACTGATTATTATTTGTTTTTGTTTTTTTTGTTGGTTTTTTTTCCTCCTTATTCTGCAGTCATTTTGGGGAAGTCTCACTACGTCCTGTACGGCCTGGTAGCAGCGATGCAGCCTCGTATGCTCGTCACATTCGACGAGGAGCTCCGGCCTCTACCTGTGTCCGTCCGTGTGGGACAGGTGTGTGTGTGTGTGTGTGTGTGTGTGTGTGTGTGTGTGTGTGTGTGTGTGTGTGTGTGTGTGTGTGTGTGTGTGTGTTACTACAATTTTAAACACATACATGCTTTGTTCTGTTACATGCATTCACCAGAGGAACCAATGATCTCTGCTGCTTTCTTCCAAACTTTAATTTTCTTAGTACCGTCTCTGTACACATTTAACCAGGTGCCTTATATTACAGGTTCTTTGATTTTTGCACAAACTAATTGCAGAGCTTGACTTGTGAACAGCGAACTGTCGAAACTTCGCACTACACGCGCCATAGGATTGGTCCGAGGAATCATTTAAGACCGCTGTTTGGATTTGGCGCTTCTTCACAGCATCAGACCTAATATGCTTAAGATTGAGAAATTGCTAGTGTGAACACAGGATTAGGATTGAGATTAAGTCATAACCAAAGCTTCGGCATTCCAGCGTGTGCCGCTGTCCTAGGATCTGTGTAATGTGTGACAATCAGTTTACACCCCTCTGTTCTCTCTGATTTTTTTAATTTTTTAATCTTTTATCATCTCCAGGCCGTGGATGTGGTGGGACAGGCAGGCAAACCTAAAGCCATCACCGGTTTTCAGACACACACCACGCCGGTGCTGCTGGCGCACGGAGAGAGAGCCGAGTTGGCGACAGAGGAGTACCTCCCGGTCACGCCCATCCTCGAGGGCTTTGTCATCCTGCGCAAAAACCCCAACTACGATGCCTAAACACACACACGCACATAAAGCGTTACTCACACACTCATACCCGGGACCTCACCTACACCATGTTCTGATCCATGACTGATAGATCAGACACAGCAGCACAGGTTTCCTTCTCCTTCTGTTTTTCTTCCTTATTTTTTTTTTTTTAAATATATCATAACAAACATGTTTAGCCCTGGTTAATTATTTTTCCCCATTTTGTTGGTTTTGTTATGTTTTACTGTTATGATGTGAAAAATAAATGAAATAATGTGGTCAGTAAGTTGTGGATGTTTCATTTTAATTTCACCATACTACATAAACACGTAATTCCAGGTTTGGAAACAAAATGGTCAATATCTGTCCTAAAATTGATAGAGAGATGCAAGATGGCTGCCACAGGTATCCTGTGGCCATTTGGAGCATCACTTGTGCACAATGTCAGAAATTAACGCTGCGTGTCCATGTCGTGTAATACCAACATAAACGGGGCAGTATAACACCATGTGACCACTACTGACTAAACAAACTAGTACTGTGTCTCAAGTCATATATTTGTGTACTATTCCTGTCTGTTACCAAGTCACACACTAACTGGTTTTCTTATTATAGTTAGTGTTTGAGTATTAAAAGCCACTCTTGCAGCCTTCAACCTACAGAAAGGTATCTTAAAGATGTCTGCGTATCAGTTATCTACAGTTTCTAGTGTAATAAATATTTATACTGAATGTAAGGTCAGTTTTCAAGTTGAGAAACAGTTCATGACAACAGTCACGATGACTGCGGAAAGTTTTAGGTGTGTTTGACGTCGCTGTGCATGAAATCACTGAACATTTTACACTTCGATTTGGAAACCTGATGAACAGGGATGTTTTGGTTCTGACATGCTGTCTAGTGGATGTCATATTTAATCCCTCAGATGTAAATAAGGTACACAGGTGAGTGTGTGAACAATGCCACTCTAATATATAATAATGTTTTTTCAGCCTAATGATGGCCTCCTTCACTTGCATTGAGATCTCCTTGTACTTCATATTGGTAGGTCCAGTCGAACAGCTGCCAAATGCCAACTCAATACCTGATATCAACTCCAGACCTTTTATC
>CM074987.1:4114519-4131918 GCA_037576825.1 Pangasius krempfi
TTTTTTTTTTTTTTTTTTTTTTTTTTTTTTTTTTTTTTTTTTTTTTTTTTTTTTTTTTTTTTTTTTTTTTTTGTTTAAAAATTTTTTTTTTTTTTTTTTTTTTTTTTTTTTTTTTTTTTTTTTGGCCTTTTGTAATGATTAAATGAGACACACACACTACCAGCTGTGTGGTGTCCAGCTGGTAGTTTCCCACTCTTGTGCCACATACCAGTCTCACTATCGTCTTTAGTTTTGCGTTTAGTTACAGTCTTTGCTTTCATCGTATCTTATTATTTTTAAGCCTGTGTGTCTTTCTTCCTTTCTTTATTCTGAGTCCACACTGCACAATTTTTAGCCCCAATTTTCCAGACGTTATTTTCCTCAGTCTGCCGAGCTGTCGCAGACGCTGATGTTTATTATTATTTTTTAAACATGCTTGAAATTCTGTGTTTGAATCTATGACACGTAGCAAGAACAGCGATTAACGAACAGCCAGTGAGACTCAGCACATCTCTGAATCCAGGATATCATCCATCAAGTTTTTTGTAGGGAGACAATGACCAAATGTAAACACAATAATCTGGCTCTTATAAGAATCTGGCGTATATATGGCAGGTCAAAATCAAGGGGTTGTTAAGGACAGCAAAAAAAAAAAAACTAACTTGACACGATTCCTGCCAGTGCATGGAATAAAAACAGCTACTTTGCATTAGGTCTCCAGGTCTCTTTGCCCATGTCTCCAGAACCGATCCTTCCTCTACATTTTTCTCTTGTTTCCTTACAAGTTGGTGCAGAAACACTCACTTCCTTTGACACTGAGTCAGTTTTTGGCTGTTTTCTGTCTTTATAGATGACTGGGTACAGCCTGTAGTGTCCCTAGAGTTCCCCATTCCCCCTGGGGAAAGCCCTGTCCCAGATGCTCCACCCACTCCGCCTCCCACCAGCCCAATCAGTGACACAGTTGATGCCCCGCCTCCCACAATGGAAAAAGCCACGCAACCCAAAGATGCAAAACAGCAGGAGCCAGAGTCCTCATCGGCATTGGTTCCTTCAAACACTAATGGTTCTACAGAGAATGGGGTGGGGCCAGCAGCAGTGTCCATTCCTCTTCCGGTTTCAGGGGCGGAGCCAACACTAGAGTCTCCAATCGCTGAGCCAGAGGAGCTGCAACTTGTAAATGGTTTAACTGCAGATGCAAAAAGAGACGTCAGCCCTCTCGCTGAGCCTGACATCACCAAAGAGGCTCCACCCATTATTGAGGAATGTTCAACACGGACTACCAAAGCTGTCCCCCCTGTCGTCAAGGAAACCCCCACTCAGGTTGTCAGTGTGACACCGCCACTTCCAGCCGTCAAGGAACCTTGTATCCCGAGTGTCAAAGAAACCCCGGCTCCTAAGCCAACACCCGCTCCAGATGTCACTGAGATTTCCACTACTGTTGTCACAGAAACCCTGTCTGTTGTTGCCAAGGATACCCCCTCATCAGCTGTCAAGGAGATTCCTTCACAAGTTGCCAAGGAAACCCCGACTCCTGTTGTCCTGGAGACTCCAGTTGTGAAGGAGATGCCTCCTCCAGTTGCCAGAGAAACCAGCGAGCCTGTTGTCCAAGAAGTTGTTGTTGAGGAGCCTTGTCCTGTTGCTAAGGAGACCCCAGAACTGATTGTCAAGGAAACTCCAAGTCCCCCAGAGCCTGTGTGTGTTGCTGCTAAAGCCACGCCTCCTGCTCCTGCTCCTGCTGAGGAACGAGAGGACACACCCCCTCTACAAACAACAGCCGCGGACAGCACTATCCCAGGTACATGCATGTTTTAAAAAAAAAAAAAAAAAAAAAAAAGATTCTAAGAAATTTGCGAGCTGGTAGCAATTTGTTTGAATTATTTCACACACTCCACTCGTGGAAATGTCTCCATTTTAAACAGCTGATCTTTTCTTTTCTTTGACACACTGTGTTGGAACAGTAATTGTTTGTAAAGATGATGTTATACCATCACTTCATCTCTGATTGGCTGCTGAATTAATCACATTAAAAATCAAAGCTCACAATACAGTGTAACCAGGACAATGTGCATAAATAACACTTTGAGGTGGGCCTTTATTTACACTCCCAATAACCATGTGGTTTGTCCTTACATGACCCTTCTTTCTTTCTCCATGCAGCTGTTTCTGTGCCAAAGAAGAAGAGGAAGATGAAGGACCTAAACAAGAAGGAGACTGGTGATGTGCTGGATGCCTTTAAAGAGGTGTGTGTGCGTGTGTGTTTCAAAGCGGATGTCTACATATGTGCTGACAAGTATTGATAATATCATAATTCCCTGCCACCCCCTTCATATTAGCCGCCACCACCACCAAAGCCAGAGGCCACGCCCCTGGTAAAATCGGAGCAGGCTGAACCTGCCCCAATAGCTCCGCCCCCTGTAGAAGAAGTGGAAGAGACATGGGAGGAGAAGGAGGACAAGCTCGATGCTGAAAACATCCAGCCACGGAGTCCCGAACCCGCCACGCCCACCGAGCAGAAATACCAGTACAAAGAGGGTGTGTGTTAATAAAACTCGTACATTCATTTCATTATTAAAACACATACTACAGGTTTTTGTATAAATAAAAAATGAAAAATGTTTGTATATGGTATAGTCTTAGTGAAATTCTTGTAAAAACGTGGTGTGTGTGAGATGGAGTTTGTTCTTCTCTGATCCTCACAGAACAGTGGAAACCTCTGAATCCTGAGGAGAAGAAGAAATATGACCGAGAGTTTCTTCTGGGCTTCCAGTTCATCAGCGCTAGCATGCACAAACCAGAGGGGCTACCACACATCAGCGATGTGGTGCTGGATAAGGTACAGCGCGTGCGCGTACACACACACACACACACACACACACACACACACACACACACACACACACACACACTTAAAGTCCTCCAAAACTTATTTTAAGGCAATAACATTTTGCATATTGAATAATACAGTAACTTGGCACATTAAATTCTATTTGGTTGCATGGCATCATTTGCATACTTCATTTGCATACTGTAACCTGATTGGTGGTTAAAGTTGATGATGCTGTAACTGCCTCATGTCACATGTTCAGCATTAATTATCTCTGTCTGCCCTTTACTCTGTCTAACTGACTCTCTCTCTCTCTCTCTCTCTCTCTCTCTCTCTCTCTCTCTCTCTGTGTCTCTGTCTCTGTCTGCCTGTCTTTGTCTCTGTCTCTCATTCTGTTTATGTTCTTTCTGTGTCTCTCGCTCTCTTGCTCTCTCTTGCTTTCTCCTTCTTTCTTTCTCTCTCTCTCTAGGTGAATAAAACTCCTCTGCGGCCATTAGACCTGAGCAGAATGAACTGTGGTCCAGATTTCACCCCCTCATTTGCCAACCTGGGCAGACAGCCAGTCGGGGGGCGTGGCCCGGTCAGTCTGTCTACCAATCACAGCTTCACAATAACATGTAGCATAACACTTGTGTAGAATTGAAGTATGACCCATGTTACGTATATCATTTAGTTTTCCCCTGCTTCCTTTCTCCCTTCCTCCATCTTATTTTATTTCTTGTTTCTTTCCTCTGTTTCTTCTCTGTATTTCTTACTCTGTGTCTCTCGCGCTCTCTCTCTCTCTCTGTCAATCTCCCTCTCATTTCTCTCTCTCCAGGCTGTGGGTCTGCCCGGCCCGAGGCGCTCGGGTCAGTCCGGGTCCCGGAAGGAACCGAGGAAGATCGTGCTGTCCGGCGTGTCCCTGACTGACGATGTTCAGCTGAACAAGGCAGAGAAGGCGTGGCGGCGCGGGGGCGGAAGCGACAGCGATGACCCGGAGTCAGTGAAGACACGGGAGCTGCTGCGGCGTGTGCGAGGTGTGCTGAACAAACTGACCCCTCAGATGTTCCAGCCGCTGATGAAGCAGATCACAGAGATGACCATCGACACAGAGGAGAGGCTGAAGGGCGTGATCGACCTGGTGTTCGAGAAGGCCATCTCCGAGCCCAACTTCTCTGTCGCTTACGCTAACATGTGCCGCTGCCTCATGGGGGTGGGTGGGTGTGCGTGCGTGCGTGCGTGTGCGTGCGTGTGTCTTTATGCATCAGACACGGCTTCATACTCTGAATCTGAGATTAAATGCCATTGAGTGCAGTCATTTGAGAATTTTCTCTCTCTCTCTCTCTCTCTCTCTCTCTCTCTCTCTCTCTCTCTCTGCAGTTGAAAGTGCCTACCTCTGATAAGCCGGGAGTGACGGTGAATTTCCGAAAGCTTCTGCTGAATCACTGCCAGAAAGAGTTTGAGAAGGACAAGGATGATGACGAGGCGTTCGAGAAGAAACAAAAGGAGCTAGACGCTGCCACTGAGGTACACGTTCACACACACTCACACACACTCACACACACACTGATTCTTTTCTACTGAGATCAAATTTTTTTGCAACACAGTTTACAATATTATCACAGTACACTCTTATGCAGCGCTGTGGAGTATTGTGCTATATTGTTCAGTAGTGTGGAGTTTTGTGCAGTACTATATAGTATTGTGTAGTGCTGTATAGACTTTGTAATTTTTTTGTATTATTGTTTGATGACTGAGAATAAAAGCTAATCCTTGGCTGCCGACTGCTTTATTTTTTACATTCATTTTTCCTCCTCCCCTCTGCAGGAGGAGGTGCGTCAGCGTCAGAGGGAGGAGCTAGAAGAGGCGAAGGACGCGGCACGGCGGCGCTCCCTCGGCAACATCAAGTTCATCGGCGAGCTCTTCAAGCTGAAGATGCTCACGGAGAGCATCATGCACGACTGCGTGGTCAAACTGCTGAAGAACCATGACGAGGAGAGCCTGGAGTGTCTGTGTAGACTGCTGTCCACCATCGGCAAGGACCTGGACTTCGAGAAGGCCAGGGTAACACACACACACACACACACACACACACACACACACACACACACACAGCAGAAAGAATACTCACAAATGGCAGCATTTATTTATTATTGGTTTTAATTTTGCATCCTCAGCCGATTTGCCTTTTGAGGACAGGAACGTTTTCGCTGTCGAACTGGTTATAGGTTTTTTTTTTTTTTTTTTTTTTTCTCTCTTTCTTTCTTTTCTTCCTCCAGGAACTGCAATCTGATTGATTTCCATTGTATTTGTGAATGCTAGAGTCAAATATGTGCATCGGAAGCCAAAATAATCTTTTTTTTTGTTTTTGTTTGTTTTGATTTTTTTTTTTTTTTGTTTGTTTGTTTTTTCTTCCAGATTTTCAATCTGAAAATTACATCAGTCTGTCTGAATCCTGTTAGGGTATTTGATATATGTAACTCCAGGAAGTTGAGGTTTTTTGTTTTGTTTTTT
Organism: Pangasius krempfi; assembly: GCA_037576825.1. Lineage (NCBI taxonomy): Eukaryota > Metazoa > Chordata > Actinopteri > Siluriformes > Pangasiidae > Pangasius > Pangasius krempfi. The sequence continues at coordinate 4,119,816 of CM074987.1, forward strand.
TTTTCCCCTTCTTAATTCCTTCCTCCCTTTTTTTCTTTTTCCTTCTGTCTCCAGCCTCGTATGGATCAGTATTTTAACCAGATGGAGAAGATCATTAAAGAGAGGAAGACGTCCTCCAGAATCCGGTTCATGCTGCAGGATGTCATCGACCTGAGACGGGTAAATAATAATACATTTTATTTATGTAACACAATTCTCAAACTTAAGATCGCTGTACAAAATCCAGGACAGAAATCAGAAATAAGAGTTGCATCAAATTAAACACAGCAAACATGAATCAGAATTAATAGATATGTTAGAATAAGGATAAGAATAAGGAACATTAGGGAATGCACACTGTGTGTGTGTGTGTGTGTGTGTGTGTGTGTGTATAATGAGATATATAAATATTGCTTCTGTACACCACCACAGTGGATCACAAATGGAGTCCCTCCATTTTCACAGGCTCAGAAGTAATTGGTCAAACTAACATAATTATAAATATAAGGATTGTTTTTAATACTTGGATGCAAATCCTTTGCAGTCAATGAAATCTGGAACCCATGGACATCACTAAATGCTGAGTTTCCTCCCTGGAGATGTTTTGCCAGGCCTTTTACTGCAGCCACCTTCAGTTGCTGCTTGTTTGTGGGTCTTTCTGCCTTTAGTCTTGTCTTCAGTAAGTGAAAAGCAGCTCTATTGGGTTTAATAACATTTCACTTCTTTGCCTTAAGAAGCTCTTTGCTTGCTGTTGCGGTACGTTTTGGGTCATTATCCATCTGTACTGTGAAGCGCTGTCCTATCAGTTTTTCAGCATTTGACTGAAAGTATAGCTCTCCTACACTTCAGAATTCATCCTGCTACTTCTATCAACAATCACATCATCAATAAACACCAGTGACCCAGTTCTTTTGGCAGCCATACATACCCATGCCATAACACTGCCTCCAGATTTTTGACTGATGATGTGCTATGCTTTGGATCATGATTCCTTCCTTTCCTTCTCCATACTCATCTCTTCTGGTACAAGTTAATCTAGGTTTCATCTGTCCAAAGAATCTTGTTCCACGACTGGGCTGGCTTTTCTAGATATTGTGTAGCAAAGTCTAATCTAGCTTTTCTGTTCTGGAGTGTTACCAGTGATTTGTATCTTGAGGTGAACCGTCTGTATTTACATTTATGAAGGCTTTTCTTGATTGTAGACTTTGCCAGTGATGCACCTACGTCCTCCAGAGTGTTATTGACTTGGCTAGATGTTGCGAAGGGGTTTTTCCTTCATCAAGGAAAGAATTCTGCAATCGTCCACTTTAGTTGTCTTCCGTGGTTTTCCAGGCCTTTCGGTGTTCCTGAGCTTGCCAGGACATTCCTTCTTTTAGGTCTGTTTTGTTTTTTGAGCCTAATGATGGCCTCGTTCACTTGCATCGACACCTCTTTGGACTGCATAGTGAACAGCTGAACAGCTACCACATGCAAATTCGACACTTGGAATCAACTCCAGACCCTTTATCTCTTCAATTTGTCAAAAGGCCTTGAAAACAGGCCACTCCTGGCCATGAGACTGCTTATCAGACCATTTCTCAATTACTTGTGAGCCTGTGAAAATGGAGGGACCCTGCTGAAATGAGTGTCTGTGTGTCTGTGTGTGTGTGTGTGTGTGTGTGTGTGTGTGTGTGTGTTTTAAGCTGTTATACTGCACCATAAGCTGACACGGGTGTCCATCTCATGCCAATATCCAACCAGCTTCTTCAAATCACTGTATTAAGCCCTGCCCCCTTATTACATTTCCTTATTTCCCCTACTTATAATTGATATTAGCATGTAAACCTTTATAAGTTTATAAATGTGTGTATATTTTAATGTGTGTAGTTATAGTAGGTTTTGCTTTATCTCTGTCATTGACCTTTCTCTCTCTCTCTCTCTCTCACTCACACACACACTCACACACACACTCACACACACACTCACACACACACACACACCCTCCCCATGCCAAGCTTCTTGGAAACAACCAAAGTTTCATTTCTGTGGAAGTACTAGAGACCATGAAGTATGTGTGTGTGTGTGTGTGTGAGCTAAATTACATGGGTGTAATTAGATGGGTGTTGGCAGTTGCAGCTCACTCATTTCTAAACTCTTTCAGTTTTCTGGAGGATTTGTTCTTCCAGAGACGAATCCTCCTGATTTGTTTGCATGTAGCACGCCTTTGGGATTTTCAGAACATTTTTAATTTAGATCCAGGAAATGACAAACTCATTGTTTATAAGCGTAATTCAGGATGGTGGTTATGAACATTTTAGCTTTGAAATGCTTTGAATGCCTTAGTGGTTGTGTGCTGTATGAATACAGAACTAGCGCTGTAGCTAATGTTCCTGAGGGATATGCTAATCATTGCTACATATAGCGAAGCTGACTTTGTCTAACTTAGAACTTGAGCGATGTAAACAAATTTCTGAACAGACTTTACATTTACATATGAAGCGTAAGAAAATAAACTGTCCTGACTTAGCTATTTGGTGTTAAATATATCGCCGTCTACTGTGCAGGGGTGGTGATGGCAGGAAGCTCAGAAATGAAGCGCCTGGGATAATCTTCTCAGATCTAATGCTGCATTCTTCTTAACTCTGAAGTGGGAAGTCAAAGTTCGGTTTTACGACCTCCACGCTTCCATGTTTGTCTTCTCTTAGCAGCAACCTAGCTGTGTAACTTTAGTGATATACACTAAGTGATTTATATTTACCTCCTCAAAAACGATGAACTGTACAAGTCAGTTTTATAGATTTAACAAGTAAAAATGTCTGTATGCTGATTGATTTAAAGTATATACTAATATATACAGTAAAACAATTAAAAATGACATAACTTATGTTTTGTTTACTGTTGATGCTGTGAGCAGCCATGTTGATTTGTTGTCACTTGCGGTTGAGGACACCTTCCCGGCTTTCCGTGTAGGACTTCTGAGTTGAGGGGTGTTTTCTTTGATTTTTTTTTTCTAGTCGGAAGTCAGAAATTCCAGCTTCAGAGCTTTAGTCAAAAGCAGCATAACTACCGTAAACCCAGGAGTAGCACAGCTACCGTAAATACCAATAAAGCACTGGTAAATTTATATTTCCACTTTTGCAAATCTACAAATATGATCTTCCTTGTTCACAATTATTTTAGAATAACTGGGTGCCCAGGCGAGGAGACCAGGGCCCCAAGACAATAGAGCAGATCCACAAGGACGCTGAGATGGAGGAGCAGAGAGAGCAGATTAAAGTCCAGCAGCAGCTCCTGTCCAAGAAGGAGACACGAGGAGTTGGAGGAGGAGGAGGTGTGACCCTGGGCACCCGCGGTGTTGGCCTCACCTCTCACCGTAACAACCCACCACCGGATGACGGCTGGAACACGGTGCCCATCTCCACCAAGAACCGACCCATCGACACCAGTCGCCTCAGCAAGATCACCAAGGTATCACCTCACTTACAATTAGAACCAGTTAACTAATGTCAAGAGATAATTCACCGTATAACAGGCTTATTGGAGCCATTAGAACATTTCCTAGTAAGAACAAGAACATTTTTTTGATGGTGATCTTCACTGTCCATCAACATCATCCTGACTGGACAGAAGAGTTTTATATTAATGCGTTTTAGTATTTTATCGTTGCTATAGTAACAGGGACTTGTACAGTGGACGATACACTAATAATAAACAACGTTAAACGTATAAACAAGCTTTCTGGTTTGTCTGTAACGTGGGAAGCTACTTTTTCTTTTTTTTTTTTTTTTTTTTTTAATTTGGGAAATGCTGTAAAGCTGCTATATTGTAAATGGGAACAGGAACTAATATCGTTAGAGTCTGTATTTATATACATATGCATGATATATATGTATGATACATGAATATATTATTACTATTGAATGAGTTAAAAAAATAAATATAAATATATATACATACACACACACACACACACACACACACACACAACCAATAAACTACTTACTTTTAGTCTTTGCTGTTGTTTCTCTCTCATTTCACAGCCTGGAGCCCTGGACTTTAACAACCAGCTACTTGCCCCTGGTGGCAAAGGATCCTGGGGCAGCTGGGGCAAAGGGAGCAGTGGGGGCTCAGGGGCTAAACCCAGTGATAGTGGTGAGTTCTGAGTGTGCGTGCGTGCGTGCGTGCGTGCGTGCGTGCGCGTGTGTGTGTGTGTGTGTGTGTGCGTGCGTGTGTGCGTGTGTGTCTGTGTGTTACTGGCATAATAGGCCATAGATATATTTAATGGTATTTCCACAGAGACTGAGGCTCAGTGCTAATGCACATAAAATCACTCTTACTCGATGTCAGTAGTTGAATAGATGATTGTTGAGTAGAACCTTTCTTTTAATTCTTTGGAGTTCCACAAGGTTTCATTTTAGGACCACCGCTCTTCTCGTTATATATGCTGTTTTTAATCTTTATTTTATTTTATTTTATTTTAAAATTACTAATTAAAAAACATTTTATTCTATTTTTGTGTATTTTAGTATTGTTTAGTTTGTGTATTTATATTTTTACTTTCTTTAATAGATATATATTAGTAACATTTATGTTGCATTATATATTTTTTTTAAGCCTTTGAGCTACCACGTATATGAAAAATGCCCCATAAATAAAGTGTGGTATTACTTACGGTATTTATATAGCGGTATAACTTCTTATAATTTAAATATATAATTTCTTTAATCTTTTTAGAAGTGCAAACACAACCAGTAAAGTTTAAATTGAGGTTTATGTAGCTGACAGTTGCCAAAAAAAGTTTGTGAGTCCTTTTCATTACTGAATTATTTGCTGTGTTCTAACAATCTGAGTCACAATTATAGACAAACAAATAATTGTACTTTTTTGCAATGATTGTATTTTTATATTGCAACTGCAACTACATTACTTAATTGTGTTTGCTAGTTCATTAACATTCTAGCTAAGTGACTCTTTCTGTATAATTACTATATACACAATGGTGTGTGTGTGTGTTTGCAGCTCAAGACTCGAGCCGTACGAGCACACTGAATCGCTTCTCTGCCCTCCAGCAGCCTTCTTCCTCCTCATCTTCCTCCAACATAGACACAGAAAGAAGAGTACCACAAAGGTCAGAGGGCATGCTTTTCCTTTACCCTCCATACGTTCTCCCATATGTCCATCCATCTGTCCTAGCTCAGTGACACGAGGGCATTGTGGACCGTTTTCTAAATCAACCTTTTATTTTCTCTCTCGCCTTCATGAGCAGGGGCAGCTCGAGTCGAGAGCGTGGTGACCGTGGTGACCGTCTCGAACGCGGTTCAGACCGAAACCGACCTGCCATCAGTAAGCGCAGCTTCAGCCGAGAAAAAGACGAGTGGGAGCAAAGACCAACGGAGGCGGTGCGGCGAGTCGCTAGCATGACCGACGAGCGAGAACGAGCAAGAGTGCGTGAACGAGAGAGAGAGAGAGATCGAGCACCCAGCAAAGACAACGGTCAGTACATTCCACACCACAGTCAGCACTTTAATCCATACTGTAATGTATGAATGAATAAACACTGGGTGTGTTGTGCTGTTATAGGAGTGGTGTAATGAAGTGGAGTTACTATTATAATGTATTTAACAGCATGTCCATAAGTGTTTTATTCCTCTTATACTAAAGTGATTTACCAACTTTTGTTACCAATTTTTTTGTTTATTAAAGAATGAAAGGTCTTACTTTTTATCAGTTTATAGTTACAGTTAATGTTGTGGAACGTCCATGAAACAAGAAACCTCAAGAAACTCCTCTATCCTGAAGATGCCAGAAAACTTGACAGCTTTACCTCTAACTGTTACAAAGCACTGATACTGGAGACTCCTTCCATAAATGTTAAATAAACGTCTCCTTACAGAAAACTGCACCATATCAACACATACAAGTCCCTGTGAATGAGCTGTTACTATGGAAATGATAACATATTAGAACGAGCACATTAATGTAACCCTGTGACTTGAATTACATCCAGAACTACAGTCAGAGCCGTTCTGTTACAGAGATCTAATCAACACCATAGGGGTCCAAGCATCATCTATGCAAATCAGACATGATGATCCAGCGATTTCCTTAGTTAGAATCTCAAATTTCCCAGAAATACATTTTAAACAGTGGTGTGTAACAATTCTTCGCTAGCCAATATTTTGGCTACTGTGGTCTCGTATCAGAACTTTAGAAAGCCAGACAGGCCACACCCAAAAGAGGTATAATCAACTTGGGACGTACTCGGTCAACTCAGCTACACATCTAGCTCCTAACACACACACACTGTTACCTGATATTGACACTATTAGGACCTCATTACTGTCTTTTCAGCTGTTGATCAATAACACACTAGTTTGGATTAGTGGTGAATGATTTCATCTTGGTTGAGGAACATCACTTTAAAACTGATCTTGATGATGGGCCTAAACCTTTGAACCCTACTGGGAATGTCCCACGGTTTAGTGCATTTGGAGAGTGTATGATGACTGTGTGTGTGTGTGTGTGTGTGTGTGTGTGTGTGTGTGTGTGTGTGTGTGTGTGTGTGTGTGTGTGTGTGTGTATAGTGAAGAGAGAACCTGTCTCCACACCACCTCCTGCTCCAGCTAAACCAGCTCTAAGTTCTGAGGAGCTCGAGAAGAAATCCACTGCCATCATTGAGGAGTACTTGCACATCAATGACATGAAGGTATACACATATATACACACACACCTGAACCATACATTAGATATATGGCCGTGAATGTCAACACACCTATATCTACAGCGATATCTGTCTAACGCTAGATCACTAACAAACCCAACATTAACGAATCAGCTAACAGCAGTTTGTCATTGTTTTGGAGCTTGCTACTATTTTGTGAAACAAAAACAAACATGGCGTAACGTAAAAAATGAGCGTAATGGCAGGCTACTTTGTTAGCTAGCATTAACCATCTAGTCAATGCAAATAAATGTGATCTTAGTGAACTAGCTTGCTCTGCGTAAATATGTTGTTTTTCAGTTGCATTGTTTTTAAGCTCGCCGCTGTGTTTTGATTATTGTTGATGTTACTGGTTGTTAGGGTAGATATACTTTTAATAACAAGTAGAGACTGATAACAATGATGCAGCGAGTGCTCAAATGGCAACGAGAAACGCTACTATTATACAGGTATTACGTAAAAGAGAACAATTAATTAATTTCCTCAGGGGGTCTGACTGGGTCTGAATTTTCAGTGCAGCAGCTACCGCAAAATGTTTTACAAAGGAAAAACCGTACGCACACTTTTCTGCTTATGGAGTATTATATGAAGGCTGGCATCGTAACCCAGTGGTGGTGGTGTCTGTCCTTCTGTCCTACAGGAGGCGCTGCAGTGTGTGAGTGAGCTGAACTCTGCCTCACTGCTCTACGTGTTTGTGAGGACAGGAATCGAGTCGACTCTGGAGCGCAGCACCATCGCCAGAGAGCACACGGGCTTACTGCTGCACCAACTGGTCAAAGCTGGAACGCTGTCTGCACAGCAGTACCACAAAGGGTGTGTGTGTGTGTGTGTGTGTGTGTGTGTGTGTGTGAGAGAGAAAGAGAGAGAGAGAGAGACTGAGACTTGTGGGTTTTTTGTGTGTGCTTTAGAAACGAAATTCCTCCTGCAACAATAAGTATTATCGTGTGTGTGCTTTTGAGACTTGTGGCATCTTTTTGTACGTGTTTTAGAGACCTCAAAGGTCCTCAGAAGTACACCAGTACCAGAATCTGTGTGAAAAAGAAAGTCTAATGAATAAATGTAGTCTGGTGTAAAGATTGCATGTTAATGATGTGGATAGTCAAAGTTTGAGTTTACTTTATTAATCGTGCGTGCATGCGTGCGTGTTCAGGCTGATGGAGGTGCTGGAGGTGGCTGAGGACATGGCCATTGACGTGCCTCATATCTGGGTTTACCTGGCTGAGCTGATCACTCCCATGCTGCATGAAGCTGGGATTCCCATGGGCTCGCTCTTCAGGTGAGACACACAGCACTCCCTATCCTCACAGAACCGGATAACCGAGAAACCGTGCAACAGGAAGGTCATCTACGTTGTTCTCATTACGACTTTTGACCCGCAGGGAAGTGGCTAAGCCTCTGGTACCTATCGGCAAAGCTGGAGATTTGCTAGCACACATCCTTACCCTGCTCTGCAAAGGAATGGTACGCCCTGTGTGTGTGTGTGTGTGTGTGTGTGTGTGTGTGTGTGTGTGTGTGTCTCAGTGAATAGAGAGGTATAATCTATAATAAACACGTCTCCGTATGTGTGCAGAGCCATAAGAAGGTTGGAGCCATGTGGAGGGAGGCGGGGCTTAGCTGGAAGGACTTCCTGTCTGAGGATGAAGATGTCAACAAGTTTGTGACTGAGAAGGTTTGATCAAAAACCACTTCCTCATTACTTCCCTCACTCCCTCATCCCCACTCAGCCCATCACTCCCTCACTCCCTCTCCCCGCTCATCCTCTCACTTCTTCTGTCGTTCTTCACGTCCTCATAACCCAATAATGTATAACTGGTCAACTAGTGAACTGAACAAGTAAAGCTTTTAAAGAGGGGTGTGTGTGTGTGTGTGTGTGTGTGTGTGTGTGTGTGTGTGTGTGTGTGTGTGTGTGTGTGTGTGTGTGTGTGTGTGTAGGGAGTGGACTACACGCTGGGTGAGGAGTGTGTGAAATTTGGTAGCAGTAGGAAATCTCTGAGCATGGAGGAGATGTCCAAACAGCTGGACCAACTGCTGCAGGACAAATCTGACAACCAGCGCATATACAACTGGGTGGAGGTACTGCTGTGCGTGTGCGTGCGTGTGTGAGAGATAGAGAGTGTTTGTTTTCTAAACACACCACACCACTGATGTCACTTTGCCGTTTATCAGGCGAGCCTGGACGAGCAGCACGCTTCATCGAACACCTTTGTGCGAGCTCTGATGACCTCCGTGTGTCAGGCTGCTATCATTTGTGAGTCTAGCCGCTTTAGTAACACACAGAAAAACCTCCAGACTGTTTGTGTACATTTTTAATAGCTTGCTTTCTCTTCCTGCAAACAGGTGAAACACCATATAAAGTGGATTCTAAAGAGATTTCCCAGAGGGCCAAGCTGCTCCAGCGCTACATTAATAATGAGCAGAAGGAGCTGCAGGCGCTCTACGCGTTACAGAGCCTCATGGTGCAGATGGAGCAGCCGCCAAGTGAGTGTGTCCCTGTACAGTGTGTGTAAATACTCCTAACACCTAATGGGCGTGGCCTAATATTCTACTGAGTACACTTGATTGATATTCACATTGGGACAAGTGGGCATTATGAATTGAAATTTTGAGAGCTTTCAGTTTAGCATTGAGAGGAAAAAAAAAGTGGCAATGCGTGAACACTTTGGAATAACAGGAAGTTTTCCCATCCTTGTGGATGCAGCATTAGATCTGAACAGACCATTGTAGCGAGAATGTGTGGTTGTTAAACGAGTGACATCAGCCTTGTGATTGTGGAAGGACGAGCTTATACATGCATTATCCAATATTAGTCCTGCCCACCTTAAATCTGAGTAATAAATGTAAGGAGTTTTTGAATGCTTCTTGTCACATTGTCAAGATGTTGTTCAGTCAAGGAAGGAAGGTTGGATTAACTTGCTTTCTAACTAGCTAATCTTTTGTGTGTGTGTGTGTGTGTGTGTTTAGACTTATTGCGGATGTTTTTCGACGTGCTCTATGACGAGGACATCATTAAGGAGGACGGCTTCTACAAGTGGGAGTCGAGTAAAGATCCAGCCGAGCAGCAAGGAAAGGGCGTCGCCCTCAAATCAGTCACTGCGTTTTTCACTTGGCTCCGCGAGGCCGAGGACGAATCAGACAACAGCTAAAGCCCAGGCTCCTTTCGCAATTTCACAAAATTTCTGGAGTTGAAACAAGCTGCAGTTTTGAAAGTGGATAAAAATTTGAACTTCGAATCGTGTTTTTTTTTTTTTTTTTTTTTTTTTTTTTTTCTTTTCTGGTTTTATGCTAGCGAATGTTTTTTGAGCAGAAACTGTTGATTATAAAAATTTCACAATTCACCGAGAGGATAAAGAAGTCTGGAGATCTCGTTCCATTATCTTTTCAGTAGTTCTTGACATCAGCTCGGTGTCACTAAACTCACACACTTTGCCTACGATGTGTCGCTAAAACGGCGTGATTATCAAAAGCTGCTGAGAGCTCTATATTTTTTTGAAACTCTTTGAAGTGTCATTTTGAGAGAAACTCTTTACTCTGGGCTGGAGAATGAAGTGCTGTGTCTTTTTTTTTTTTTTTTTTCTTTTTTTTCCCCCCCTTTTTCTCCCCTCCAGTGAATTTGTTAAACAGGACAAAAAAAACGGAAAATCCAGGGCTGTGATTGGGTGGTTTAAAAGGGGGAATGAACTGCTTCCTGACAGCTCTGTGTGATGCAAAAAAAAAAAAAAAAGGAGATGGAGGGTGAACTTTGATCTTTTTTTGCTGCTGCTGCTGCTGCTGAGGGGGTGGAGTTACACTAACCGCCACCCTGAATTTGTCTGAATTAACTTTTGTCCACTTGTTTAAAAAAAAAAAAAAAAGACAAAAAAATAGAGGACAAAAAAAAGCCGGTTTACTGAATCTGTGTGAATCCTGTAGTGCATTTTATAAAATACAATCAATACTAAAACTTAGAAAAAAATAATTGATTGACTAAGATATTGACTGTAAGAAAGGCAAAAGTGTTAAATAAATAAAATAAAATTAAAAAGGAAGACAAAAATAGTACAAATAGTGTGAAAAGCTACCATAACGCATTTCAGGAGAGTCCTGTAAATATTTAGTTTTTTGATTGTTTTTTTGTTTAAACTTTTCAATAATAAAAAAAATGCTAACTTTAATGATGTTTCATTTTGTTTTTCCTTTTCTTTTTTCCCCCGCTCTGGCAGTTCCTGTATTTAACTGTCAAGTTACAACTTTTCGAAACCATTTCACTTTGCTTTATAAAACATTTAATTTAAGAACTGAAGTCCTCTTTTCACATCTGAAACATCGCTGATGTGTTAAGACATTTTTCCTCAATTTTTTGAGGAAAGTTTTGCACTTCGGTATTTCCGTTCACCAGAAACATCCTGTGTGTTTTATCCTGAAAGCTATCTTAGAGATCAACCGACATTGGAAAATATTGTTGCGATGTATTAGGTTGGTCCAAATATGGGAACCTTAGACAGAATAACAGGACACAAGTGTGACGGTAAGGAGCCTGAGTATTTATTGTTGCAATAATGTGAAATTGATTTTATTCAGAATGCCAAAAGTCCTGGTTGATGGGAAGTAATAGGTAAGTATTGTGTTTTCTTGATAAGACCAAATACAAATTGTGAACAACAAAAGCATTTTGTTGTTTCTTACACACATGCTAAGGGTTAAGGGTTGCATGATTCATAATATTTTTATTGTATGTAATTAGGAATTGGTACTGTCTTTATCGCAAATTTTGACCACATTACATAAATTGTACCTGTAAGAATAGTTTTAACTTTTTGCTGCTACATGTACTATGTAGGATATACAGCGCAATTCTTTTATATCCTAGTTACAGAGAATAGGAGGAGGTCATTTGGGTTTCAGGCTAATTGTTAGCAAAAAATTCCATCATTAAGATTCATGGATGATGAAATCTTGATGGTTTTATCTTGCACTTTCTGCAAAAGTAGAGAGAGATGTTAAAATATATAGTTTAGTATCACATTCAAACAGTAAAATACTTTAGCAGTAATTTATCGCACATCTTCTCAGTATCTTGGCTTTTTTTTTTTTGTCCAGCATGCAACCCTGGTTGCCCGTTTACTTAAAACTCTGGCCCCTCCGTGTTTGCCGATTGATCCCCACATGAACCACCTTCACAATGAACTCTGCTGGTTCAGGTTGGTTTGGCTGCCCAGAAGGTTATGGAGCTCCGTGGCCTCTGGTGTTTGCGTCTTCCTGAATCTGGTGCTGCTCTTTCTAAAGCTGGACATTGGGGGGTGTGTTTTGGCTCCTGCTGTCTTCACTGAAGTCTCAAAGCCCTTACGCAGCTATGACACAACAGAGCAAACAATTCAATTCAATTCAATTTTATTTGTATAGCACTTTTAACAATGGACATTGTCACAAAGCAGCTTTACAGAAATA
>CM074987.1:4132018-4144795 GCA_037576825.1 Pangasius krempfi
GGACAAATAGTGCAATTGTGCAACCAGTAAATTCATCACAGTTTTCGCAAGAAGTCCGGTTGGTTAAAATCTATCCTTGAAGGAGTCCTGAGTAAGCACAATGAAGTCATGACTCTTTGACATGACCCTGCAGTTACTGAAGAACTCATTTGGATACATGAACAACAGTTTCTAGCTGGTTTGAAAGACTACAGGGCTCTGGAACTGGCAAAGTCCCTTGCGTGTCTAAGATATGCAATTCCCAGAAACCCGGATATGCTCTTTTCTCACCTCTTGACGTGACACGACCCCTACAAGTCTCCCAACACTGGTGACATATGCATGGTCCAAACCCATCATGGAGAAGATCTCGTGAATCTAAATATGGAGAAAGAATGATGTGAGCTTCACAGTGAAATGTCTGACACAGATGGTTGTTAGCACACTGATTTTCACACACCTTTTGCAGTGAGGCTCGTTCTACTATCTGTACAGAGGCAGGGTCAATCTTGCAGAGGTTGAAGTTGACCTTTTCATCAAGCTGTTGCTCCTCCCACTCGATGATCTGGACCCAGTCACAGGGATACACGCATTTTCAAGTTTAAAAATATAATGAGCTAATGCCCCCTAGTGGACCCAAAGGAATTCTTTTTTTATTGTTCCACTCTTTTATATTCAGGTTCAATTAGAAAATCCAGATCTAAGCAATGAATTAAAACTGTACATCTCTGAATTTGCAACCTTTCCTGTATGTGTGTACATGGCATGTATGAAGTTGTCACCTCTTTCATGGTCATGGTATCTTCCACATCTGGATCCTCCTAGATTGAAAGAAACCATTGGTATTCCTAGTTTTTCCATAGCATTTGGAAATCAATCAGAAAGATGAAATGTAAAGTGACTGGCTAAAGGAGATTCAAGCTGGATATGAGAGCTCTCTTACCTCTATGTCCACTCTAGAATGGGCACAGAAGAGGCTCTTGAAGGTCACTTCTGGATCTTGGTAACCTGAGCAAGACATTAGAGATGATATAGTTACATGACTTGTAGGTAGGTGGATGTAGTCGGTATCATGACTGATCCAGAAACACTCCACTTGCTTAAGAATCTACACCAGCTGCATGGCAATCAGTACCATCATCCAACACCCAGTTAGATGGGCTATGAATGAACCAGAAAGGCCCTATTTAAAGAAAGAAAAAGGACCAATGTCAAGATCCCTTACTTCAAGGTTCTCCTGGGCATCAAGTGCAATGAAATGCTGCTTTGCAGAAGCATTTCCGTTTCTTTCTGGAGTGCAGCTCTTATTTACAGAGACAAAAAAAAAAGCAGCCCTGAAGATCCCCCATATGAGGCAGCCCTAAATAAATACATTTGGTACATAGGAAGTGATTCTAGATTTGGATTGGGGCAACAAATTTTAAGCCAACTCCAGCTGGCTGAACAGGAGCTTAAAGTAGCTTCAGCTTCACTACCACTTTGGGCACTACCACCTTAAATTATTTTGTCAGTCTTTTGCACTACTATCATAAGATTCACTTTATTAGTACTGTGTGCTAGTCAGTGCTGCACTGGAACTTACCAGGCCAATTGTCTTGTTTTGATCGTTTTTGTACTGTCTTGTGCCATCTGCACATGTTTGCACTGTGCACTTTATGTAAATATATGTAATGTCTACTGTCGTTCTGTGTTTTGTTTTATGTAGCACCTTGGTCCAGGAGGAATGTTGTTTCGTTTCACTGTGTACTGTCTATGGTTGAAATGACAATAAAACTACTTGACTTGACTTTACTTGACTTGATAGTACTCCAAACTTGATGCACAGGACAAAGCCTACATGTAGGATGGGAAGCACAATGAGAACCAAGCAATGATCAGAAGAGAAACTTGCCACCAAAAAGCCCCAATTTCTAGCCAACCTCTGCTATGCTTTGATGTCCCCCTTTCAGCGGAGGCAGTGGATCCCGGATCTGCCTCCTTGGCCATCTGGAGATCCACCAGGGCAATCATGCTCTACCTTGAGCAATTGCCAGTAGTATTTGTGTGTGTCAGTATGAGAAAGAAGAAGCATCTTTAGCAAGTTTGTACCATTTGTATACTATGGTTGTAAAGTAGAGGTACTTGTGTACTTTATTGGTACTAATGGATTTGTTTGTGAATGTGTGTGACACACTGTCTTGTGTTGTACCTCTCTCTATTATCAGTGGTTTAGAAGAAAACGAGGGGGAGGGTCCATCTACAGAGGTCTGAAAGGCATTCACAGTTAGAAAATGTTAGGAGTTTAAATGTCCTTACCTCACATTTTTCTGTTTTTATGTTCTGCACTTTCCTTTTTGTTTAAAAACATGGAGTGAAGATATAATGAATGTACAAACACCTGCGAGTAAAAACCACTGTTCCCGTGGGTGAATAGGTGACTGCTTAAGCAGAAGGTCTGCTATTTCTAAGTATTTCTAGGTCTCAGGTTCTCAAGTCATCTGTGAAAACTTGAGACAGATTCTTGCTCTTGAACACCTAAAACATTTGTGTTTTTTCAGAACAGAAGCATGTTGTTTGGTAGGAGTTGTAAACAAAAAGTACTTCATACATCAATATACCAACTTATTATTGCAACATACTTCGTAAGGTGTTGGAAACATGTATAATGAATTTCTAGTAGTACGTCTAGGCCTAGAGTCTTTAAGGAACAAAAACGTAAAGATTCTTCTGGTCAAGTACTCTTGATTTACTATTAGTAGACAAATTCAATAGGCATACAGGCCTATCTGAAAACAAACCACACACCAAATGGTATACCAAAGGTGTGGGTACTTTGTGTTGATGTTAAAGCCCACCTCCCTTGCCGCACTCCTGACCTCGTGGCCACTATCCTTGTTCTGCACTTGCTGATGGAGGTATTTGAGTCTCCGCATGCGGCTGAGCTGATTGGACAGCAGCATCTGCAACTGAGCACTCTCAACAGAACCCAGCAATATCTTTGACTCTGGGGAAGGTACAGAGACATCACTGCCTTTAAACTGTGACTGCATGTTAGACGAGTGTCTGTAGTGGATGGGTGGAGGTACCTTCAGACTTCACCAAGGGGAGGGTTCTGAGTTTTGTGAGTAGGAGGTTCTGCAGGTCTCTGTAAGTGGAGTTCAGTGTGATGTACTTCACGTCATTTACCATGATATCCTCCACACGAATGTCAGACTTTCTAAACAGAGACAAACAGATTGTATGCTATCTTAAAGCTAGAACCTTAGGGAGACTGCCTTATTGGACAATCAGACAATCACTTTTTTTCATTCCTACAGACTCTGCCTTCAGAGTAATTGTATCAGAAAGCTAAATGTAATAAGGATGATAGTGTAGTTCCACTTGAAACTCCAATTTGTAAGCCAGCACCACTGCTAATTTATGTATATAGTTTACAGTCTATCTATAAAAGACTTTCATGACTTCCGTTAGCTACATTATTCTCGTACTAAAGATGTAACCATCAGGCACCAATGTCTTCTTTATGCCAAAAAAAGTTTGGTGTCTGATGGAACCATTGAGACAATGGGCCTCATTTATTGTGCTGGATACAAACGAACTTATTTGTAAATTGTTTGCAGGGGAAATTTAGACAAGAAATGTGCTATTCACGAAACTCCAGTTAATTGGGAAAATATATGCAATGTTTTGCTCCCAAGTTGCTACATTTTGAGCGGAAAATTGTGTAAATTTGCGTATAAGGAGACTCATTAATGTGAACCTCGATTAGTCACCTTCAAATCATGTAATTGTCACTGAGTTACTGTGATTTTATATATTGATTAGGCTGTAAGTTTAAATCACTTATTTATTTCAATTACATTCCAATTTAATGAACATTTTACGAAACTTTGTCATTTCATATTAATGACTTGAAAGAAGGCAATTCCAAATCCATAAATTAAGGCAAAATAGGACTAGCCATTTAATTAGGACAGCGATTGTGCCCTATAAAAGGAGGAAGCGTTAAAGTGTGTCATTTGTCATTTACGTATGATCAGCAGACACACTTGAGTATGAAAAAAAATCAGCAAAACCATTGTAAATCTGGTTTTAGTTCAGTTTGGCAACAAAACAATTACACATTACTAAATGATTAATAAATGAGGCCCTTTTTCAACACAACTGTTTCTGTATCACTTTTTAAGTAGATTTCAAAAGATAATGAGAGGTACTAAGGATGAACAGATCCTGATGGGCACTCACTCCTCGTGGTCCCAGCTGAGCGGTACAGGATACGGAAGTTTCCGGATGCGTATGAGCGAATCGTACAGTGATGGCTGCAGACTTTGGGCTACGATATTAGCCACTATAACAGAGAATATTATTGGGAAAAGGAAGTTGATCTGACCAGTCAGCTCGAACACAATCATGGCTGTGGAGATGGTATGAGTGGCTGCACCGGACATCGCTGCCGCTCCTACAAACAAACAAAAGAAAGTACACAATGCTGCAGGTTCAAGAGACAAGAACCTTGATCATGCATATTTTTTTCGGTGTGTTACCTGCTACGGCGTAGCTTCCAGGTATTAAAGAGTAAACGGTGCCGTTCGAATGAACTCCTTCAGGTAGAACAACAGCCGCCACCTCACCGACCAATCGGCCAAGACCCGCACCTAATCACACACACACGCACGTCCACTTTATTACTTCATTATACTTTCAGATATTTTTAGAATTTCCTAAACGTTTCATCACTGCAAATGATGCAGCTAGCGATCAACCTGTCCATTTGTGTCAATGAGCTAAAGTTAAGCACAGGAACAAATTCTGTCAATCTACAAACACAAATCTGACCAGAACAGAAAAAAAAACTTTATTATTATTGTATATTGACTAAAAGTCATGACCCCATGCACACGCCATAAACCCACTCACCAATGACAAAAGCAGGTACAAAAGCTCCACAGGGGACAGGCATGGAGATGGCCACGGCTGACATGAAGAACTGCACACAAACATTAGACTTTAACCCTTAAGCTTGATTCTCCAACTAGTAATAAATCTGTCTCTGTGATTTAAATATTAATTTTAAAAGTGTATTTCATTCTGACCTTCATGATGAAGGAGATGGTGAGGGTGACGAAGACATTGACTTGCGGGTGTTTCCATGCCACAGAATGATCACTGTGATCAAAATGGTCGCCTTCGAGATGTTTGGACCAGGTGTGGTTGTCAAAAAGTGCGAGCAGAGTTTCCCTCTGAGTGAGCTGTAAAGGAAGTTAGGAGAGGCAAGCAGGAAGTGATGCCATATGATACAGTATATGCCATATGTCTGGATTAAGGGAGGTGGTCATGTGGATAGTATCT
This sequence comes from Pangasius krempfi, assembly GCA_037576825.1. Taxonomy (NCBI): domain Eukaryota; kingdom Metazoa; phylum Chordata; class Actinopteri; order Siluriformes; family Pangasiidae; genus Pangasius; species Pangasius krempfi. Next base: position 4,137,326 of record CM074987.1, read on the forward strand.
CTTACAAATTAATTATGGTAATTGTGTGTGTGTGTGTTACCTCGCCTGCCATGAACTGTCCAAATCCAGGAGGAAAGGTCAACGTGGAGACGACCAGCGTGACAATAGCAGGATACAGCACACGGCTACACACACACACACCATACTTTTAGGATGAGAACAGGTTCCTTTGCCATTTACAGCACTGTGACATTTAAGAGAAGTGTTTATTGAATGACAGGAATCAAGTTATTCACTAATATCCAGTTTTATGAAGTTTCTCAGGTCTATGTTAGAAGCTATCACCAATCTCAAACTAAATGATGAAATCTGCTCTGCATTCCATTTATTTTTCATATATTAAATATACCACTGTTAAATAACATAATCCAATGTTTACTTATTTTTTTATTGATTTTTTTGCATGGAAAATAGTGTCATGTTTCAGTTATCCTTTTAACACGTTCTCGCTGATGTTCTCTCTATTAGCTAAGGTAAAGTTTGTACTGTAATAACCTCTAAATAACTTTGATTAAACATTTATTGTTTATTGTTGTGTTGATAACATATTTTAAAATGTTTTAAAAAGAGCAATGTTTCCGGCTAAAAGTCATGCTAGCTCTCGGGTATAAGGGTCTACATAAATGTTGTCAATTAAATTGACTGGAATATGTTGGAAATTACAACCTCGTATCTTAGTTTTAGAATATGATATGAAAAAAACTAAGTGCACTCCTATATACATCTTGACCTCCCTAACACAGTGCGAATTTGGGAAAAATCTAAATTTTTCACCTAAAAACCCTTACTGTTTTTTTTTTTTTTTTTTTTGGATGATTCACCAATCATCACCAAAGTCACAGTAGGGCAAGATGTAGACAGGAGAATGAGTTTGGTATTCCTATCACACTCAAAAGGTGAGATATGAGGTTCTGCTATTCATCATGTTCAAGTCAATATAATATATTAGAAATTTAGGCGCTTATACCTAGCATGAATGATTGAAAGCTGTACTGTAAAGCTATACTGTAATTGCATGTAGCTGTAGCATAAATGTGTGTCGCTGTAATATAACTGCAATTAGCTGTATAGCTGTAGTGTAATTGCATTTAGCTGTGGTATAATTGTGTGTAGCTTTGGTGTAATTGCTTATAGCTCAATATCTGTATTATAAAATTATGAGTAATTGTATAGCTGTAGTATAAGTGCATGTAGACATAGCTTAATTGCATGTATCTGTAATGTGAATACATGTAGCTGTAGTATGATTACGTATAGCTGTAGAATGATTACATATAGCTGTAGTATGATTACGTCTAGCTGTAGTATGATTACGTCTAGCTGTAGTATGATTACGTGCAGCTGTAGAATGATTACGTCTAGCTGTAGTATGATTACGTGCAGCTGTAGAATGATTACGTGTAGCTGTAGTATGATTACGTGTAGATGTAATATGATTACGTATTGCTGTGGAATGATTACGTGTAGCTGTAGAATGATTACGTCTTGCTGTAGTATGATTACGTGCAGCTGTAGAATGATTACGTGTAGCTGTAGTATGATTATGTGTGCTGTAGAATTATTATGTATAGCTGTAGAATGATTATGTATAGCTGTAGTATGATTATGTATAGCTGTAGAATGATTACGTCTAGCTGTAGTATGATTATGTGTGCTGTAGAATTATTATGTATAGCTGTAGAATGATTATGTATAGCTGTAGTATGATTATGTATAGCTGTAGAATGATTACGTCTAGCTGTAGTATGATTATGTGCAGCTGTAGTATGATTACATGCAGCTGTAGAATGATTACGTGTAGCTGTAGTATGATTACATGTAGATGTAATATGATTATGTATAGCTGTAGTATGATTATGTATTAGCTGTAATATGAATACATGTAGCTGTAGTATGATTGCCTGTAGCTGTATAGCTATAGTATAATTGAATATCATATCTCAACTTTGGAGTGTGATCGGAAAAATCTAAGTGCACTGCTGTATATGTCTTGACCTCCCTAACGTGCATATTTGGGAAAAATCTGAGAATGTCGAATCTCCCCCCTAAAAGAACACAAAGGCATACTTTTTTTTGTGAGTTTGATATTCCTATCCCACTCCAAAGGTGAGACATGAAGTTCTGATTTCCATCATGTTCAAGTATTAGAAATTTAGGTCCTTATACCTGATAGCTAGCACTGATTGATTGTATCTAGCTCCAGTGTAATTGTATTTAGCTGTACAGCTGTATTATAATTCCATAAAACATAATATTTGACATTCAGGTATGAACACCATATCTGAACTTTTTAGTGTAATGAAAAAACTAAGTGCACTCCTGTATATGTCTTGACCTGCCTAATGAATGGTATGAATTTGGGACAAATCTGAGAACATCAAATGTTTCACCTACAAACACAAAAGCTAACGCCTTACTGTTTATGGGTAAAATAAAATTTGCTGTTCTCCAATCTTCACCAAATTCACACCCTGTAGTAGAAAGGGCAAGACATGGACAGCAGTGCAAGTTTGGTATTCCTATCAAGTGTTGATTAAAAAAAACCAACTAAACATCTTATTCTAGAGAAATCATCTCTAAGCTTCCACATTTATCTTCCTGTTGTGCAAACGGGAATCTGGATGTGTTTGTACTGGAATAAACCACTCACGTCTTGGCAAGGAACCTGCTAACGCGTCGAGGGCTCCTGATGAAACGCACCATTATGCTATTCATGAAGACAAAAAACGCTCCAAAAAGCCCACTCAGAATCCTACAGGTAAACAGGGAGAGAAATTATATTTTATACTAAAATAACAGTAACATCCACTTAAAACACACAAACACACATCTAATAATCTAATATTTATTTTAGCATAAACAATCCTAATGGAAATATCATGCCAACAAACAACATTTATTTAGTGATTGTTCATTTTACTCTTATTATAAGCCATACAATTTGTGAAAACTTCATTGACATAAGTAAAACCATTTTTGGCAAAAAAAAATTGTGCACTGTATTATTATTATTATTATTATTATTATTATTATTATTATTATTATTATTACTGTTGTTGTTTTTGTTGTTGGAGGTGGTGATAATTTATTTTGGAAGGGAATATTTTTTTCCATTTAATTTTAGTTCATTATTATATCTTGGTTCATAATAATGTTTTTTTGTAGTTTTAACTTTAGTTTATGCTAACTACTAAATATATAGAACACACAAATTTACCCAAGGATGGTGAATGCCAGAATCTCATTGAGTTCGTAGGGAAATTCCAGACGGAAATCGGTGTTAAACAGAGGGATAATAGTTTCTGTAAAGAAACAAAAATGATCATTATTATTATTAGTAGTAGTAGTAGTAGTAGCATTGGAAAAATAAAATGTCATTAAAATATATATTTTTCCAACAACCAGTTTCATTAATAAACTAACATACAAACTCAAATTTCTGTTAGAGATGATGTTTATATAATTTATACAGAAAATAATTGAGATCAAGTTCAGAAATACTGAAATTTTTTAAATAAATTAATATATTTGAATAAAATATACAGAGACAGTGTGAGCTAATGGAGAACAGAATAGGAGGGTTATAAATAAGAACACACACACACACACACACCGTTATATCCGCTCCACATAGGCAGGAATCTGAAGATGAAGGCGCTGATGGTAGCAGCAACATAAGATTTCCAGTAACACCGGACCATGATGAATGACGTGGCCACTTCTATACCATACAGGATACCTGCAACACACATTTTCACCAAAAAATATCAAAAAAATAAAAAAAATAAAATAGAAAAATAAAATAAAAAAAATAGTTTGTTCTCACCTCCGATGGGTGAGCCGAAGCAGCAGGCAATTCCAACAGCAGAACCAACAACCAGCAGCTCGATGTCCTCAGACTCACTCTGGATTACACACACACACACACACAAAGACATCATCTAATATAAATAATAGTATATACTACTTCTACCACTAATAATAATAATAATAATAATGTCAAGTCATGTGATCTGCTATAGGTTACAGATGTTTATATTTCTATATTTTGCGGTAAATTCTAAGTGTACAAACATTTGCACTCAACTATAAGAAGATAATAATCACCTTGTTTCTATTTTTAATTCAATACTTAAATATAATATTAAATATAGAATTTTATATTAACATTTAATATTTCTGAGCATTTCTTATATGAAAGTTACATTGTAAACTTAAATATAAATATAAATAAAGATACAGATAAAGTTTCTTCGTTTGTGTATGTATTTTTGAAATTTATTTTATTTTATTTTAGAATTTTTAGATAGTTTACCGCTTTAACGCCGCCAATGTAGGCCCTGAACCGGCTGAGCTGTGCTGCACAGATGCTTCCTATGTGTACAAAAGGACTCTGGAAAAAAGATTATACAAAGAGAGTCAGGATATGACAATTACAATTATATGTAATTACACTACACACAGCTGCATATACAAGAAGACGCAACTGTACTACAGCTACACGCAATTATACTACCACTACATGCAATTATACTGCTGCTACACACAATTATATTACAGCTACATGAACTAATGCTACAGCTACAACCAATTACACTACAGCTGCATGCAATTATACTACAGTTACACGCAATCGTACTATCACTACACACAATTATACTACAGCTACATAAAGGCTCAGGTGGTAGAGCAGGTTGTCCACTAATTGCAGGGTTGGTGGTTTGATCCCTGGCCCCTGACACATGCTGAAGTGTCCTTGGGCAAGACACTGAACCCCAACTTGCTCCTGATGACAGGCTAGAACCGTGTGTGAATGAGAAACAATATAAAGTACTTGTAAACTGCTAAGGTTAAAAGGCACTATTTAAGTGCAGTCCATTTACAGGCAACTATACTACAGTTATATTATACTACCGGTACACACAATTATACTACAGCTATACGCAACGATACTAGCGCTACACACAAGTATACTACCACTACATGCAACGGTACTACAGATACATGCAATTATACTACAGCTACACGCAACAATAATAGTGCTACACGCAAATATACTACCGCTACACGCAACTGTACTACAGATACACACAACGATACTACCGCTACACACAAATATACTGCAATATACGCAACTGTACTACAGATACACACAATGATACTACCGCTACACACAAATATACTGCAATTATACTACAGCTACCTGCAACAATAATAGCGCTACAGGCAAATATACTACCGCTACACGCAACTGTACTACAGATACATGCAACTGTGGTACAGTTACACGCAACAGTACTACAGCTACATGCAATTATACTACTGCTACATGCAAATATACTACCGCTACACACAAATATACTACCACTACATGCAACGGTACTACAGATACACGCAATGGTACTACTGCTACACGCAATTATACTACTGCTACACGCAACTGTACTACAGATACATGCAACTGTGGTACAGATACACGCAACTGTGGTACAGATACATGCAACGGTACTACAGATAGACGCAATTATACTACTGCTACAAGCAATGATACTACCAATACACGTATTTATACTACAGCCACATGCAATTATACTGCAACTACACACAATTATACTATTGCTACACACAATTATACTATAATTTCACACAATTATACTAATGATACTGATGTTGAAATAAATTGAAACTCTTTATATTTGTATAATTGCAGCTGTAGTATAAATGTGTGTAGCTGTAGTATAATTGTGTGTAGCTGTAGTATAATTGCATGCAGCTGTAGTATAATTGCGTGAAGCTGTAGTATAACTGTGTGTAGTTGTAGTATAATTGCATGTAGCTGTAGTAAAATTGCGTGCAGCTGTAGTATAAATGCATGTAGCTGTAGTATAAATGTGTGCAGCTGTAGTATAAATGCATGTAGCTGTAGTATAATTGCATGTAGCTGTAGTAAAATTGCGTGTAGCTGTAGTATAAATGCGTGTAGCTGTAGTATAAATGCGTGCAGCTGTAGTATAAATGCGTGCAGCTGTAGTATAATTGCGTGTAGCTGTAGAATAAATGCGTGTAGCTGTAGTATAATTGCGTGCAGCTGTAGTATAATTGCGTGTAGCTGTAGTATAAATGCGTGTAGCTGTAGTATAAATGCGTGTAGTTGCAGTATAATTGCGTGTATTTGCAGTATAAATGCGTGTAGCTGTAGTATAATTGCGTGTATTTGCAGTATAAATGCATGTAGCTGTAGTATAAATGCGTGTAGCTGTAGTATAATTGCGTGTAGGTGTGGTATAAATGAGTGTAGCTGCAGTATAATTGCATGTAGCTGTAGTATAAATGCATGTAGTTGTAGTATAATTGCGTGTCTTTGCAGTATAAATGCGTGTAGCTGTAGTATAATTGCGTGTATTTGCAGTACAATTGCGTGTAGCTGTAGTACAATTGCGTGTAGCTGTAGTATAAATGCGTGTAGCTGTAGTATAAATACGTGTAGTTGTAGTATAATTGCGTGTAGCTGTAGTATAAATGTGTGTAGTTAGTGTAATTGTGTGTAGCTGTAGTAGAATTGTGTGTAGTTGTAGTATAATTGCGTGTAGCTGTAGTATAATTGTGTTTAGTTGTAGTATAAATGCGTGTAGTTGTAGTATAATTGCGTGTAGCTGTAGTATAATTGCGTGTAGCTGTAGTATAATTGTGTGTAGTTGTAGTATGCCTGTGCTATATAATGTAGCAAAATTGAACCTCATAACTCAGCTTCGGAGTGTGAAAGTCAAATCAAGCAAATACTAGCAAATCCCATCAACAATATGAACTACAAAATATATATAATATTAATGTAATTAATAATTTAATAATCTAAATAAATAAAAACTAATACAAAATAAAATAAATAAAAAACTTATACCAAAGCTGCAAAATAATATTTCATTGTAATTAGTTACAATTCTGCTTAATTCATTATGATGTGTGTGGGTAGTAGTGTGTGTGTGTGTGTGTGTGTACCTCTTTTCCTAGAGGCATGCCGCTGGCCAGGGAGCAGGTCAGACCCACCAGTTTGGCCACCAGAGTTTTGATGCTCAGATGATCTTTAACCTTCACTCCTTTTACAATCGTCTTTATCTCTGGGATCCCGGAACCTGCGAGAGACGTCAATGTGTATGACACACAGCCTAACTACACATCCAAAAACTACACCTACAAAAACTCCACATCCAAAAACTACACATCCAAAAACTCCACATCCAAAAACTACACCTACAAAAACTACACCTACAAAAACTCCACATCCAAAAACTACACATCCAAAAACTACACATCCAAAAACTACACCTACAAAAACTACACATCCAAAAACTACACATCCAAAATCTACACCTACAAAAACTACACCTACAAAAACTACACATCCAAAAACTACACATCCAAAAACTACACCTACAAAAACTACACATCCAAAAACTACACATCCAAAATCTA
>CM074987.1:4153961-4170454 GCA_037576825.1 Pangasius krempfi
TTCAAATCCATTGTGGTGGTGTATAAAGGCAAAATCACAAAAACTCTGTCATTGTCCAAATACTTCCGGACCTGACAGTGTGTGTATATTATAATGAAATATTCATAATGGATCTGAATAAAATCTTAAAATAAACCTTCCAATAGAATAAGAAAATTTGAAGCTTGAAACTGTAAAATGAATAAAAAATATCTAGAAATATATAGCAATCATTAATTCTTTAATTAATTAAATTCATGTTTTATTTTGTATTTATATAATGAGAAATATTGGATAAATTTGATTATATTTCACTCGGCTGTTTGAGAATCTGTATATGAAGCCTGAAATTTATCCTAACATCCTGTTTACAGAGCACTATTTACATCTATCTATCTATCTATCTATCTATCTATCTATCTATCTATCTATCTATCTATCTCTCTCTCTATCTATCTATCTATCTATCTATCTTTTGTATATATCTATTTCAATATCAATTACATTGACATTGAAACTAAGAGTAAAATAGTAAAATCAATCTTATTATACATTACTTAATTAGACAATAAAGGACACCGGACATTGCGTGTGTCTGTGTGTGTTTGTGTGTGTGTGTGTGTGTGTGTGTGTGTGTGTGTGTGTGTGTGTGTGTGTGTGTGTGTGTGTGTGTGTGTGTGAGTGCATTTTATTTCCCCCATGTTATTAAACTGTGTGGTATTTTCAGTGCACATGTTTATGTTTCACACGGTGTGTGCTACGATTTTGCTGTTTGTGTGTCTAAGAGACTGTGTGTGTGTGTGTGTGTGTGTGTGTGTGTGTGTGTGTGTGTGTGTGTGTGTGTGTGAAATTCCTGTACATGTTTGTGTTTGACACAGTGTGCGTGTGTGTGTGTATGTTTGTGTGAGTGAAAACAAGACAGGACCACTAGATGGTGATGGAACTCCACACACTTCTCTTATTCATCAGCGGTGTATATATCTGAAGGTAAAGCGAGCATGTGTGTAAATTCCACACGTCTGTTTCTGTATTTAATGTTTAGCATGTCAAAATGTACGCCTGCTTGTGTCCGTATGATCCAACTCACGTCTGCTCGGCATACGTGTACGCATGAGGCTAACGTTTCAACAATTTGAAAAATGGTTGATTTGCAGCTGAACAATCAAAATCAATATTATTATGATCGAGGATTTCAGTAAGTGTAGTAAGTAAGGTAGTATAACAATACAAATAAAATTATTATAATCTTGTCAAAGCTGATGTTCGCTGACGTTTTTCAGTGTTAAAAATATACTTTGTGAGGATACCAGTTAAAAAAAAAAGTAAAAAAAAAAGTTATTTTATAACAGTGCATGGTATTTTCTTGATTAAACAATAAAAAAATTCTAACAAACTTTTCTGTAAAAGTCTTTCTGTTTACTGAAATAAACATTTTAATTGTTACATTATTCAAAGGCTCAATTTTTTTATTTTATTTGAAATCAATAAATTGAAAATAATTATAAGAAAATCAGCAAATAACTAGCGAAGATTAAGTGTGATATCTCTATTTTAAAAAATTTCATATACACTTGTAGTGTCTCACCATAATGTTCCTTTATCAAACCATAAAATTCCCTTTTATCTGTTAACCCCGCCTCCTCTGAATCATCCCGCTCTCATGAACTCGTAAGTGATCTCTTCTTTTCCTGATAAAGTGTGTAATATAGCAGGTCATAAAAATAACAAAACAAAAAAAGGCCTCATTAATTATTAATGAACTTTAATCTAAACATAATATATAAATGGATAAGATGTGTGACTGTGAACAACAACTGATTAATAACTAATTAGAAATTTATAAATATAAACATTTCTGTTCGATAATAGTTTTGATACAGGTGTGGTTCTTATTTATTCTGATTTATTGCAATTCCCAATTATATTTTCCTCAACAGATTAGCAAGAACTTTGCACCTTTTAATTGATTTATTTGAAAAAAAAAAAACAACACAATTTATTTATAATCATTCAATTTTTATTGTTTTGTTGTTTTTATTTATTTATTGTTTGTTTGATTGATTTTTTTATTTATAATATTTGCAGGGGTTTTTTTGTTTGCACAATATTGATGAAAGTGAACTATAATCTCCGTCTTGGCTCATGAACCTTTCCCATGCAGGTGGAACTTTACCCAGCAATAAAGATTTTATGTTTTTTTTCCACTGGCGACTTCATGGGTTATTTGTAATCTCCACGATTTCAGAGTGCGATTAGTTGTTCGCTGCAGTCGAGAGGACGCTTTCGGCTCGGTCTTGCTGCTGGTCATCATGATTCGGTTCCTGGTGTGTGTCCTGTGTTTTCTTCCGACCGCCTCAGGGAAGTCCTTACAATGTAATAAACATTTTGAATTCACATTCCGTGAAATTTCCTTCAGCTAATATTTTATATATTTTTATATTTTCATTTTGAAAAATACATTACACAGGAATACACATGCATATATAAATGAACCCTTAAATGTTAGCAAAACAGCATTTACATCTACGATATCTAGATACTTCTTCCAACTTTAATAACAATTTTTGGTTGTGTAATATTTTGTGTAATATTTTAATTGTGCTACAATATTATTATAAATATTATGATGTACAGTTTTGGCATTTTGGTAATAAATTGTTCACAGAAAAAATGTAACAGAAAGCAACTATAAAAATTGACAAAGATATACACTTTTAGAAAATGTGTTTTGTATTGTAATGCACATGTACACAATAATGTACTAGTATACAATCAGTGTGTTACAAAGTTGGAGATATTTGGAGATATTTGGAAGCTGCTGGAATTTAAATGAATTTTTATTTTTTTTTATGTTTTGTTTTTGCAGTGGACGAGAAGAACCCGGAGTTTTGGAGAACTCAGGCTCAGGCGACGCTGAACTCGGCTCTCAGGAGGAAACTCAACACTAACGTGGCCAAAAACATTGTGCTGTTCCTCGGAGATGGTGAGAATGTGTAATATCTAAAATTATATAACTGTGTTCTTTTAATTGTCTACAGTAATCATTGTGTCTATGGACGGTCCGCACAAAAACTGTGTGTGTGTTTGTGTGTGTGTGTGTGTGTGTGTGTGTGTGTGTGTAGGTATGGGCATCACTACAATCACAGCCGCTCGCATACTGAAAGGCCAACTGGAGGAACGTCCAGGAGAGGAGACCGTCATGACCATGGACACATTCCCTTATGTCGGTCTCGCCAAGGTAAAAACACACAAACGTATTTATTTTACACAAACAAAGTTACATATACAGTATATATGTGTGTGTGCGTGTGTGTAGGTGTACTCAGTAGACTTCCAGATCCCGGACAGCGGAGCGACAGGGACGGCATATCTGTGTGGTGTGAAGACAAATCTGAATGTTGTGGGTCTGAGCGCTGCTGCGCAGAATGGCGTGTGCCGCTCACAGACAGGAAATGAGGTCACGTCCATCCTCAAATGGGCTAAAGATGCAGGTATACACCCGTCTGTCTCTCTGTCTGTCTGTCCTAGTCTGTATGTCTCACTTGCTGTCTCTCTCATTGTCCCTCTACAACTGTCTGCCTGTCTCATTGTCACTCTATCAGGCTGTCTCTCTTTTGCTCTCCATCTGTCTGTCTGCCTTAGACTGTCTTTTTCTCCATCAGCCTCTTTCTCTCTATATCTGTCCATCTGTCTCTCTATCGTTCTCTTTATATGTCTCACTCTCTGTCTGTCTCACTCTCTCTCTCTGTCTGCCTGCCTCACAGTCTCTGTCTGTCTGACTGTTTGCCTTACTCTCTTTCTGTCTCTCCATCTGTCTGTCTGCCTCACTGCCTGTCTGCTTCTCTGTCTGTCTCACTCACTGTCTCACTTGCTGTATTTCTGTATCACCATCCCTATCTGTCTGTCTGACTCAGTCACTGTTTATCTCACTATTTGTTTTTTCTGCATGCGACTCTGTCTGTCTGCTTGCCTCACTGTCTTACTGTCTGTCTGCATTTTTTTACTGTCTGTCTCCCTGTCTGTCTGTCTCTCTCTCTCTCTCTCTCTAAATCTGTCAGTGTGCCTCACTGTCTATCTGCCTCACTGCTTGTCTCCCATATCGTCTGTCTCACTGCTTGTCTGTCTCACTTGAATAGTAATTGAATGGTGAAATATGTTCACTGTGGACATATAGAAATATATTAATATCAATTATAAACACGTTTTGTTATGTTAATTAATGTTATGTAATGTTAATTATATTAAAACTTAATAATCATCCTGAATAAAATTATAATTTATAAACACAGGATTGAATTTATGAATAAGTATTTTAGTACTGTTAATCAAAGCGAACTGTAAGAACCCTGTGTGTGTGTGTGTGTGTGTTTGCGTGCGTGTAGGGAAGTCAGTTGGCATAGTAACGACTACACGTGTACAACACGCCACTCCAGCGGCTTCTTATGCCCACAGCGTCAGCAGGAAGTGGTACAGCGACGCTGACATGCCCGCTGCGGCCAAGAGAGACGGCTGCACCGACATCGCCTCCCAGCTCATCTCCAACACCGACATCGATGTGAGTGTGTGTGTGAGCACATTTGGGTATAAACAAAAATTATATTATGTATAGGTTTTGTGTATGTGTTATGCATAGTACTTGTCTAAATGTGTGTGTTGAATGTGAATGTAAATGTATAAATGTGTGTGTGTGTGTGTGTGTGTGTGTGTGTAGGTGATTATTGGCGGTGGCCGTAAGTACATGACCCCTAAAGGCACAGCGGACCCCGAGTACCCAAAGGACCTTAACTCAGCCGGCATGAGAGAGGATGAACGCAATCTCATAAATGAGTGGATCGACATGAAGGAGGGAAAGGTAGAGAGAGAGAGATGGAGGGAGAGGGAGAGAGATGGAGACAGAGGGAGAGAAACAGAAGGAGAAAGGATGTGAAAGAGAGGCAGACAGAGACAGAAAGAGAAACTAACACACAGAGATAGTGTAGATAGAGACAGGATAGAGAGACAGGTAGAGAAAGAGAGAGAGAGGGAGTGACAGAGACATGGAGACAGAGGAGTACAGATGGAGAAAGAGACAATAAAAGAGAGAGACAGTGATCAATAGAAAGAGAGACAGAAGCAGAAAGAAAGACAGAAAGACAGCTAGGGGTAGGGGGTGTGGCCTAAAGATTGAAGACAGATCTTGTACAATAGAACTGATTAAGATTATTTTTAATATTTTTAATTTTTAATAATATTTATTATTTAAATATTTAAATTATTTAAATAATAAGACTTATTCTGCCATTTTATGAAACCATATATTTATGTAAAAACAGTGTTATCTGATCCTAAACTGGGGATTATAAGCTCCAATTACTACATTAGCCTCGTGGCTCGAGTGCAAAACTAAAGAAGCTTCTTTGTCTGTGTGGTCTGTAGGTAGCTCGCTATGTGTGGAATAAGACAGACTTTGACGCGGTGGACCCCGAAACCACGGACTACCTGATGGGTGAGTGTGGTATAATCATTTACTATTAATATAATAAACAGTGAGGAGGATTCTGATTGGTCAGAAGGAAATCACAGGTTTCTATACTAAAAGCTCATTCACAGGGACTTGTACAGCAGACGCTCCACTAATAAGAAACAGATAACAAATGTGTGCAATCGTTGATTTGGTGAAGTTTTCCTCTTGTAAGGAGATGTTTATGTAACATGTCTGGAAGGAGTCTCCAGTGTCAGCACTCTGTAACAGTCAGAGGTAAAGCTGTTATTAAGTTTTCTGACATCTTCAGGGCGGAGGAGTTTACGCTTTGTGGTTTTTTGGTAACATGACAAACTGTGTTTTTGTTGTTTTTTTTTGTTTTTTTCTTCAAGAGAGAATGAAGAGAGGCTGGTGAGGGAACGACTGTTTATCGCTGCTGTGACAACAGGAACTAATTCAGTAATTTTACTATAACTTTATATTTTTTCGGTTTCTCTGTAGCCCTGTTTGAACCTGGTGATCTGAGGTTCGAGATGGAGAAAGACCCGCTCATGGATCCCTCCATCGCGGAGACGACTGAGAAAGCCATCCGCATCCTACAGAAGAACCCGAGAGGATTCTTTCTGCTAGTGGAGGGTACACTTCAAACAAACAAACTCCCAACCAATCAAATTGATCCATCAGTAAATTAATGAGTAATATTAACACTCCATCAGCATGGCAACATTTCAAATCAGGAAACATATCAGTAGAGAATAAACAGTTTGTACTGGAGCGACGAGGCTAATGTAGCTGATGAGTCATGGAAGCTTTGTGTACTGTATGTGGAAAATTGTGTACGGAAGGTGAGTGAAATGAAAACCTTAAAAGTGCGACATGAATTAGAATTGAATCTATTTTTTTTACACACAGAACAATGAACAATGCAAAATAAAGAAAAATTTCTGGGTTTCATTGAACTCACCATTAGACATTTAAATATCTTACAGCAGAGAATTTTACAATCGCTAATAAAACATGCTAGCTGTTCATCAGTTCATTCCCAGTTTTAGAAATGTCTCAGTTAAATACACATTTCAGCAAAAAGCACAAAAAAGTATATTTAAGGTGTACAGTGTGTGAACTTGTGAAACCGCAAAACGTTAAACGCTACACTATAAACTCTAGCATACAGCAGTGCTAGAAAGGTTAGATTCCTGAATTTAACGCTACAATATGAGCAGATCTTTATCTACAGCACAAAAAAGGGAAATTTAAACAAACAAATAGATAAAATAAAACTTTATTGATCGCCAGAGGAAACTTTACGTACGTAAGTACCAGTGCTGGGAAATATGATGATATAATATCAGTACTGTGATAAATTACATCAAAATATATTACAGGTATCACAATATATTTATAAAAAATGTATAACTTTTTTAATAGATATTTTGAAAAATAGAAAAAGTTACAAACCCTGATTTATAATTTTATTGATTTATGTATTTATTTTATTTTATTTTATTTTATTTACAGTTTTTTATTACTCATCCTTTTTAGTGTTAAATAAAAACATTTTTTAAACATAAAATAATTACATAAAATAATTACCAAATTCAGATTTTCATATTTAAAAAAATGCAACACTATTGTTTGGCTGTCAGTTTGCGAGCAAATCTATATATTCTCATACATATTGCGTATTGTAGTAGTGATTTGTTATATCCCTATTAAGTACCATAAAAGCTGAAATACATAATATAAGGTTAAATACAAAAAAAAGTATAATGTAAATAATTTAAAATAATGAAGAGGCAGTAAAAAGTGTCGGCACTTTGTAACAGGTGAAGGAACGACTGTTTATCGCTGCTATAATGTACGTGAGAACAGGAAGAACAGAAGTTGTCTAACATTAAGCATAACTATAAACGGATCAAACGTATAAGGTGTCATTCTTTAAGAAATGAAATGTTATAATTATTGGAAAAACTGCTGTGGAATAAGAGGAATAAAACTCTTGGAGACGTGCTGTTATAGGAGAATAGTCAACTTCCGCGTGATAACAGTGACTCCACTTCATCACACCACCCCATCATTGATTTATTTTCCTGTAACAGCATGGCACTGAGGGTTTTATTCCTTATTTGACACGCTCGCCGGGGTGAACCGGATCAGTAATCAGTGTGTTGTGGCTGCAGGTGGACGTATCGATCAAGGACACCATGCTAGCCGTGCCTTTATGGCACTGCATGAAACTGTCGCCCTTGACAACGCTGTTGCCCGCGCACTGGAGCTGACCAATGAGGAAGAGACACTGACCCTTGTCACTGCTGACCACTCCCATTCGCTCTCCTTTAACGGGTATCCCTTCAGAGGCAATAGCATTCTGGGTAAGTGTGCACAGATTTTAGATGTTTGAGAGGAACAACATGATACAGAAGCAGATGATAAGTTTGTAATTTGTGTGTGTGTGTGTGTGTGTGTGTGTGTGTGTGTGTGTGTGTGTGTGTGTGTGTGTGTGTGTGTTTCTCCATGTCTAAGGTAAATCTCCTGTCTTTGGGATGGACATGCTCCCCTATACCACTCTGATGTACGGAAACGGCCCTGGACACAAAATCATCAACAACAAACGACCAGACATCCGCCAAGTGGACACCAGTGAGGGCCACACACACACACACACACATATTACTTAACTACCTAGCTAACAATTAACAGTTAACAATCATAGGCAAAGCTTAAAGTTTTCCAACATCTTCAGGACAGAGGAGTTTACACTTTTTTGCGGTTTCAGTTTCTGTGTTTGTTTTTTTTTTTGTCTTATTAACTTAAAGAGAGAGAAAAAAAATAGAGCCTAGTGAGGGAAAGACTGTTTATAGCTGCTATAACATAAGTGACAACAGGAACAGGTTCCTCAGATTTCCTCCTTGTTAGTCTGGGAAAACCCTTAAACATATTATATATAAACAGACAATAAAGCGTATTCCTTTTAGGAAAGGCTTCATGTAGAACCGTTTTAGAAAGCCGGAACCCTCTCTGTCTCTGTCTGTCTGTCTCAGGGAGTAAGGATTACGTGCAGCAGGCGGCGGCTCCTCTCGACTCAGAGACTCACGGTGGCGAGGATGTGGCTGTGTTGGCTCGAGGCCCCATGGCTCATCTGTTCCAGGGCGTTAATGAGCAGAGCTACATCGCTCACGCCATGGCCTACGCAGCCTGCGTGGGAACCAATCAGAACCACTGCTACACTGCACGGAGCTCCGCCCCCAACATGCCCTCATTTAATCACTCATAGCTGAATGTATACATACATGGGTGCATGAAATTAAAGGAGTCCTATAAGGAGTAGCTGAAAATTTCGGATTAAAAATAATAACATGATGCTAATTTTATCTACACTTCTTTTATTTACTGGTTTATTTTTACCCACATGTATTTGTTTAATACTAATTGGCTTGGAAATTAATTAAGCATAAACTCACATTAAAGTATTGTAAATCAATTTTAGGGCCGTTACACTCACAGTAGAAAGAGTGCTACACTATCATATACATATAATAAGCCATAATAAGTAATAATGATTTGACAAACATTTGTGCTTTAGCTTAATGCTAATTTGTAATACAAATATATAATGCTACCATTAATATTCATATTTAAGTTTTTTTTTTTTTTATTTAGTGCACCTACTCAGCTCATAATTTAGAAAAGGAATAAAATAAATCTGAGAATATATGAATCTAATTATGATAATTATGATATCAAATTTTAAATCAATCTAAAATCCATTAAAATTAAATAAACTTTACGTCTTAGAAACTCAGGAAAGCAGAATTAAATAACTCTAAACTGTAATGATTTATGATTTTGAGTAAATAATGATAGCTAAGGGAAACTTGATGTGTTAGGAATTCCATTCATTAGACTTTAACATAAACATTAGTGTTAAAGTATAATTAATTAATTAAGCATATAACACTAACTTTAATGTTAAATTCTGATTTGATTTTAGTGCATCAATAAAACAATTTAAAGGGGAAAAAATGCTACACAATAACATTTGTGTACCGAATAAAAGAACACTAATGATTTAAAATAAAACAAAATATTACTAAATTTAACAAATTTAGCTAATTAACATAAATATGTGCATATTTGAATATAATAAAAATAACTGTTTCAAGATAATGTTTATATTCTTATGTTTTAGGGCCACTGCTTTAAAAAAATAAAAATACATGATTTCGAGAATAAAGTTGCAACAGTTTTTAACAGTGCTCTAAAATGCTGTTGCACTTATGTGAAATAATGTCCCATAAAAAAAATTAAAAATAAATAAATAAAAAGCTTCACCTTTATAAACATTAATTTAAATTTTTTTAAACCATATTTAAGCCCATAATCCTTAATACTTTAGCTACAATATTTGGACTTTTTAAAAAATATTTGTAGTATTCCGAGTCCTCATGCACACTGAGTGTGTGAATCGAAACAGATTTTGAAAACATACCAGTGGTTCACTTCCTCTGTTTGATGCACTGTGGCTAATTAGGAAGAGGAGTGTGTGTATGTGTGTGTGTGTGTGTGTGTATTGGGGGTGCTGGTGTATGGTGTTCCTCCCAGTGTTAATGAATAATGCACTATGTTTAAAGATCAGCTTTTTTTTTTTTTTTTTTTTTACCTTTTTTTGTAAAATAATTGTGTGTGTGTGTGTGTGTGTGTGTGTGTGTGTGTGTGTGTGTGTTTTTAGCAGGTTTCCAGGGAGATACAATAAATCAGACAGTAAAAGTAAAAGCATATAAACTTCTTGGTGAAAGCAAAAAGACCAAACACAAATCATCTGTGATGTTATGGTGTTTATGGGAACCTGTGTTCCTCACAACTACAGCCATACATGAGTGTGTGTGTGTGTGTGTGTGTGAGAGAGAGAGAAAGAGAGAGAGAGAGAAAGAGGTGGACTTCTTCATGTTCAAGCAGAATTGAAGCTTCATTTACACTAACTGTGCAACTTGACACACATTTAAATGTATATAGTGGGAGGCCTTAAATTCTTGACTGACTTCCTTCCTTTCTTTCTTTTTCTATTTCTATCGTGCCCTTATTCTTTCTTTCCTTCCTCACCAGCAAATCATGTGTTCATTCAATCGTTATCCAATCGCATAACTCTTTTTTTTTTCTTTTTTTTTTTACATATCCACAGATTTCTTTAATTCGCATTCATTTTCTTTCTTCCTTTTTCCTTTCCTTTCTCATGATTGCATTTTTGCTTTCTTTCTTTTTGTATTATTCAAAATTGTTTATGAAAGTTTAAAAATTTAGAGAAAGCGAAAGGAGATACAGAATCATCAGTTCAACTGAAGGAGGAGCTGTAACACAGCTTACTAATGCAGAGAGAGAGAGAGAGAGAGAGAGAGGCAGCCAGAGAGAAAGGCAGACAGAGAGAGAGAGAGAGAGAGAGAGAGAAAGGCAGACAGAGACAGACAGAGTGAGAAACACACAGAGACAGACAGAGAGAGAAAGAGAGAGAAAAACACAGAGAGAAAAAAACAGAGAGAAAAACAGAGAGTGCGAGGCTTCTTTCCTTCTGTTGTTGATTTTCTGCACTTTTTCTCTCTGCCTTATGCCTCAATAATCAGTTCTTTTCTTTCTTTTTTCTTTCTTCCTTTCTTTCTTTCCATCTTTGTCTTTCTTTCCTTGTTTCTTTCTTTCAGAGTGTCATCTCATCTTCCTATGTGTTGTTTGTGTATGTATTTACTCATTAAAGAGGCAGTTAACAGTCACTGTAGTGGCAGTGAGAGAGAAGCCGTCATGTTCAACACGAGGGTTTGGATGTCGGATGTGTTGATGTATTTCAGCATTATGATCGCAGCAGCATCGGAAAGGCGTGTGTTCGCCATGTTACGGTTAAGCGGAGAAAGGGGGAGGGGCTAGTGGTAGTACAATCACTAGACTACTGTGAGGATTTCCAGACTGAAACTCTGGCTTCTGAATCTGACACTAAAAATAATCTTAAACATTCAGGAACTCCTTATGAATCTCTTTTTCTGTTTTTAGTGTGTTTTCCTGAAAAGTGAACTCTGCCTCCTTTCCCAGAATCCCCGTTTTTTTTTTTTTTGTTTTTTTTTGCAGTGATGCATCTGAGGTTTGGGTTTCTGTTGCTTTCTTTTCACCGCTCCCACTTGCCAGATCTGAAGCGTCTGAGCAACGTGTGATGTTCAGGAGAAGCGAGAAACTGTGTGGGTCAGTGCTTGACGCTATGTTTAGAGTGTGTGTAGGCGCATGGTTACACAATGCACTCACTCACACACACACACACACACACATCAGGCATCTGCAAGCTCACATTTTCAAATAAGATAAAAATATGAGCTTGATGTTGTTGAATTAACTTTATGGATTATGGTGTTAACCTCATTTAACCTTGTAGATTTTAAAGAAATAGTTTCATAAAAATATTGAATTTAGACAGACAGATGAGCTCTATGTTGCCGAAAGGGGTGGAGCCACCAAATGGACCTGCTCTATGTAGGGGAAAAGGGCGGAGCCACCAGACAGAACTGCTCTACATAGGAGAAAGGGGTGGAGCCAGAAAATAGACCTGCTCTATGTAGGGGGAAAGGGTGGATCCACCAGACAAACTAGCTCTATTTTGTCGATATAGGTCTAGCCACCTGATAGACCTCCTCTATGTAGCAGAAATGGGTGGGGCCAAAAGACAGATTTGCTTTATTTAGCATAAAGATGTGGGACCAACAGACAGGCTCACTCTGAGTAACAGAAAGGGTTGAGGCCACCAGATGGACTCGCTCTATGTACTGGAAATGGGAGGGGCCACCAGACGCACTATGTAGCAGAATAGGGCGGGGCCAACATGCTGACAAGCACTGTGCAGCATAAAGAGGTGGAGCCACCAGACAGACCTGCTTGATGTAGCATAAAGGAGTGGGGCCACCAGATGGACTCGCTCTATGTATTGAAAAGGGAGGAAGCCACCAGACAGACCTGCTCTATGTAGCAGAAAGGGGCGGGGTCACTTCATGGACCCGCTCTATGTAGCAGAAAGGGGCGTGGCCTACATGCGGACATGCTCTGTGCAGCAGAAAAGGGCAGCTCCACCAGCTGATATTAAGAAGATAATGAGCAATAATGTGGAGTTTGTACCGAACCAGTTAATACTGCGTGTATTAACTGGTTCGGTACAAACTCCACATTATTGTTATTAACTCTTAGAACTAAGGGTTCTTCAAGGGTTCCTTAAGGGTTCAGTGTATAATTATGGGTTTAATTATAAACTAATTATAATAATTATCTACTTGGAACCCATTCTAACAGGAAAACGCTTTGTTTAGGGTTCCATCAGAGAAACAACCAAAGAACATCTTTAGAGTGTAGTGTATAATATACTGCATAGTACACTAATGAGCCCTTTAGTGGCAACGCAGTGTCACTGCACCTTCACATGAAGTGTACTGCTGCTTTAATGCGATTTTTTAGTGTTTGCTGCTTTAAAGATCATGACGACCCTGAGCAAATAACAGCAAAACCAGTCACGTGACTCACTCATCCGATGAACATTGGACGGGTTTCCTTTCAGCAAATAGCCACAAAAAAAGATGTAACTACTGCCGTTTTGCGCTGTCCATTTCCTTCCCTTTCCCCCTTGTCTTAGCTACAGCCTCTAATTTTGTTTATAACCGAAAGATTTTGGCTGGACAAATAAGCAAGAAGACGGAATTAACCTTCATTAAATCACGTTAAATAAGCCTTCTAAATCACATGATCAAATTAGACGCCTTTGATTGGATGTAGAACTTCCTGAAAAAGCATGGATTACCTTTCAAATTTCACAACTTCAACACTAAATAATTTAATATTTAAGTAAAAAAAAGTGAGTGTAAAATTGTAATGCATTAAACTAGGTTTAACAGAAAAATACAAAATAAAAAATACATTTATTTGCCTTTTATTGAGTCGTTCTAAAAGGCGGAAGTAACGAGCTCGAGCGGTTAAATGAAGTAATTTAACTGGTGAGTAGCTGTTTTATTCACGTGCACAGAGAGACGTGTATGCAATTAACCAATCAGTGACGTCAGCGCTCGTGTCTACCTGCACGTGCACTGGCTATACCGCCGCTCACGGGAAGCATCATGTACACATTACTAATGTTACTGAGGTAAATGTGTACTGAGCTCTCTCTCTCTCTCTCTCTCTCGCTCTCTCTCGCGCTCTCGTTTGTCCAATCACAACTCGTTCCGCCTCCACATAGCTCGGCTCGTAGGCGGAGCTACACCGAGCACGATTTATTAAACGCAGTTTCCGCTTGCAGGATTTCTCACTCATTTAGTGCCCCTTTGCGCTCGTGCAAAGGACATAAGAGAAAAAAACAAACAACGTCGTTGCTGGAAGCGCGCGGACTTCAGACGGAGGAGATTGGAGAAGTGAAGAAGAACAAAAAAGAAGAAGAAGAAGATCCGAGCCAACCAATGCTGCGGCCACCGCCTGGGAGCTCGAGCACGCACGCGCTGTCCCGCCGCCGAGGTGCTGAAACACACGCGTCGAGTCTTCCCCGCGTGACGTAGTGGTGAGTGGGGGGGGGAGAGAAAGGAATAAAAAAACAACAGGACACAGAGGGAGGAATGGTTGCATGGGCCACGTGCGGGAAAGCAAAACAATAAAGTTATATAGATAACCGATGAACTAAATTAAAAAACAAAACAAAAACGCGGAAACGATCAGCGCGCGCTTAAAGAGAGGCACAAGGAAACGAGGGGTTTCTCTCCGCCCCAGAGAGAGAAAGTGTGTGTGTGTGTGTGTTGATGCACTGCAGGTCAGTGTGTAAGCATGGGCTGCGTCGCCTCCAAGACCCCCGTAGGTAAGCGCCGCACTTCCGCTCTGCCTGCTCCGAGCACGAGCGATGCACGAGAGAGAGAGAGCACCTTGTGTGTCCGATCAGCGCACGTGAAATAATGCCCGAGCTTTATCTATCTCGGCTCGAGCGTGTTGCTTTGTGCACGCGTGGATTCTGCAGGATTTTGACGAGGGCGCTCGTGCGTGTGTGTGTTTGTGAGTGCATGGTGGACGGTAGATGGTCCGCAGCGCGCGCGCGCGAGACTGTTGAACGGAAACGGGAATAATGCGGACTGTATGCTGCTGATGCTGCGCTCGCGACCCTGCAACACCTGATTATAATACACGCATGAAGGGGGAAAAAAAGAGCATGCTGAAGATGCAACGGCGCGCGAGAACCCATTTCGCCGTTGCTAAGGGACGAGGTCGCGCACGCGGAACGAATATAATATAATGCTGCTCCAAAAGTATTGGCACCCTTCATGAAAATGAATATATACATAAGCAATACATGGGGTTATGTTTTGAATTTAACCCTTATGATCTATGACCAGACTATGAAACTGTAATTTTGTATTAATAATGTTTTTCAGACATTAAAAAAAATAATAATGGCACCCCAATACAATAAATATTGGTTAGTTCCTGTAATGTAACAATAATTGTTACATAATGTAATGTTTGGAGACACTTGTAGAGTAGAAGTGAATTTTTCACAGTATGATAACCTCATCTAAAAATGTCAGTATTAATTAATAATTACCACTTAAAAAACAGACAAGTTGGTGGGGAAAATTTATAACGAAATCTTTGTATAAACATCTGTTTACACGACCTTCTGTAGATAACAAAACAAACAGAAACAAAAAGATCAATTCCCCTTTTTGTTCCACTTTCTTTTTTCGGGAATAATATTTTTGGATATGTGTGTTCAGTAATGTAGTCGGAGGACGTGTGTGTGTGTTCAGTAATGTAGTCGGAGGATGTGTGTGTTCAGTAATGTAGTCGGAGGATGTGTGTGTGTTCAGTAAAGTATTTCAAGTATGTGTATGTGTTCAGTAATGTAGTTAGAGGACGTGTGTGTGTTCAGTAATGTAGTCGGAGGATGTGTGTGTGCGTGTTCAGTAATGTAGTTGGAGGACATGGGTGTTCAGTAATGTAGTTGGAGGACATGGGTGTTCAGTAATGTAGTCGGAGGATGTGAGTGTGCTCAGTAATGTAATCGGAGGACGTGTGTGTTCAGTAATGTATTTCAAGTACGTGTATGTGTTCTGTAACAGAGTTGGAGACCTTGTGTGTTCAGTAATGTAGTCAGAGGATGTATGTGTTCTTTAATTTAGTCGGAGGACTTGTGTGTGTGTGTGTGTGTGTGTAGGAATGTAGTCAGGGGACGTGCATGTGTTCACTATTGTAGTCGGGGGACGTGTGTGTGTTCAGTAATTTAGTCGGAGGATGCGTGTGTGTTCAGTAATTTAGTTGGAGGACGTGTGTGTGTGTTCAGTAATGTAGTCGGGGGACGTGTGAGTGTTCAGTAGTGTAGTCGGAGGAGGTGTGTGTGTTCAGTAGTGTATTTCAAGTACGTGTATGTGTTCTGTAACAGAGTTGGAGACCTTGTGTGTTCAGTAGTGTAGTCAGAGGACGTGTGGGTGTTCAGTAGTGTAGTCGGAGGACGTGTGTGTGTTCAGTAGTGTAGTCGGAGGACGTGTGTGTTCAGTAGTGTAGTCGGAGGACGTGTGTGTGTTCAGTAGTGTAGTCGGAGGACGTGTGTTTGTTCAGTAGTGTAGTCAGAGGACGTGTGTGTGTTCAGTAGTGTAGTCGGAGGATGTGTGTTTGTACAGTAGTGTAGTCGGAGGACATGTGTGTGTTCAATAATGGAGACAGAGGACGTGCGTGTGTTTAGTAATAAACTTCGAGTTTAGGCCATGCCCACTGGGGGGGTTAAAGCCAAGTACAGATACGGATATTTGGAGCACTAAACAGGTACAGGGGCAGATACAGGTGCAGGTACAGATACAGGTGCAGATACAGGTGCAGGTACAGGTACCGATACAGGTACAAGTGCAGGTACAGATACAGGTGCAGGTGCAGGTACACGTACAAATACAGGCACAGATACAGGTGCAGGTGCAGATACAGGTGCAGGTGCAGATACAGGTGCAGGTGCAGACACAGGTGCAGGTGCAGATACAGGTGCAGACACAAGTACAGGTGGAGATACAGGTGCAGA
>CM074987.1:4177849-4193617 GCA_037576825.1 Pangasius krempfi
TGAAATGAGCTGGAGTTAAATAGTAGGAGAGAAAGACATTAAATATTATTATTATTATTATTATTATTATTATTATTTTAATATTTTTATGTATTTTTCAGTTGTCTTGTAAACACTATTAGTGTCATTGCTGATAAAACTACATTCAAATAATTTAATTAAGTTTTGGTAAGATTTTGTTTTTCAGTAAAATGCTACATTATTTCAGTGTGTGTAGAATTTCACTAAATTGAATTAAAATTTCAAAAAAGTTGTTTGCACTCAGAAAATCAGGGCATGAATTTTTTATTTTATGGTGGAGATATTTCATGCATGTGGAAGAAGTCAAACCTTATTTATTTATTTATTTATTTATTTATTTTATTTAATTTTTAAATGTAGAATTGATTTTTTTATTCATTGCAATCTTGAGCAGCATTAAGAGAAACAGGATGACGGCAGAAGTCTGGCGTGATCGCTACTCAATATTTACCAGACCCTTTGTTTTCTTAGCTCCGCCCCTTGTTTCCTGTTGGCTCACACTTTTTTAAAGGACCTAAAAATGATTCATTTCTGGAACCACTTTCTTTTCCCCGCATTTACACATCCTTTCACATTCCAGTGAACTTTGAACATTTTGTCTGAATGCTGCTTTATAGAATTATTCTAGAATATCATCCTCATCCTCCTTATCATCTTCCTCACCATCCTCATCTTCCTCACCCTCCTCATACTCCTTATCATCTTCCTCCTCATCATTCTCATCCTCCTCATCACCCTCATCATCCTCCTCAGCATCCTCATCTTCCTCATCCTCCTCATCACCATCATCATCCTCATCCACCTCACCATCATCACCATCATCCTCATCATCCTCCTTCTCTTCATCCTTATCCTCCTCATCCTCCTCACTATTATCTTCATCATCATCCTCATCACCATCATCATCCTCATCCACCTCACCATCATCACCACCATCATCATCCTCATCATTTCAAGTCTTTTTTTTTTTTTTCAGGTAAATGTTGATGACCCCGTCACCATGTTGCCCAAATCCAGAAGAGCTCTCACAATTCAGGAGATCGCAGCACTTGCCAGATCCTCGCTTCATGGTACACACACACACACACACACACACACACACACACACACACACACTTCTACACATCCACCCATTTCTCCTCTACATTTCTGCCTTTCTTCCTTTAATATATGTGTGTATGCGTGTGTGTGTGTGTGTGTGTGTGCACGTGCACAGGTATCTCTCAGGTGGTAAAGGATCACGTGACGAAGCCGACAGCAATGGCACAGGGACGCGTCGCTCATCTGATTGAGTGGAAAGGATGGTGCAAACCCACAGACGCTCCCAACGCCCTCGAGTCCGACTTCAACTCCTACTCAGATCTGTCCGAGGGCGAGCAGGAGGCCCGCTTCGCCGCTGGTCAGTGTGTGTGTGTGTGTGTGTGTGTGTGTGTGTTTTTGTATCGTAGCTACCAGCTGTATTTGTGTTAGCGTATTACCAGAAGTCACTTTGCGGTTAAAATTAACTAGCACATGTAAGGAAACACAAATTTAAAAGCCTATCTAGCATACTAACTTATTTTTAGTAACCAGCATGCTTAGCGAGCTACAGTTGCTGCCACTCAGGTTGTGTTACATTAATTAGCTAAATTAACTAAATGTAGCAAGCTAATGTGACTGTTAAGTAAAACGGCTAATAGCGGCGGTTAAGTTTAGCCTTGTTTAAAATATTTTCATAATACAGTAAATTATTACAAGCTAGACGACATGCAGGAAACTTGTCAGAACAAGAGTCCACGATTATAGCCTAAACGTTCACCATGGTTTAAGCATCATTAGCATTTTTTAATGTTGTCATGAGTTGAATCATAACTAGCCGACTAGCATGTTGCATTAGCCAGACAGCACTAATCTGTGAGATTTATGAACACTGCAAAGAGAACGAAAGGTAGGTTGTAGCATGATTTAAAATATTATCATACTGTGTTAAAAGATTAGATTAAACGTTGGCTAAATAACTTCCTCCAGCTAGCTATGACCTGTCAGGTCAAGTCAGGTTAACTAGCTAACTAGCCATGTAATTCACCTTTTGCTAGGATATTTAATATATTAATACATTAGATTGACTATAAATACATAACTAGCTAGCTAACAAATTAACACTAGCTTACATTAGCTAGCCAAGTGTAACCATGGAAACGGCTTCTGGACTGAAATCACTGTTAGAAAATAAAAATAATGGCAAAAATAAATGGGAAAAAAGACAGGCAGCTGCAGATTGTAAACACACACCCTGTGAAGGGAATTATGGGTTGTCTGTATGTTGCCATGGGAACAGGACAGATTTTTACCTCAGGAGTGCAAGCAGTGTTTAAACGTACTTCGTAGCCAAGCAGCTCTTTCCTGAAAGTTATGATGATATTTTTATAAAGTATTGGCCCTGTATAATTACCACGAGTGTGTGTGTGTATGTGTGTGTGTGTGTGTGTGTGTGTGTAAAATCAGTTGAGAGTGTTTGTGATATCACCTGCAGGATGCTGGCTGTCTGCCTGCATATTCTCTCTCTCTCTCTCTCTCTCGCTCTCGCTCTTTCACTCTCTCTCTCACACACACACACACACACACACACCACTCCTGGGAAAAATGCCAAACACCAGTAGAAAAGGCTGCAGTGTGTGTGTGTGTGTGTGTGTGTTAGATGAATGGGCTGAATTGATCTACACAGTACAGAACAGATTGAGGGGCGGAGGGAGAGGGGCTGCTGCACTCTGATTGGTCGATTAAAAGGATGCAGGAAATTGATCCAAACTTGCTGAATCATACAGCCAATCAAACGTCAGCATATATTTCTGTGTGTGTGTGTGTGTGTGTGTGTGTGTGTGTGTGTCTGTGTGTGTGTGTGTGTGTGTGTAAATGCAAACTCGTGATTTTGTGTATGCGACAGCGAGGTCACATCAGTAGAGGACACTCGCGTGTGATGTCATCGGCATGCGTCATCATGCTGTCAGTCAAACACCTGAGTGCTTCGTGTGCCGTAAAATTAAACTGTCTCCATGGCAATGTCCCGCCCTCTGCTGGAGTGTACCATTCAAATGTTGAAACAGTGTGTGTGTGTGTACACTGTAGAAGTGCATTATGGAGTCATGTGCTATTTGTTTAGTATATAGGACTACCTGCTTGTGTTTGCTGATGATTTCTGTGTGTGTGTGTGTGTGTGTGTGTGTGTATGTGTGTGTGTGTTTCAGGTGTGGCGGAACAATTTGCCATTGCTGAGGCAAAACTCCGCGCCTGGTCTTCAGTAGACGGAGACGAGTCGAACGACGATTCATACGACGAAGATTTTCTATCTGCTAACGAGCCCACCACACAAAGTACAGGTATACACACACACACACACACACACACACACACACACACACGCACCACCCGAGCCCCTGCCCTTGCAGTCAAAAGCGTGTAAAATATGCATAATTATTCATGACTAATTTCAAGATAAGAAAGGAAATGTAATCTTCTTAAAGGGAAGAGATTAAAAAACAAAATCGCAATTTCTTAAAGGGACAGTACCCCATTAACAAGCTGAAAAAAAAACAGAGGGAAAAGATAATAAATAAATAAATAAACTCTGATACATATGATAGATAGATAGATAAATAAATAAATAAATAAATACTACCACTACTACTAATAAATAAATAAAGAAAAAATTCAATAAAAATCAGTGAGCACTGAGCAGAAATAATTGCAGTCATAAATAAAAAAAGGAAAAATACATAAATACTATGACTATTACTGCTATTACTACTACTAATATTACTAATAATAGATCAGGATACAAAAATACCATAAAATTAGACTTGCTATTTCTCTAAACGTCCTTTTATATACAGAAAAAATCCAGAGTTCATTCAGAAGTAGCCTTTTGCTGATATTTTATTGTTATCACTCCATTTTTTTCATTCCTAATTGCTCTTTTCAAGCTCCTCAGTCCGTGTTTCTGGCAAAGTTTGGCCCACGATTGCAGTTTCTTGTGAAGTAAATTTCCAAAGCGTGCATCATAACAGCACTCGGAATGTAAACTAAAGGTTTGCGTGTGAATAAAGCTGCTGTTAATGGCGAGGAGAGGAGACTGACGTAGCGAGCGAGCGTTCCAGTGTTTCTGACGTGACTCTGGACTCACACTGACTCTGACGTGAATCAGGACACGTCGTCCTGTCCCAGTGCCCTGCTTTCATTCAGAGATATTTTCAACAAGCACCGAGCAGAAATAGTCATCATCATCATCATCATCATCATAATAATAAAAGCAGTACATTACTGACTCGCTATTGTCCAAAGGCCAATTCTTTGGTTTGAAATGTGATTTATTTTTTTTTTTTAATTTTTTTGGACGGCAGCGTGTGACTCATGGCACATTTATTTATTCATTCTGTCATTCATTTATTCTCTCTCTCTATCTCTCTCTTTTCATTTTGCTCCGTGGCGCAATTTGATATCGCAGCTTCGTTTCTCCTGCAAGTTTAATGTGCAGACAGAGAGAAGAAGAGATGAGGTGAGAGAAAAGAAAAAGCAATAAAAAAAAAGAGAGGTGGAGCCGAAAGTCAGAGAGAAGTGTATAAATGTTACATGAGTGATACGTTAAAAAAAATAGATCAAAAATATATACACAGTCAGGTCCGGAAGTATTTGGACAATGACGGAGTTCTTGTGATTTGTACTGACCTGACTGTAAGCAGAATAAAAATGTGACTTCTCAAACAATTAATAAAAAAATAATTATTATTTTATGTATTGTTGTTACAGGTATCATTGCACCTACATTTGGTTTGATACATTTTCTAAATACAATTATTAATGTTATTACTGTAATATAATTATATCCTTTGTGGTGTGAATTGGATTTAGATGCCGCCTGAAATCCAAATTTTATCCCTTAAATTTATATTTAATATTTTAGCTCTCATATAGGGATGGGTGACATTTAATAAAATTATTATAATGATAAAAATATTCTTTTATTAAAAATATTTGTGTTGAAAAATGTTAAGATTTGTGAGCAAAAAGAAAAAGAATATGTGGAAGTACATGGTTAAATGATTTCCCTTTTGTTGTATTTTCGATAGCAATTACTTAGGAATAAAAAACAAATCAAAACTAAACAGCTTTGCGCCACAGCGCTGCTGAATCCTGGATTCTGATTGGTCAGAAGGTGGTGATTAGTAAAAGTGTAAACGTATTACGCGCGCACTCACGCCGTGTTGTCTTTCTGCAGATCTCTCTTCGTACCCTCATTACCTGCGTGACCTCATACACACTCGAGTCTGCGAGGCTCGGATGCGCGAGGCCGAAAGTGGCGTTGCCGTCGACCTTTCACCTCCGGCGGGGTTACCAGGGTCACCACCGGACACACTGGGGTCCAGCACGTGCAGCCTGGACGAGACACACCCACTGCTGCGTGACCTCGGTCGCTGTGGCGACGACCTCACTGCTAAGATCCTGGGAGCTCTGCATGGCAGGGAGGACCTCTTACTTTTGGCACACCTCCAGCGGGCAGGGCAAAGGCGGGGCCATTCATTCTCCGAGACGTTCGAGGACGACGATGCACCTTGCAAAGACTGCAGGGGCGGGGCTTGGTGCACACCAGAATATTCCGCACGGAGGAAAGTTTCAGACGTCGCTTCATCCGGCGTGGTGTCGCTCGATGAGGAAGATGAAGAAGAAGCAGATGAAGACGCAGAGGAGGAAGAGGAAGAAAGAGAGCAATGAGCGTCCGCCATTCTGTTTTGGTCAGACCCCAGTTTCTGTTTGGAATGTTTGATTCGGCATGTTTGTTTTAGACTCCGCCCCTCGCATTTGCATACACACAGTTGTCTGTTGTGGACTATATATATATATATATATTTTTTTTTTTTTTTTACAGCGTCTCAACAATCTTTTCTGCAGCGCGGTGGAGAGGAAGATGTTGAACTTGAACTGGAGATCACGCCTTTAAAGACATTTACAAGAAAAAGATGTTAAAAACGAACGTGACAAAAATGTCGTAAAAAAAAAAAACGAGAGGAATGAAAGACTGAAAATTCTCTTCTGCATGTGTCGCAAGTTGAATGCTCGAGCGCTCGGGTTTGCACCGTCCAGTCCCTTTTTGCACGGATTTGTGAATCTTGGCTGTCCTGTTTAGCTCCGCCCCTTTTCTCAAGATCACAGGCCCCATTGCATTCTGGGTCCTGGTTGCGCATCCTTTGGGCATGGCTGCTTGCTACAGAAACTCTTAACGTAATCTGCCAAACTGACCGCCGTCACAATCTGCACCGAGAAAATGCTGGAATGTTGAATGTTTCTACCGTGACGGGAAAATGTATTTCAAAACCAAGCATAAAAAAAGATACTTTTTTTTTTCTGGACTAGTTTTGTAATCACTCATTATTATTATTATTATTATTATTATTATTATTATTATTATTATTATTATTATTATTATTGTCACAGTATTTTGTTTGCTTTTTTTGTCATAAAAATCTACACGTGATGTGAAGAACAGAAAAGTGTTGTATCCACCCGAGGATTTGTGTCGAGGACGTTTCAGGGTTTGTGGGAAAGTCGTTCTATTTTTGTACATGTGATTTTTCGCGGCGTGTCCGTGAGCGTGTGATGCGTCAGAAACGCTCTTCTCTCTTTCTTTATGACAGAAAAAAAACTCAACACATTTCTTTAATTGTGTCCTTCAGCTTTATTTCTTTGGAGAGGAACGACGTGACCGTGCTCGATGTGCCCTCTCTGAGAAACGTCTCATTTTTCTCTTTATCCTCCATAAATGTCAAGCACTGTCTCTCTCTCTCTCCCCCCTCTCACACACACACGCGCGCACACACACGCGCGCACACACACACACACACACGCGTGTTCAGTGGCTAATTTTGTTTGTTGACGGTCGTTCTGTGGTTACCATGACGATAAACCGTTCCCTCACACTATGTTACCAGGGTTGTCAGTCTGCTCATTTGTGAAATTTTGATTGGCTCTGACGGTTGGGTGAAATCCCGCCCACCTGTTCACCTGTTGTTTTAAAAATGACGGGGAAGTTTGTATGCATGTTGGACACTAACCCCACCTGTGTGTGTGTGTAGGTGTTTGTGTTGCTAGCTACTAGAACACACCGTCATTCATAGGTTTCAGATTTCTCCACAGATTCAATGTTTATGGTACAGTGCAAAAGTTTGTTGAAGAAAGAAGGAAATTTGAATACAGATCTTCTGCACCTGCATCCAAACAGTTTTTGTCTTTTTTTTTTTTTTTGCTCTTTTGGACATACCAAACAATATGGTTCTTTGTAGATAAAGCAATAGAAATATTACTTTATAGAAGATTTTTCCCCTCATTCAAACACAATAAACAGTTGGGGGGAGGCACAAACTTTTGCACCCAACACTGTTCTACAATAATGAGACAGTTCTTTGGAGTGCAGTATTGTTCATGCTCACTACTGTAATACTGTGAACATGTATTTAGCTCTTTGTGGGGACTGAATTGTCAGCCATGATGATAATACATGATGTTTTTGACAGTGGTTAGTCCCTATAAGAAAAGAGCTGTTTTATATAAGATACACTCCATACCTATAATAATAACAACTATAAAACCATACTGTGTGTGTGTGTGTGTGTGTGTGTGTGTGTGTGTGTGTGTGTGTGTGTGTGTGTGTTGGATATCACGCAGGGCTTTCTGGCACCTCAGGGGATTTTACCGCATCGTGCCTTTAACGCCAAGCGTGCCATCGACTATACGTCAATTTCGTTAATGCCATTTATACGATGTTGGTGATTAGTACATTGCGTTTTAAAGCTTTTCTCTCCATCTATCTCTCTCCCTTTCTTTTCTGTCTCTCTGTTCTACCTAAAAGTCTTTGTATATCGCTCTCTATCCCTCTCTCTCTCCTTCAGTGTTTCTCTCTGTCTTTCTCGACCTCCATCTTTGTTTATCTCTATCTGTATCTCACACTCTTTCTATCTGACTTTCTTCACTTTATCAGAATTTTATTTCTGTCTGTGCATCTCTCTCACTCTTTCAGTCTCTCTCCCTGTTTCTCTCACTCTTTCTTTTCACCTTATCAGAATTTTACAGTTTTGTGGGTGGGGCTTCGGCTCATCACCAAGCTCTTCTGTTACTGGTGGTATGTGCTGCCTGTCATAGTGATTGACTCGGTTTTTGGCAGTTACACCACATCACGAGCGGCCTCGTTACACACAACTGGGTCGACATTGAGCGTGCATGTCTGTGTTTGTGTGTGTGTGTGTGATGGTGGAGTTGTGTCCAAAATGTCTATCCAGCATGATAGAAAGAGAGGTAAAAGAATAAAAGAAAGTAGCGTCTCAACACACAGCAGTCTTAACTGTTCACACACACCCTTAATTAAGACGTTCTGTAATCATCTAAGGTCTCAGACACATACACACATACACACATACACACACACACGCAATGAAAGAAGTGCAAATCTACAACTGAATTCTGACTAAAATGATGACTAACAAACTCACCTTTGTTTATTTTTTCTATTCTTCTTTATTTACTTGTTTTTATTTTTCATGAAATGAAGTATTTGAATGCTGGTTGTTTTGAAATGACTTTCTTTCTGCATCTGCCTTGTTTTAAATTTATCAATAAAATGATCAATGTTATTTGCAAAAAAAAAATGCGTCAGTACAACTTTCACATGTAGACAAAAAAACCCTGATGCTTAGTGACTGTAATGGACAGCCGTGTCCCAATTTTTGACCAGCAGTAGGGGACAGGCTGACCTGTGGTAAAGGAACAGCTGTGTCCCAATTCTTGAGTGACATTAAGGGAACCTTGTAGAGAGGGTTGTGTCACAATCCATAACAGACAGTAAGAGAAGGTCATGTCCTAATTCAATTTTTGTCCAACAAATAAGGGTAAAAGCAGTAACCAATCAAATATGTGATGCAGAATAAGGGAAGGTCATGTCCCAAATAATAACTGATGGGTGAGGAAGGGGTAGTGTACAAAGAGAGGACTGTGTCCCAATTAGTGACCGAGATAAAGAGAGGGCTGTATTTCAATTATTGATCACAGTAAAGGAAGGCTGTGTCCCAATTTTTGGCCAGCAGTAATGAACAGTCTGACCTGTGGGAATGGGAGGGCTCTGTCCCAATTTTTGACCGACAGTAAGGGAAGATTGTGTTTACTTAGTGAGCAACATTATTAGTGGGATGTGTTCCGATTACTGTTTGATACTAAGAGATGGGTCTGTCCAATCTGTAATCATCAGTAAGGGAAGGTCGTGATCCAATTATTAACCAGCAATAAGTGTGGGATCAGTAACCAGTAGAATACAATAAGGGAAGGTCATGTCCCAAATAGTGACTGACAGGTGAGGAAGTGAGGAAGGGGTAGTGTACAAAGTGTACAAATCAGTTACCAAGAGTAAAGGAATGCTGTGTTTCAATCCAATTACTGATGACAGTAATGGAGGGTTGTGTCCCAATTTCTTCATTTTTTTTGTTTTCATTTGTTGTATTTTTCACTTTCCCTTTCTGCGAAATTTTCATTTTCTCTGGGAACTTTCTCGCTTTCATTTTTTGTCTGAACACAGTGAGCTGAGGCCATCCACGTCAGATCCGTCTAAAAAAATTTCAACCAATCTTCAACTAGGGTGCGTTATGTTTAGTGCAGGATGTTTAGTCATTCTTCCACTGTCGTTAGTACTAGCTTTATTTGTGATAAGTGTATATTAATTAGCTCTCTGACGGAGAAGACTGCAGCATTAGAGATGTGCATTCAGACTCTAGAGAGGGTTCGTGATGCCTTTGGCAGAGATAGCAATTCCCTGAAAGAAGCCTCATAGCAGGGCGAACAGGTGACGACTTGGCGGCATAATTGCAAAGCCAAAGCTAACACTAAGGCTTGTTCATGGGAGCACCACTCCTCTCCGCTTCATGTGTCTAACAGGTTTGCTCTCCTCAGTGAAGCACCCGCTGAGAAACTTGAAAGCGCTCTTGCTATAGGAGATTCTCTCTTACGGCATGTGAAATTAGCTAGGTCTTTAGGGGCACCAGCAACACTAGTTAGATGTATACCTGGACATAGCAGGTAATCTTAGGGTCTTAGGCAAGCACAAGTTTTCAAAGGTAGTTTTTCCATGTAGGAGCTAATGATGTATGCCTTCATCAGTCAGAGTAACATTGTAGAGGTGTGTAAATTAGCAAAGGCAATGTCCGATGCAGTAGTACGCTTGTGCCCCATCTCAATGTAGTGTGATGATGTAGCTTGCAGCAGGTTATGGTTGCTGAACTGCTGGATGCACAGGTGGCGCTCTGAAAACAATGTGGGCTTTATAGATAATTGGAGTAGTTTTGAGGGCAAGGCTGGCCTTTTAGGCGGGACAGTATCCATCCCACTCAGGAAGGTGGGGCTCTCATTTCTTGCCGCATAGCACATAGTCAAAAGGCCTAGTTAATTTGTGACAATCCAGAGCCAAGGCCAGGGAGCAGACAAGCTGGCTAAACTGACCGTCTGCTGGCTGCACTGAGTTGTCCTTCAGGTTCCACTATATTGAGACTGTGTCTGTTCCCAGAGCTAAACAAAAATGTAGAAATAAAAATATAGAAAAACTCAGAGTTTATGTTAATACCCTAATTAACATAAAATTAGATCATACTGAATGCCAGCCAGCACCACTGATCTAGATTTCAATTTATTTCAATTTATTTATTTGTATAGCACTCTTAACACTCTTATCTCTTAGATCTATTGTTAATGAAACTATTGCTGAACAGGAGTTTAATATACTGTGTTTAACAGAAACGCCAATTAAACCAAATGAGTATGTAGCATTAAATGAAGCTAGTCCCCCTGAATGCATCAGCTCCGTCTAACTGGCAGATGAGGTGTCACAGCTATTTATAATGATAATCTAGGCATCACACAAAACCCTAGACATAAATTTAAAGTGTTTGAAGTTCTTTATACTAACATAACATATGTAGCCACGAAAATAAATAAGTCTACACAGTCGATTCTGCTACTTGTTGTTTACAGACCCCCAGGGCCATATTTTGAATTCCTTTGTGAATTTGTGGATTTCATCTCAAGCCTGGTTGTTTCTTTACACAAAGCATTAATTGTTGGAGAATTGTTAATATTCATTGTGATAACCCGGAAGACCCTCTGAGAACAGTGGTTGTGTCCATTCTAGATTCACTAGGGGTTAATCAGAATGTAACAGGACCCAATCATAATGGCGGTCACACTCTTGATCTAACATTTGGATTAAATATAGAAAATATAGTCACATTTCCACAGTCTGAAGCTATCACAGATCATTATCTTATCTCTTTTAAATTGTCTTAGTCATAATATATTCATCTCGCCACGCTACCGCATCAAACGTACATTCATGTCAGCTACTGCACAGATTTTTATAAATCATCTCCCACAGTTATCAACTATGATAGGATCACCATCTGACCCCACAGAACTTGATCAGGCAACTGAAATCTTAGAGTCAGAGTTCCGCTACGCTCTAGATAATGTAGCTCCACTTAAAAGAAAAATAATCAGAGAGAAAAAACTAGCACCCTGGTATAATGATCACACATGCACCTTAAAACAAATGACTCAAAAATTAAACTTCTGGTCTTTTATTTCCACCATCCCAACTTCGATCAAAAGGTGCAGGCTATTTGTTGGTATCTTGAATAGTGAAGGCTACAGCCTTACAAAGCCCCACAGTTATGGAACAGCCTTCCAGTGTTTAAGTCTAGAGTGAAAAGATATTTGTTTAGTCAAGGCTTTTTGTGAATAGTTTTTTTCTTACATAAAGGAGCAGATCTTGAGGGTTCAGGAGCATAGAGTGTTGTGGTGAACTGGGATGTTTGGATACTGCCTCATGTCTGTGTTACCTTCTGGGTCTCCCTTTTAGTTATGCCGTCATAGCTAGTCTTCCCGGAGTCCCTGCTTGCTCGCCGCACACAATGTGTATTGTCCTTAACATTACATGACAATAAGCATACCTAATAATCTGTACTTCTCTCTCTCTCACTCACTCGAGCTACACATGCTACTATCTATCTATCTATCACTATATCAGTGATCCTGACCCCTTCTGCTCTCTGGACATGAGATTACTGTGGATGGTACCACTTAAAAACCATGAAGATGGCTTTGGACTGCAATTGATACAAAAGTTTTGCTATGGTGGCTTAGGACTACAAACGCTGTGATAGCTTTAGGACTGCAACTGCCATAAACAGTTTTGCACTCAAGTCTCGATCAGTGAACAGCTGATAACATCAACAAAATAGACTTCATGTGAAAACTATAATGAATTTCCTTGTTACACAATTGCACTTTTTGCCCATGTAGTACACAGTTATAGAAGGGAATTATTTATAGTTGCACCATCTGTTGTCACCCAGATGAGGATGGGTTTCCTTTTGAGCCTGGTTCCTCTCAAGGTTTCTTCCTCATATTGTCTCAGGGAGTTTTTCCTCACCACTGTCACCTCTGGCTTACTCATTAGGCATAAATTTATAAATTAAAAATGTATATCCTGAATTTATATATTTTTGTAAAGCTGCTTTATGACAATGTCCATTGTTAAAAGCGCTATACAAATAAAATTGAACTGAATTGAATTCAATTAGGGAACACTCTGTTGCAATCAATGACCTGTGGTAAACTGCAAGCTGCATGACAAATAGTGATTAACATTAAAGAGCTGTGTTTTAATTTATTGGCCAACAGTAAGGAAAGGTTGTGTCCCAATTTCTGCCTAACAAATAAGGCTGAGATCAGTAACCAAACAAAACAGTGGAATACAACAAAGGAAAGTCGTGTCAAAAATAGTGACTGACAGGGGAGGAAGTGAGGATGGGGTAGTGTACAATTGGTAATAAAATGGTGCGTTCAAATTAGTGACTAAGATTAAAAGAGGGCTGTGTTTAAATTAATGATGACAGTGATGGAAGGACTGCGCTGTATCCCAGTTAGAGAGTGAGAGAAAGCTGTGTTTTCAAAACAGTCAACAGCAGTACAGGAATGTTGTGTCCCAATAATATTACAGAAAAAGATCACAGAAAAGGAGGGCTTTGTCCCAATTTTTGATTAGTGAGAGAGTACAATTAATCCCAACACTGCTCATTACCCTGAGAATCCCATGAAGCATGGTGATGGTAGCATCATGTCCAGAGTTCTGTTTGTCCTCTTGGTTGTGTCTCTGACTAATCCCCTCTTTACCCACTCACTGACTTTGGGTGGATGGTCTCCTCTAGGTAGAGTTGTAATTCTTTTGTATTGTTTACATTTTCTACCAACAGATTTAATGTTGCTCTGCGGGAGGTTCAAAGTTTGGGAATTTTTTTTTATATCCAAACCCTAACTGATATTTCTCCAGAACTTTGTCCTGGACTTGTTTTGATCTCTTCTTGGTCTATAAATAGATTTTTCCTCCACTTCAATATTATGGGATATTTTGGTTGTGGCTCACCACTTTGTGCCAAACTTCATGAGAGAATAGTCAATCAGTTCAATCAGTTCAAAAAGAACATTTGTCAATGCAAGATTGCAAAGAATGTACAGTGCATAATATTGTGAAAAGATTGAGGGAATCCGGAGAAATCTCAGTCTGTGTAGGGCAAGGCCAGAAACCACTTTTGAATGTGCATGACCTTCGACCCCTTAGATGGCATTGCATGAGAAACCATCATGCTACTGTGATAAATATAGCCGCATGGGCTTGGGAGTACTACGGGAAACTACTGTCAATTAACACAGTCCGCTGCTGCATCAAGAAATGCAACCTGAAACTCTATTACGCAATGAGAATTCCATGCAGAAATGCCACAGAGTTCTCTGGGCCCAAGCTCATCTCAGATGGACCGAAAGACAGTGGAAACGTGTGCTGTGGTCAGATGAATCCACGTGTAAGGTTGTTGTTGGGGAAAACGGACGTCGAGTTCCCCGTGCCAAAGACGAAATGGACCATCCCGACTGTTATCCAAGAAAGGCAAAAGCCAACACCTGTCATGGTATGGGGTGCATCAGTGCCCACAGCATGGGTGACTTGCATGTGAAGGTACCACTGACGTGGAGACATATATTGGGATTTTAGGGAGACATATGCTGCCATAAAGGTGACATCTTTTCCTGGGACGTCCAAAGTTATTCCAGAAAGACACCAAGCCTGGCCTCATTCTGCACATGCTACAACAGCGTGGCTTCGTAGACGCAGAGTGTGTGTGCTTGACTGGCCTGCCAGCAGTCCAGATCTGACTCCTAGTGAATGGGCAATGAATGGGCAAAGAATGGGCAAAAATTACAAAACTGCAACAATTAGTATCCTCAGTTCCGAAACAATTAAAAAGCGTAAATAAAGGAAAGGTGATGTAACACTGGCAAACATGCCTCTGTCCCAACCTTTTTTTTGAGTGTGTTGCAGGCATGAAATTTTAAATTTGTTTATATTTACAAAATACATTAAAAGTTGGTCAGTGAAAACACTGGAAATCTTTTCATTGTACTATTTTCAGTTAAATAAAGATTCAAGAGAATTAACAAATCACAGATTCTTGTTCTCACTGCATTTTAGAAAATATCCCAACTTTTCCAGAAATGGGGTTTACATATATATTGAATAGTTTATGGTACGGGAATCAGGCGTTTAGACCCGAATGTAGAAACAGCAGGTTGGTGGAGAAAGTTGAGGAGTTGTGATGGACGGTTGGTTCCTGTGTATCTCCCACTCTTTCTGAAGTGTCTTCTGAAGAGCTTTTTCCACATCTTATCAGCTCTACGGTTATTCCGGGAGCTCCAATGCCAGGAGAGAGGCCATGTATGGAGACAGGAAAAGCACCGTTCAGACCCACAATGCACCAGGGCATGGTTTAAATCAGACCCGCAAAGTTCTCCAGCTCCAACAGTCCAACTTCTGGTTCATCCAGCACAATGACCTCTCTGACCAGCTGCTCTTCCTCTCGTTCGTCCTCATCCTCGTTCCGTTCTTCAGCGAGGTACAGCTGCAGCAGCGTCACGTCCATCCAAACGGAAGCTTCCTCTCCTCCTTCAGATCCCCTCTTCATGCCTTTCCTGGATCAGAGAGCAACGGCACTTTTCGGGGGTCATGAAGGCGACTCGGAGTCGTTCATGAGCGAGAGAGAAACATTCGGAGGTTGCCAGGGAGACAGGAAATCCCACACGGGGGGTTACCAAGGTGACTGGAGCCATGGAGAGACACATGGTGAGATGTGCGGTTGAGAAATTAGACAAATTTTTAAAGTTGAGCTAAATCGATAGTAAAGTGACAGCAAAACAGACGAAAATGATAAGAAAAGGCTTGTATGATAGCTATTTGAAAAATCCACAGATAAATTGGACGCCACCAAATTGTACGTTTTGTAATTATCTATATTTAAACAAGATGGTAAAGTATTGGTCTTAGTGTTAGACATTCGCCTCGCTCTGAATTATGAAGGAGATGTGAGCACTGGAAGAGAGAGCGAGCAGGTGGCCATTTTTCTCCCACAGCGTTATTTCTCCCCAGACGACATTCATCAGAGTTTAGGCTCCAGACTGACCATTACATCATACAGAAAGAAAGCAAGAGAGAGAGAGAGAGAGAGAGAGAGAGAGAGAGAGAGAGAGAGAGAAATTGACAGAGTGCAACAAAGAGAGCAACGGAGAGTGTGTGTGTGTGTGTGTGTGTGTGTGTGTGTGTGTGTGTGTGTGTGTGTGTGTGTGTGAGAGAGAGAGAGA
>CM074987.1:4193717-4218815 GCA_037576825.1 Pangasius krempfi
GTGTGTGTGTGTGTGTGTGTGTGTGTGTGTGTGTGTGTGTGTGTGTGTGTGTGTGTGAGAGAGAGAGAGAGAGAGACCAATAGAGAGAGACCAATAAAGAGAGACAGACAGAAAGAGAGAGACAGACAAGCTGAGAGAGAAAAAAAGAGACAGAGATAGAGAGAGAGCAAGAGTCTGATAGAGAGACAAAAAAACAGAGCGTGAGAGGGAGACAGAGTGACAGATAGAGAGACAGACTAATAGAGAGAGAAAGAGAGAGAAATTGAGAGTGCAAAGAGAGCAAGGAAGAGAGAGTGTGTGTGCGTGAGAGAGAGAGAGAGAGAGAGAGAGAGAGAGAGAGAGAGAGAGAGAGAGAGAGAGAGGAGCTTCAGGCACTTAAAGCCACATTAGCTCCAGACACTCTGGGTGAGGCTGGCGTGAAATCACACACACACACACACACACACAAACACACACACACACACACAAACAAACACACACACACACACACACACACAATAAATTTCATTAGATAGTCTGATGTAAACAAACAGACTTCATAAAATCAAGAGTGAAACACGTTACAGTGTAGTAACACACTCGTTCTAGCACATTATCGTTTCTATAGTAACAGGTGCGTGTACATGCACTGAAGCTGTTTATGTAACTTTGATGGAAGGAGTCTCCAGTGTCAGCGCTTTGTAACAGTCAGAGATAAAGCTGTAAATTTACGTTTTCAGACATCTTCAGGACAGAGTTCATGCTTTGAAGTTTCTCAGAACCAAAACACGACAAACTGCCTAATTTCTTTTGTCTTACTAATAAAAGAGAGAAAAAGAGGCTGGTGAGGGAACAGCTGGTTACAGCTGCTATAGTGTAAGTGACAACAGGAACTAACTTGTTTCACTGACATTACAACATTAAACGAATAAATAGTACGATGAGTCGTTCTTTATTAAATAAAAATCGTATTTGTTGGTAAACTGCTGTGGTGTAAGAGGAATAAAACACTCGGGGACATGCTGTGAGGAAAAGAATCAACTTGGTGGTGGTACTGTAGCAGTAACTGAGCGTCTGTGTGTGTTTCAGTCAGTACAGGAGTGATCTGGGTGGATGATCGTTATTACACGTCGGTGGACGTCAGTCGATTTGAGCCGCATGATATAGTGGTGATGGCCTTCAACAGCAGCATCATTATTCACGCTGAGAAGGTGTGTGTGTGTGTGTGTGTGTGTGTGTGTGTGTGTGTGTGTGTGTGTGTGTGTTCAATGCTATCCAGTATTTCCCAGATATATATATATATATATATATATATATATATATAAATAATATTAGTAAAAATTAGCTATAGAATGAACTTTAAATATGAAAAAAAAAAATATATATATATATAATAAATAAGATTATTATTGTTATTGTTGTTATTATTGTTGTTGTTGTTGTTGTTGTTTATTTATTTATTTATTTATTTATTTATTTATTTTTTCTTATTAAGCCTTGAAAGACAAGCTGGGAACTGTAAAAAAAAAAAATAAATAAATAAAAAATAAATAATAATAATAATAATAAAAAATAATAAAAAATTGCTTTTTTCATGTTTTTGGTGATTTGGTCTTGTAAACAAACAAACAAAAACAAACAAACAAACAAAGGGCATCTATTTGTTTAAGTATTATCTCATTGTGATTAATGGAATCTTAGCAAGTAACAATATCATAAATAAATAGTTAAATTTGTCTAATTTTCTTCTTATTATTCAATCATTTATTCAATCATTTATTTATTTACTTATTAAATAAAATAAATATTAAATTATATTGCAACCTTAAAATGGGCTTATTCTATTTTTTTGCAGATAATTTTGCTTCCTTGTGTAAGTAAATGCTTGAAATAAGAAAAATTAAACATTAAAAAAAATTATCTGCCAAATTAATGACATTTTCACGATTCAAACTTCATATTAATAATAATCTTATATTTATTTTATATAGCTAATGTAATATATAAATTAGCCTGTACTTATAATAACTTTACTTGCTAATTGCTGTATAATGTTTTTTTGGAGTGTGTAAATATTAAAGGTCGTGTTTCGGCTCTCTCCATCTCGCAGGTCGGAGACGACGGCTGTGTCACGGACAAATTTACCCACAAGTCTTTGCTGCCAGAGGACATGGACCCTCTGTCTGTTAGCGGGACTCTGACGCCGGAGGGCATGCTTGTGATCAGTGTGAAAAGCACGTCCAGACCCCCGTC
Source organism: Pangasius krempfi (assembly GCA_037576825.1). Taxonomy (NCBI): domain Eukaryota; kingdom Metazoa; phylum Chordata; class Actinopteri; order Siluriformes; family Pangasiidae; genus Pangasius; species Pangasius krempfi. Next base: position 4,195,950 of record CM074987.1, read on the forward strand.
ACGTCCCTGACCTTCACCTCAGACCTCCTAACCTTTGACCTCTGGCAACCAAAAAAAAAAAAAAATACACATTACATGATGCCAAGAAAAAAAAGCAGATGCAGCACAACACAATGCTAAGAAAGGTTTGAATCAACATGGCGTGCTACTGTATTAGCACAGCTAGCATTAGCATTGTGCAAATGTTTCTATATTCATTTGTGCTAATGATTAAATGAAGGCATTTAGCACATTGTTTATTAGCATAGACTAGTTTTCAGTAGCCTTTAGCACTTAGCATGCTCACTTATCACTTTTAAAAGTAGACTTGTAATTTTTCTGTTTCATCCAAAGAATTATTTAACGCTGCATGTAGCATACATTTAGCATGTTCTCTATTAGTGTTGTTACATGTTTGTAAATTCCTGACTCTGGTATTAAAGGGTGATGTAACCACAAATCTACATGTATTATCTGTAGTTTAAGTGAATTAAGCTTTACAAAAACATGCTAACAATGCTAATGATGGATTTAAGCTAGCAGAGATCACTCAGCTCAGTTAGCACAGTTAACATGATGCAAATGAAGTTATGCTAAGTTTGTAACTGCAGATATTGTACAGATATCCGTAGTTTGCTAACTCCTGACTGGCGTTAAAAGGTAATGGATTTATTCCATTGCGCTGATTGAAATTTGACCCAAAACATACTAACAATGCTAATGATGGATTTTAGCTAGCAGAGAACAAGTTAGCAGAGTTAGCGTAAGTAGCATGATGCAAACGAATCATGCTGAGTGTTTAACTACAGATTATTGTAACCACCATTTTCATGTTTACCAGCATATAACACACAATTTGATGTTTTGTACTTTTATACTACAAAGAAATATTAAACAATTATTAAACAGATAAACACTATCGTGAGTTTTTTTTTTTTTAATTAAAATTCAGTTTAAAATGTTTTCAATGTAAAAGCACCAACAGACACTTAACCACAGGACATTATGTATTATGGTATTGTGTGTGTGTGTGTGTGTGTGTGTGTGTGTGTATGTGTGTATGTGTCGCCAGCGAGCTGCTAGATGCTAATCGGTCTGACACACGTTTTAAGAGCACAAAAATTAAATCTCACGCTTGTCACCGCTCATAAACCCCACGCAACTCAACGTCATGCCTTCAAAGATAAAAACGTCCCCTCAGTCATTTTTTAACCCTGAACACAACGTTCACAGCAAAGTCATTAGGAGAAATCTCATTCTGTGTCCTGATTGGTCAGAAGGTGTTGATTAATTCTCTATAATGGCAGCTCTGACAGTAGTGCAGCTGCAAATCCCAGGTTTATACCAATACGCTCGTTCTGATACGTTATCGTTTCTTATCGTGCCATATAAATGAAACATCAGGGAAGGAGAAAACAAAATGGCGGAACAAAAAAAATGGAAGGAAGCTCCAGTGTCAGCTCTTTGTAACAGTCAGAGGTAAAGCTGATGTCTTCAGGACAGAGGAGTTTACGCTTTTTGCAGTTTCTCGGTAACATGACAAGCTGCGTTTTTTTTTGTCTTATTAACGAGAGAGCGAGAGAGCGAGAGAGAGAGAGAGAGAGAGAGAGAGAGAGAGAGAAAGAAGCCGGTGAGGGAACGACTGTTTATAGCTGCTATAATGTAAGTGAGAACAGGAACTAACTTGTTAAATCAAACTACATTATTATTATTATTATATATTATGAAACTATCATAATATTATTACATTATTATTATTATATACTTATGAAACTAAAAAAGTATGAAGTTTGGTTCCTTAATTAATAAAAATTGTAATTGTTGGTAAATTGTAGTGGTATAAGAGGAATAACGTCCTCGGCTATTTGATAACCATCGTCAGGGTGGGAACAGTAACTATAATACTAATTATTTACCAGTAGACTGGGATTTTTTTGGAGCTATTAAAATTATTCTTAATCTAACAACAACAACAGTTGAAATATTTTGGTGACTTCAGTTGTTGGAATGTATATAAATTGATATCCGGGTGAATTTAGGTGAAGTCAGGGAGCTGATGCTGATTACAAGTTTCCTCGCTGTATCTCACTTTAAACAGCTTCCGACAGATCAGATCCGATTTTTTTTTTTTTCCCAATTCCACATGTCTGATATCCATCTGCCCTTTTCTCCGTGGTCTGAACAGCAGACAATCAAATTTAACCTGAAAATTAACCTTTTCAACTTCGATTTCTACATTTCTACACGCTGGCCTTTAAAGCATACAAAGCTGTGACAGAGTTCAAGTCTGATCAAATCTGATCTCCATTTGCTCACTGCCTCACGCTGTTTCATTCCCACTGCTCTTCAGGTTTCAGTTTTGATTTGTACTTATTTTATACCCCAACACACACACACACACACACACACACACAAACACACACATGCACGCACGCAATGGCACTAATCCGAGAGAGAGAGAGAAATAGAGTAAAAGAGACAGACAGGCACAGACAGGTAGAAAGAGAGAGACAGAGAGAGAGAGAGAGACAGACAGGCACATACAGAGAGAGAGGGAGAGAGAGAGAAATAGAGTAAAAGAGACAGACAGGCACAGACAGACAGAAAGAGGGGGGGAGTAGATAGATGGATAGAGGGAGAAATAGACACACAGGTGGACAGACAGACTGATAGAAAGACGGAGAGACAGACAAATGGACAGACAGATATGTAAGACACAGAGACAGAAAAAGAAATAAATAGGCATAGTTAGATAGAGATAGAGAGATAGGCAGATATAACAGAGTGAGACAGATAGAAAGAAAATAGACACAAACAGACAGACTAATAGATAGATAGATAGATAGATAGACAGACAGATATAATGTGAGAGAGAGAGAGAGACAACAGATTTATTCTCTCTCTCTCTCTCTCTCTCGTAAAGTGTAAAGTCGCACCTGAAGCGTCTCGGGGATTAGCAGCGTCACTGCATTAAATATCCAATCACAACCTTCAGTGACTTCACCACAGGTCACTCCTGGCCAATCAGGAAACAGGAAAGTGCATCAGGGACAAGCACACACACACACACACACACAAACAAACAGATGTGTGGGAGCATGTGCTGTTCATACACTAAAAACTCAGGAGACAATACAAAGGTAGAAACAAATAACAAACTAAAAGAAAAGAAAATGAGAAGAATGTAAAGAATAACAAACTAAAATAAGACAACAGAAATATACTTATAAAATAAAATTAAATTAAAATGAATTAATCTAAAATTTAAAAAAAGTAAAAAAAAAAATGTATACACAACAAAAGACACAAAAAGATGATGCTTATGTTAAATTCTTTTTATTCATCCCTGATATAAAACAATCCTTTTGTTCTCTGAAGAATAGGACACATCTGTGTGTGTGTGTGTGTGTGTGTGTGTGTGTGTGTGTGTGCGCGCGCGCATTTTTAGTGCCAGAGGTTTTTCCGATTCAGAGCTCCCTCAACACTGTGCTTTTTCCATCAGCTGATCCATCAGTGACAAACAGAGCCTCAGTGCGTACCATAGCATCGGTTCTTTACAAAAATAACGTCATCTCTCCTCCATGTCAAGGCGTAATTACAGTCTCACACACACACACACACACACACACTCTTAAAAACAAACCGCCATTATTGCACAGAGTCATTAATTTTAAGATTATAATATTATAACATCAACAACAACAAAAAAATATCATTCCTATTGCTCTGCTCAATCGATTTCTCTTCAGGTGATTGTTAATAAATATGCACTTGTGATTTAAAACAAGCTGAAAAAAAAAAACCACACCTCAAGAAATAAATAAAAGTCTGATCGTGATTTTTTTTCCATGTCCTGTTGTTAAGACGATGAAAGATGCGAATAGGTTGCTATGGTTACCCAAAATAAAGTATGAGTGACACGAGGAGTGTAAAAATAAAATAACGAATCTACGTCATGTGCGTGTGTGTCAGTATGTATAAATCTACAACACTTAAAATCACATCTGAGATGCTTTAGGCACTTTTGTCAGACAAAACTTAACATTCGCTCAAGATTTCAGGGCAATGCTACCTAGCACATCGCTAATATGGTTCCCCTGTTGGGACTGGAGTCATAAACAAACAAACAAACAAACAAACAAAAACATGTCTGATCAGATCTTACATTAATAGGCGATCATTCCAGTACTGATATGTTAGGAGGCAAATATATTAAATCTGTAAACCTAATATCATAAAATCTTAAATCATAGCTATAAGGTACTCCGTAAAAAAAAAAAAAAGGCAAGCCGTGCATTCCACCCACCCACACCCAAGCGTATTGGTCAGAGGGAGAATGATGGACAGTTGTCAGGATCAAGCATCAAAATTAAAATCAGCATAATTGATTAAACAAACAAAAAAAAAACCACAATACAAAAACAAAACATTAATATATTAAGCACTAGATAATATGACGAAAACAACCACAATGACAAATAAGACAACAAGGAAAGAAGAGCGTCCGTCTCTGTTTTTTGTTCTAGAAGACTTGTTTAGAAATGTACATTTCTTGAAATTATTTGCGAAGATTTGCCGCCGCCGATTTTACAAACACTCCAACATGCGAAATGAGTTATCATGCGACTCAGCCGTTCGTTAATACGTGCAGTTAGACACTGATCGTTAGAATCCCGGCCTCGCTTTAGATACCCGACAACTAGAGGTGCATCGATAACGATGCTGATATCGCTCATGTTCATTTGCTCGTATTTGTAAAAATGCTCCGATACGAACATCTGAGCACGTGGTACTATGTGACCTGATCCTAGGTGTGAAACGCAATCCCTGATATGCAACCCTATACGATCCAAGCTAACTGATGTAGCTAGCTAATGTGCTTCTTTTTAAAATCAAAAGGGATCTGGGAACCATAGTTCCTTTTTTTGGATGAGGAGACCAAAATGTAGACTGGTTATTTCAGAAACAAATTGAGAACTTGGAATCTCTGATCATCAGAACCAACTATAATCATTCATACCAGGTATTACGTAACTAGTTCTGGATTATACAAGGATTTTATAAGTCAAGTATTCAGCAGGAAATACGAGTGTTTGACCTAGAATAAGAACGACTAGGTTCTGCTGTAGGTTCCTGAAGAAACATATTGGACATTTGAACATTTAGGTTGTTTTATCTACAGACTAAACACACAGAAGGACCCATTAGATCCTCAAGATCTTACACCAGCTCCAAAAGGCGAATATTATGCAGGATATGGGATATGCATGACTAGGTTCTGCTTGTACAGGTTCCTTGGGATACTGGAACCTTAAGTCCTAAAGATACCACGAACATTTAATAAGGCAACTATTCAGCATGATGTTGATGTTGGAGTGTCTGACTGGAACGGAATGTCCAGGTTCTGCTCTGGCAAGCAAGTCAAAAATGTGGAGGAACATGTTGGTTCTTTCAGATATTACAAGCTCAAAGTAGGAGAGATGCTGGAAAACATACAAAAGGAATATTTAGCAGGAAGTAAGAGAATCTGAGCTAGTATATGAAAGTCCAGTTTCTGTGGTTCTGTTCTGATGAGATGATGAGACATGGACAGGTTCCTTGATGAACACATCAAAGGAACCTTAGATTCTTCAGACCCAAAAGAAGGTCCTATGAGATGCTGCAAATCTTACATAAGAGGAACATTCAGCAGGAAATAAGAGCATCTGACCCAGCATATGGTTCTGCTCTGAGATGATGAGATACAGACAGGTTCCTTGAGGAACATATCTGGAAATTGGAACCTTAGGTTCTTCAGAGCCAACAAAAGGCTCTATTAGTTCTATCAGTGTTCAACCAGGACATGTACAATAGACTTGAATGTTAAATTCATTAGATAGGAAAAAAAAAAAAGAAAGAAAAAAAAATTATGGAGAAGTTCACCTTGGACAGCTAGCATTTTTTAGCATTTTCAAACGATTCCAAAAGAGAAGAATTTGATAAATAAATAGAAACAGACAAAATAAATCAGTGTGGAATTGAATATCCTTAGGGTTAACAGTCCTTATTTGAACTTTGTTGATTGTAGTGTTGGTGAATTTTGGAACAATCACCAAAACCAACTCTCAAAAGAGCATTTTCTTTTACAGCAAAGTGCATCACGGTGAATGAGAATGGTATTAAATCTCTGTTTCCGATAACTGCGTTGGAATTAAAAAAAAAAAAAAAAAAAAATCAAACGAGTGGTTAGTGTACAAGACGGACAACCGATGTTAATCGGCATTTAAGAATAATTTATACACAAAAAAGGAGTGTAGATCTTTTAGCTTACAAAGAAAACAAAGAAAAAAGGTGCATATGTGGGCGTGAAATTTAAAAGCGCTCATTAAAAACAGCGTAAATATCGCTAAATATCGCTTTGTATCTCTAACTGGCATCAGGATGCATACGAAAGGAAGACTATGTTAAAAAAAAAAAAAGACTGGAAGATCAAAGACAAGAGGAAGAACGAGAAAAGAACAGAAGCTGTAGAAAAGCAACCGCATAGGTTTGTCTGAAATTGTTCGGATTTGTAGTGTTAGTACGTCCCTTTTTCGAAACCAGGAAATGAAATCAGTGCAGAAGAGGAGGGACGTGAAAGATAAGGAGCTTAAAGTCCACTTTTCCAAGCGTTCACCAGCGGCCCGAATACAGAACTTTCCAGAAAAAACCCCAGAAGTGTGCAGCTCTTCAGCTTTCATAGAAAAAAAAACCCAGACAAATTAATGACAAGTCTTAATTAACTCCTTTCCTCCATCCTCCCTTGTCTTTTTTGTTCCCTTTGTTTTTTTGTTTTTTTTCACTGGGATTTCTCGTCTGAGTCGGAGGGCTGCTGGTCCCTCGGCAGCGTCATGTTGGTGTGGCGGTTCCACAGTTTGTGGAGCTCAGTCACTTCAGCATCACTGCTGCTGGTGCCGCTGTCCCTGAAGCTGGCCAGCGGGGGGCGCACCTTCACCCCCTTCACCGTCACCGAACCCTCGATGGCCTTACGCAGCTACAATACGGAAGATTTCACACAGATTAGCGTACAAATGCTACAAATACTGCAAGGCAATACATGAAATAAGTATAAGAAAGCTCAACAACGCTAGACGCTCTGCACGTAAACATAAAAATGAAACAAAAATGACCAAAAAAAAGAATTTCACATTTCATGAGCTCTTGGTTTGCGCATGTAGCTACAACACCGCAAATTTTCTATAAAATTCTATACATTTTCGCAAAAGATTCTATATACACACACTTTCAAACACAAATTTTACACTTTCAAAAGTTTTTGAAAAGCTGTTTTATTACAATATAACGACTGTTAGTGACAAACAAAACAAAATGTAACAAATATAAATTAGAAAAGGAAAAAAATTTATTTAATATCTCTAGACTTTCTCTTTCTCTAGACTCAGAGACTGTAATTATTTCTTATTTAGTTTTTCTACTTGCAGCCGCCTCCTAGAATACATGACAACTAGCTAGCAAACCTCAGCTTAGCCCCATCTGATAACATGAGCTAGCTAGTTAATGGAAGCCAAAGCATGAATTTTATTTTAGATATTTACATCATAAGGAAATTTAGATTTCTGTTTTTTAAAAAAAAGTTTTTGGAGTTTGGCTTTGCAAAGGAAACTTAAGCTCAAGAACATCAACATCAGAAGCTAGCTTAAATATTCCCAGGAAAGCTAAAAGATCTGGAATGTGAATTTTTACAGAATAATTCCCTCACCTCTCGGAGTGAAACGACTCCTATGAGGCGCCCGATGCTGGTGACGTAAGCGTGGTCCAAACCCAACAGAGAGAAAATAGTGTGTGTCTGGGAAAAAAAACAAAACAAAAAAAACGATGAAACACTGATTAACATTAATTCACTCTGTGTTTGTGTTCCTGCTGTGTAAATTAAAAAAAAAAGGGTGCCAAAATATTGCGCTTTGCTTCACTTATTAAAGCAATCAGTGAGATTAGAGACTGAAATGTGATCTGACGGCCTTTAATTACCTCCATCAGGTGTTAAATATTTTGATTAGACTTATCGTGCGTTTGCTTCTGACTTCACGCCTAGGGATTAGCGTTCCCAAGGCGACGGCTACAGCATCATTACCACGGCAACAGAAAGAGGAAAGAGCATTTTAAGCAACTGAGGGCAGTAAACAGCTCAATACACAGAGGTAGAGACACACACACACACACGTGTGTGTGTGTGTGTGTGTGTGTGTGTGAGAGAGAGAGATGGATTTGTGCTAAAACCTCACTCCTAAATATTTAAAGAGCAGGATGGGGAAATTAGGCCGGAGGAGAGAGTGTGTGTGTGTGTGTGTGTGTGTGTGTGTGTGTTTTGAAGGGAATGAATGGAGGACATTAGGCACATCCATTGCTTGCGGAAAGAGGGAATGAGGTTTCTTTTTGAGTGTGTGTGTGTGTGTGTGTGTGTGTGTGTGTGTCCGTTTGCCCCAAGAGAATGTGTGTAATACTGCAGAGAGAATCTTAATGAACACTAATTTTCTCTTGCCGCTGGTGAGACTGGAAAAAGTGTGTGAGAAATAAATCTGTGTGTGTGTGTGTGTGTGTGTGTGTGTGTGTGTGATTCTGAAAGAAGAATTAACATTAATAGACACTTTAATGTCTGAACAGGACTAATAAATAAAAACACACACACCTTGTGCAGTGAGGTGCGCTCCACCAGCTGAAAGGGGGCGGGGTCAATCTTACAGTTGTTGAAGTTGACCTGCTCGTCAAGCTGTTGCTCCTCCCACTCAGCGATCTAAAACTCACAGGAATGAGATATAGACATTACGTTCTAGTGCTATTTTTTAGTATTGACATACGACGTGAGAATATGAAGAGCAGGAGCTACAGCATCTTCCTGCAATACAAGTCGACATCGTAAACAGAACACTCTGCTTTGCTAGCAGCAAACGCTAGCTAGGCAAGAAAAAAATGTTTACAAACAACGCTAGTTGAGCGAAAGTGTGCTGTTCTTGATGATCAGCCGCTATCGTCATGACAACAAAAAGGAAGCTACTTTACTTACAGCAGTAGTGAATCACTGGCACAAAACCCGCTCTTCTCCACGGCAACACTATTCCATCCAGCTAACTAACATAGCTCTTTTTTTTTTTAATTTAAAATCGCTAATGTTATAACCCATGAGTATAGTCATGTAAACAAACATGTACGCTTTTCATTAAACCTTAACGAGCTAAATAAAATGTTCTGTCCCTGACTGATTAATACTCAGTAGGTTATTCGGTTCGGTATCAGTATTGACGAGTTCAAAAAAATATCGTATTTGATCTGAAAAAACGGTATTGATGCAACACTCGACTTTACTACTGTTATTATTGCTATCATTATTATTGTTATTATTATTGTTATTATTATTGTTAGTATTATTGTTAGTATTATTGTTAGTATTATTGTTAGTATTATTGTTAGTCCTAATAGCATCGTTATTTTGCTGTAATTATTGTCATTACTGTTAATATTAGTACAGTTATAGCCGTAACTGCTGCTATTGCTATTACTATTGTTATTGTTACTATCAGTATAATTATTGCTTTTGTCATCATGGTTATTGTTGACATTAGTACTGATATTGTTACTACTATTTTTTGGTACTATTAGCGTTATTATTGTTGATATACAATCGTTATTTTTAACAGCATAGTTATTTTGCTGTGATTATTGTTGCTACTTTTATTAGTAGTATTACTAATAGTATTACTAATACTACTGCTATATTTGCTGTTATTATTTAGTATTGTTATTACTACTGATATTTATTTTATTTTTGTAGTTGCTATTCTTCATATTATTATTACTGATATTTTCACTGTTATTGTTACTGTCTTGTTATCATCGTTACTATTGCTACTATTATTGTTTCGACTATAGTTTTATTAATTGACTATAGTTATTTAGTACTGGCTTTTAAATTATTTCTATTACCATTATTAACATCATTATTGTAAATATTACTCTAGCTAATATTAGTATTGCTATTATTAACATTTTTACTGTTAATATTGGTATACCATTGCCAGGATTGTTGGTACTTGTTTACTATCGTTATTACTTGTTATTGCTACGGCTACTGTTATGGTTACTGTTGTCACTGTTGTTGATAATATTGATTTTCAATATTCATTGACAATTTTGCTGTTATTAATAGTTATTACTGTTACTATTAGTATTATTACTGCTGTAATGATTATTGTTATTACTGGTACTGTACTAATACTCATTTTTGTACTCATTTTATTCTCACACTGTGACAAAGGAGGCACACACAAACTGTCCACTTATTTTAGTGAAACATTTGCACCATGTTAGTAAAGTATTAGTGGGTAGTTAGTAAAGTTACCCACAATGCAATGGGACAGGAATTGGACAGCTGATTTACTAGGCAGGAAAATTTCTTGAGTGTGAGAGAGTGAGAGAAAAAAGAAAGAAAGAAAGAAAGAAAGAAAAAGAAAGAAGGAATGATATAATGTACATCTCTGCAGTGTCATCTATCACTGTGTGTGTGTGTGTGTGTGTGTGAGTTTGTGTGTCTATGCTCTCACCTCCCTCATGGTCATGTCGTCCTCCACGTCTTCCTGCTACAGAGAAAACAAGAGTAACACACACACACACACACACACACACACACACAGAGAAAGATTTACACACAGATTCTTAACATCTGGTAACCGTAGCAACAGTTGCTGGTGCCTACTGCCAAATAAGACGTCTGCAGTAACAAAACACACACACACGCCTGATTACAGACCTTAAATATACCAGTATGGTGATCACACCATTTCTTATTTCCTTACACTTTTCTTCCTTCTCCCTCTCACGCTGAATTCCCATAATCCAAAAATGGAATCAGTGACATCACTGCTCATCACACCATTCTGACACACACACACACACACACACACACACACACACACACACACACACACACACACACACAAACTATTAATAATCGCTGTTTCTTTTTCACTTCAGACCTCCTCTCTGTGTTGCGTCAAATTAAAATTTAAGGCATACTTGAACACACACACACACACACACACACACACACACACACAGAGAAACACACACACACACACACACACACACACACACAGAGAAGATGGAATATTAATTGATTAGTGTATTGTGATTAGAATGACTGCATAGGTGTGTGTGCGCGCGTGTGTATGTGTGCGCGTGCGATTAACTGCTGAATTTTGCAGACACAAAACACACTAATATTTAAATGTGACATTCTGATATTAAACGCCACTTATTATTTTCATTCATAATCAGAATATTTATCATTTTATTTCTTTGTAAACTGAGAAAAAAAATCCGCAATAACTTCAGATATTTATCGTTATAATTATTATGTGTTGCTACTACACAACTGCGCACAATTTAAGTGTCAGAACAATAATATTTTATATATTATTTTATTATTTTTAGCATGATATTCAGATTGCCTGTGTGCACAGCATGAAATTAAATACAGACAGAGTGACGAGTGGATTCTAAAATGAGACAAAAGCTAAATCTCACAACTGAATACACAACAATGCAATAATTCTTTGGCATGTTGTCAAATATCCTAACTTTTCCCTTCCTACTTTTTAGAAGATGTTTAGAAATGAAGTTTGTTATTGATTTCCACTGAAATGAAAAACTGTCTCCACATACCGAGGATGATTTTTTTAGATAGCTATTTAGCTGTAGCTAGTCTTTTCTATTTGATGTTATTTTAGTAATGAATTTTAGTTTTTTTTTTAGTTTAATTTAATTATAGCTAATACATCATTCACTTCTATTATAGATTAGAAAGAATGCGCTAATGTTTCAAGTGAACATAGCTATATGCTAATGCTAGCTAATGTTAGATTAAAACTACAGCTAGTAAACAAAATGGCAGTGCACGAATGCTTTAAGTTGGAATAACAAAGTTTTTCAGTCTTCCTGTCATTCATAAGAAAAAATTTAATTTTAATTGTTTATTTTTAATTTTAATTGTTGATTTTTGTCATTTGAATTATTTTGCTTTAAATTCAACGGAAAAGCTAGTTAAACTAGGCTAGCACTTAGCTAGCTACTGTAATTAAGGAACTAGCCGAATTACAAATTGTTTGGTTTTTAGATTTCTGACAACTTTGAAATTAATATGTTTGAATACACACAATTATGTACATTATATTGATAATTAAAATCTAATCTCTAAACTCTAGAGCGTAGATGAAAGCAAGGCATTATGGGTAAACTGCAGTGCTCACTATCTCTATACATAATGTTACATGCAACCGGACTGCTAGGAAGTCATAATGGATGACTTGGCATGCTACTGGGATGGGCTGTACAATGCCACTTCTGACCTTTGACCTTTAACACACTTTCATTTTTATGCTTAAAACATATTTACGACAAGAATTTCAACAGTCAGTTAAGAATTCTACGGGTTACCTCAAACCGCAATCAAGCAATAAATGACTTACACGGTGACCTTACTTCAAAGCTCACAGGCTTGACAGCTATTTCGGTGTATAGTGGGCAGGGCATTACCATTTACCTACCATTTATTACCTGTATGTGTCATTAGCACCACAGAGTTGCCGTGACTTAATGAGAAAATATTTATAAAAAGATTTCTTCTCCCAAAGTTAGCAATCAAAATGAAAATGAATGACTAAATTACAGGAAAGAATAAATATATATATAGGTGGTTCGTGTCAAAGTAATCGTGTTCATCCCCATGAAGGCCAGGACCCAAGGTTTCCCAGCAGAACGTTGCCCAGAGCATCACACTACCTCCGCCAGCTTGCGCTCTTCCCATAGTGCATCGTGGTGTCATCTCTTCCCCAGGTAAGTGCCACACACGCACCGAGCCCTCCACATGATGTAAAAGAAAACGTGATTCATCAGACCAGGCCACCTTCTTCCATTGCTCCGTGGTCCAGTTCTGATGCTCACGTGCCCATTGTAGGTGCTTTGGGTGGTGGACAGGGTTCAGCATGGGCACTCTGACAGATCTGTGGCTACGCAGCCCCATACACAGCAAGCTCAGATCATATTTATATTCATGTAATAGATATAGTCAGCATTTATAGTAAATGTGTAGCAAAAGTTTTATTAGAAAATAAGTCATTAGTAAAGATTTACTGAGCCTTGATGTTAAATTCATTACCATTTCTACTTGACATTTCAACTAATCCGATTTAGAGGACAATTCAAATGTCAAGGTAGCCGTAAAAATCCTATAAACACAAACAGCAAGGAGATATTCGTTTAGAATTCTGGCAATTTATCATCCAGAAGGTCAAAGGTCAGGAGCAGGCATACAGGAGGAAAGTGCTCGAGATTAGATATGGAGACAAAATGGCTGGTTGGATGGAAATCACGTTTCTGTTGGTGTTATTTTTTTTCGTCAGGTTTACGGTCTGGGATTCTTACCGCCACCGATATCCTCACACGCTTGAGCTTCCTGTGCTCAGGAGCCAGCGAGTTCTCCAGGTTATAGATCTTCCATCAGGAGACAGCGGGCAAACGTTAAGAGAGCGCAAAGAGAATGTGATAAAAACCTAATGATTAACAGCTGAAGGGCATCACTGCGAGAGACGTGGGATAAAATCAGGACTCGAGTGTAAGCGATGTAACTGGGTTTGAAGTGTGTGTGTGTGTGTGAGTGTGTGTGTCTCATACCTCTGCCCCCTCGGTGTTTGGGTGGGCGCAGAAGAGACTCTTTAAGGCGATGCCCGAGTCCTGACCTGGTGGGAAGATAGAAAGATTAGTTATGTGTGTAGTCACCCATACATCTGTGTGTGTGTGTGTGTGTGTGTGTGTGTGTGTGTGTGTGTGTGTGTGTGTGTATACATACTTGTAGGTGTCTTTGGGCCTCTCTCTACCGCTGATTGTCTCTTCAGTGCAGGTTTGAGTGGTTTTGGTGAGATGGAGCGAGTAGGAGTGAATGAGGATTCCTCCGTAGAGATCTTTTTATTAAAAAAAACAAAAAAAAACAAACAAAAAAACCCCCACAAAATTACGACATATTTTGCACTTTTCACTACAACAAGACTTCTATGGAAGCCCTAAAGATTTCATAGATAGACATTTCACAGACATGGATAAATATTTTTTATTATCATTATACATTTTTATATTTACTTAACCATATAATTTAACAATTTTGTTTCATTTTTCTTTAATTACCTCCCCATTTTTTCCACTGTAGATTTGAACCCCCCCCCAAAAAAGGATATTGCAAACAGTGTTTGGAGCTATTCAGTACAAGTTTAATCCTTCATAAGCTAACTTTATCATAACATACTCGCTTTTTATTTTTAAAAAAATAAATAAATAAAAAAAGGCAACAATGAAAGTATCAAACCAAAACATAAAATTCTAATTCAATTTTTTAAAATTAAACGTATGCATGAGACTTCATTTTCTGAGATTTAAATGTTTTCTTTTTTTACTTATTAAATATTTACATTCCTTTATAACATAAAAGAAATGCTCAGATTTTCAAAATTTCATGATGAAATGTTTAAACCAATGTCTATCATGTCTAAAATGTCATGTTAATGAAATAACAAAACAACACACCTGTCTAAAACAGATTTTACAAAATAAAAATAAAATGAGAAAAACATTTTAAAAATGTGTAACTTTTGTGTAAATTATTACACAAACACTTGGTAATGAACTTAAACAGTAAAGCTGGCCATGACCCTTAACCTTTGACAGCAGCACTGACCTGGAAGCGGACTTCCTGGTTGACCTTGTGAACGCTGTCCTCGTTGCTGTGCGTGTCCGAGTGTTTCTTCTCGTTCTGAGAACGCTGGCGGAGGTACTCGAGTCTCCGCGGCCGGCCGAGCTGATTGGACAGCAGCGCCTGCAACTGAGCGCGCTCAATCGAGCCCAATAAGATCATCGACTCTGCATGACAAAAAACAAAACTTAATTATGTTGATATAACGTTATTTTATTTTTTTAAATTGTTAGTAAAGTTGTTTATCCATTTTTAGCATTTAAATTATGAATTTATCAAGCTAACTAATGTAGTTTTACGAGATTTGAACAATGGAAAAAAAAAAAAAAAGAGAGAAAAAGTCAGTTAGTTGGGTGATTCCTGATTTTGCTTCTAGCAAAAATAAATAAATAAATAAATAAAAATAAATAATAATAATAATAATAATCTGTCTGTGTAAGCCCTGAAGAGAAAGGTTGTTTGGGGGGGAAAAAAAAAAAAAAAAAAAAAAAAAAATCAGTAAATTTCCACTTTATCATCTTTCAATTTACGTGTATTCAATTATCATCAATTTTTAATTTTAGTAAAAATGAAATTATGACAAAATGAAAAAAATAAGCTCAAGCAGCAATTTCACCATTGTAGCATCAGAACGAATGATACTGCATGTAGGGGGATGTTTACTTTTTATAAATTTTTTTTATAATTAATAATTATTAAAAATATTTAAAATTAAAAATTAATTAAAAATTAATAAAAATAATTATTAATTATTTTTTTATCATTTCAGCTAACTTGGTTTTATTTAAAACAGACGGTACAGAGGGCATCACTTTTGGTTCCTGAGGTCAAGTTTCAGGTTGAAGTGCAGCATAGTGTTAATTATCTGCATTAATATTTACATCAATGGAAGGTCCTCACAAGAATAGTACAACAAATGTGTGTGTGTGTGTGTGTGTGCGCGCATGTGTATGTGTGCTTGCGTGTGTATATGCGTGCAAATGAGTGTGCTTGTGCTTGTGCATGTGTGTATGCGTTTGTGTGCGCACACGTGTTCGTGCATGTGCGTAAACATGTGCGTAAACATGTGCGTGTGATTGTGTTTGCGTGTGTTTGTGCGTGCGCACACCTGAGGACTCGACCAGCGCGAGGGTCCGGAGTCGCTCGGTGAGCAGGACGTCGTGCAGGTCTCTGTAAGTGCAGTTCAGCGTGATGAACCTCACATCTCTCACCATGATGTCCTCCACACGAATGTTATACTTCCTGCACAAAAACACAACATTCTGTACAGATCAGTAAAGAATAACACTGTTCAGGTTACGCTGTTATAGGAAAATAATCAACGATGGGGTGAGATACCAACAATTACAATTTTTTTTATTTATTAAAGAATGCCACAGCATAATTTTTATACTTCTCACTTCCTTTATAGCAGCTATAAATGGTCATTTCCTCACCAGCCTCTCTTCCTTCTCTCTCTTTTTCTCCAAAAAAAAAACAAACAAACAAAAAAAAAGCAGCTAGTCACGTTACCGAGAAACTGCAGAGTGTAACCTCCTCTGTCCTGAAGATGTTGGAAATCTTAAGTTAAGCTTTACCTCTGACTGTTACAAAGCGCTGACACTGGAGACTCCTTCCATGAACGTTAAACAAACACCTCCTTACAGAACTTTTCTGGACCATAGATAAATAAACAACAGATAAATAAATCGCAAAAAAGCTTCTGGAACTTAAATTAAGTAATAACTTTCAAAATAATAATAGAGTTATTTAGTGCCAGTGTATTAAAAAAACATCTCTGACTCTGTGTATGTGTGTGTGTGTGTGTGTATGTGTGTGTGTGTGCGCGTGTACAGTGACAACTTGCATGCAGCTTATCTTGGAAAAACACCTTATCAGATTTAAAATACTGCTGTTATTAAAAAAATAAATAAAAAAAAAAAAAAAATGGAGAAAAAGTGTGTGCGCGCGTGTGTTTTCTGCTGACTTTCGGCTTCGTACTCAAAATTTGCGGTCAACAACAAAAAAATGTGCTACTATCACACATCACACAAGCTTCTCTCTGGCTTAGGTGAAATGTGAATGGAACACACACACACACACACACACACACACACACACACACACACACACACACACACACACACACACACTTTGGCACTATTTCAATTCGCAAGCCTAGCATATACACACAACGACGCAGTGTTCCCTGAGGACCTAGACACACACACACACACAAAATAACCCTCTAAATAATACAGCACTAATATAGTTTTTCCCTATTTTTTCACCTTCCTCCCTTAAAGACCAAAATGTAATCACAAAAACAATCCATCAAAGCAAAACTACAACAAAACCTCTTATACACACATGCACACACACACACACACACACAGTAGGCTGAGTCTATAATTGCACTTTTGACGTATATAAATAATATCCACAAAATAGTAGTCACACACTCGACAACCGGAGGACAAATACATTCTGTATGTGTGTGTGTGTGTGTGTGTGTGTGTATATATATGTATGTGTGAGAGTGTGGGGTTCATAAATTTCAACTTAATTACATTCTTTTAAAGCAACACCAAACCAGACGCCTCCACAAAGCAAAAACGTCAAAAACTTTGTGAAACTTCTTAGCGTGACACAGCCCAAAAAAACCCAACTATTATAAAAAACTAAATTAAAATGTCAGTTTAAAAAATAAATGAACAAATGAAATAAAACAATCGGTCAAAAGTTCACAAGAAATACGTCCTCTCAAAACTATCTTTCTGTTAGATCATGTTTCTCTAGCTAGTTAGACAAGTAACTTGTCAAAGAGAAACTGCTAGAATATTAATTTACATAAACGAGCAAAAAAGGACTTGAGTTTGTTTGAGGAATTTCAATACAACTGTTAAAATGCTGTTAAAACGTATCCCTGTAGGATTTTATTAATACAATTTACTAACACAAGTTGGTCTCGCTGCAGCGATGGAGACAGCTCGGCGGGTTTCAGGCTGGAGGAGGGTTAGAGTTATAGGAGGTGTTGGATAGAGTCTAGCTCCGCCCCTTGAACTTTGGGTTCTGTAGCGAGAACCATCATTACTACAAAATCAATTATTGTGAGTCACACAGCTGTGTGTGTATTCAGGATTTCACAACGATTACAACGGCTTCAGGCGCTACTCAGCCAATCAGATTTCAGAATTGGAACTCTCCGTTCTGTAAAAATTGTTATACTACTTATATTTTGTCGTAGACCGACGCTGATTTAGAGTTATAAAGTAGCACACCGTTTAGGTCACATGACCGTGAAGTTATCTGCAATTGGGTTGAATCCTAAATCCGGTCACCGATAAAGACGAATCGTCCGAATACTAAATAAAGAAACTAACACCAACATAAAGAAAGTGTACTCGAGTATTTAAATTAAACACACCAGGACTAGTGTCCGCTGAGTAACATTTCTGATTAGTTATCGCTGAATCGGAAAACAGAAATGGGTCTTGGATGGATATCCATAACGAATGAATGCAAAGGTAGGTAGATGGATAGAGGGATGAATGTAAAGATGGATGGATGGAGGGATGAACAGATACTCACTCGTGGTGTCCCCAACCAAGCTCTGGGAGGTATGGTAGCTTTTTGATGCGTATGATGGAGTCGTAAATCGATGGCTGGAGGCTCTGAGCCACGGCGTTGGCTAATATGACGGCGATCATTATAGGGAGAATGTGACTGATCTGTCCCGTCAACTCGAACACGATCACCGCCGTGGACACGGTGTGTGTTACGGCTCCGGATAAGGCTGCCGCACCTACACACACGGAAAGGACAAAAAAAAAAAAAAAAAAGTTATTGATACAGTAGATTTATTATACTTTTTACATTTTACAGAAAGGTAATGACATTCTGTTTCATAGTAAAGTTAATGATACTGTGTGTTTTACAGTAATGATACTGTTCTTACAGTAAAGTTAATGATGCTGTGTGTAAAGTTAATGACACTGTGTTTTACAGTAAAGTTAATGATACTGTACATAAAACTAATGATACTGTGTGTTTACAGTAAAATTAATTACACTGTGTGTAAAGTTAATGGCACTGTGGTTTACAGTAAAAATAACGATACTGTGTTTACAGTAAAGTTAATGATACTGTGTTTTATAGAAAACTTAATGACACTGTGTGTAAAGTTAATGATACTGTGTGTTTAATAGTAAAGTTAATGATACTGTGTGTAAAATTAACGACATTATGTGCTTTATAGTAAGGTTAATCACACTGTGTGTAAAGTTAATGATACTGTACATACAAAGTACATTACAAATACATTACAAAGTAATGTAAAACATATCATTAAAAGTTAATGATACTGTGTGTAAAGTTAATATGTGTTTTACATTAAAGTTAATGATACTGTGTGTAAAAATGATACTGTACATAAAACTAATGATACTGTGTGTTTACAGTGAAGTTAATTATACTTTGTGTAAAGTTAATGCTACTGTGTGTTTTATAGTAAGGTTAATGACACTGGTTTACAGTAAAATTAATGATACTGTGTTTACAGTAAAGTTAATGATACTGTGTTTTATAGTAAAGTTAATCACACTGTGTAAAGTTAATGATACTGTACATAAAATTAATGATACTGTGTGTTTACAGTAAAGTTTAATGATACTGTGTGTAAAGTTAATGATACTGTGTGTTTTATAGTAAGGTTAATGATACGGTATGTTTTACACTAAAGTTAATGATACTGTGTGTTTTACAGTAAGGTTAATGCTATTGTGTGTAAAGTTAATGATATGTGTTTTACAGTAAAATTAATGATACTGTGTGTTTTCTAGTAAAGTTAATGATACTGTTAACAAAACACTCAGAGTATCATAAACTTTACTATAAAACACAAGATAATAATACTCCTTATTAACTTTCATTTGCCATGTTTGGTCATAGCTTCCTGTTCATGATAAACCTCTCTGATTGGTTCCTTCGTTGTAGCACTCCCCTGATTCTCATTTCAACTCATTTTAACATCTAAACTATAAACCTCTAAGTTTCTAATTAATGATGTTACTCAACCACTAAATTTAATAACATCATAATAATATCTCAAACCAGTGCTAACATTTTTATGGGAGAAATCAGGACAGCACATATAAACGTTGTATAATAATAATAATAATAATAATAATAATAATAATAAATGTTTTTATTTAATTATTTAGTTTATGGAAGTAAATAGACTAAAAGCCAAAAAAAATTAAAATATAAAAAATAAAAAGTGCATATTGACAAAACTTGCAGTAGAGCAACACTGAAGAAAGATGATTTTTGTGCAGCTGTAGATCTGACTGTTCAGACATGCGCGCGCGCGCACGCACGCACACACACACACACACACACACACACACACACACACACACACACACACACACACACACACACACACACAGAGAGAGAGTAAACGCAGAGATGCTAATGGATTTTCAGTAGGAGTCAGAGATGAAAGGCTCTCATCAGTGAAAATGTGGGTGTCTGAGAGTCATGTTGAGCAAGTTCTCAACATCAGCAAGAACTCGCACACTCTCACACACTCTGTTGTTGTTTACATGCTTGGATGACTTTTACAGGCTTTGTAGCTTTTTGTAAGGACCAAATGTTCCCAGAAACAGGCATGTAACTTTGTTTTGTAAGTGTGTGTGTGTGTGTGTGTGTGTGTGTGTGTGTTTCCTTGTCTTACCCACTACAGCGTATCCTCCTGGTACAATTGAATACACAACACCGTCTGAGTGAATCCCTTCAGGAAACCAAGCAGCCATGCTCTCACCCACCAACCGGCCGAAAGCAGCACCTAACACACACACACACACACACACACACACACACACACACACACACACATATATATATACACATATACACACACACACATACACACACACATATACACACACACACATATACACACACACACACACACATATATACACACACACACACACACACACACACACACACACACACACACACTTTTCATAACTTGTGCACACGTAAGAAGATGAGTAAGAGGATGATTATCTTTGAGGGATGATGTGCTCCAGTATACTGACTACAAAGACTACTGTCTCTCTCTCTCTCTCACACACACACACACACACAATGTTGTTCCATACATACCGATCACAAAGACTGGCATGAATGCGCCACAGGGTACCGGGATAGTGGTGGCCAAAGCCGACATCCAAAACTAGAGAGAGAGAGAGAGAGAGAGAGAGAGACAGCGAAAGAGAAATATTTACATAGTACCTCCATAAATAAGAACTTGTCTCTTCATCCATCCCCTCATCCAACTTTCCCTCTATCCTTCTATGCAAGAATCCATTCTCCCAATCATTCTATCCCTCAATCCATCTATCACTACTTCTATACACTATGTATCATTTTGTTTGTACTTTTGGATTTGACTGTAGACTTAGTGAGTGTTAAAATGAGAGAGACATATTACTCTGAACTTTATGCACGTTGTCACTCACACACACACACACACACACACACACACACACACACACACACACACACACGTTAAAAGGTCCCACTTCCTCCACAGGACACACAGGGCACTGGTCCCCATGGTGACACTGACGACATAACTTCCTGTGCTGTGACAAGTTTCGGCAGGTTCGGTGCAGGTTGCCAGGGTGACAAACGCAGGTACCAGTAGATGTGAGAAAATACACCCCCTCAGCACACATGCGCGCACATACACACGCGCACACACACGTGCGCACGCACAGATCACTGATGCGTTTTAGAGTTATAGAGTCCGAACATCAGTGAGACCAAACTGGGAGTGCAACTGTAAACAACAACAAGAACAACAACGACAACACCACTTCCGGTCCTTCATCAGCTCTCCACCGTCTTCACATCTTGACCCATTGCTGTTGTCTGAAGACCTCCATCTCCATCTCTCATTCCTCTTACTCCTCAGCTCCTCACATTCCTCACATTCCATCATCTTCTTCTTCAATCATCTCTCAATCATTAGCATCTTTCCACCATCTTCTCCTTGTTGACATCAACCATCTCTCCTTCACCTCACCTTTGCATCACCACCTCTTCTTAATCTCTCCACCGCATCACTAACATTTTCATCAACTCCCCCAGTCATGTCCTTATCATCTCTCCATTACCTTCCTATCATTACATTATTGCTATTTTGAACCACCTTCCATCATCTCCTCTTCTTCATTTCTCCACAATATCACTAACATCTCATCTTCTCCACCCCATCACATCCTCTGGATCTGGCTCTTCTTACTCATCTTATCCCAGTCTATAATTTCTCCATTGTCGTCATCTCTCCACCATTTTCTCATCTTTAAATTATCATTTTTTTAACCATCATCCCATCTTCTCCCAAGCATGTCCTTCTCATCATCTGTAAATCCTAAATCCTTGTCATCTTTCCACTTTCCATCACTAAGACCTTCTCCATTCCCATCATCTCCTCCCCATTACATTATCTCCTCCCTCTCCATCCTCATCTCCTTCATCATCTCATCCTCATCTCCTCCTGCTTACTGTTCTCCTCATCATCTCTAAATCTTTGCACCATGTTCTTATCTTCACCACCTTCCCATCATTCCCACATCACTAACATGTCTTCATC
Source organism: Pangasius krempfi (assembly GCA_037576825.1). Taxonomy (NCBI): domain Eukaryota; kingdom Metazoa; phylum Chordata; class Actinopteri; order Siluriformes; family Pangasiidae; genus Pangasius; species Pangasius krempfi. The sequence continues at coordinate 4,218,347 of CM074987.1, forward strand.
ATCTCACCATTCTCATTATCGTCCTGAAGAGACATTGGACATCTCCAGCTGGGGAAATTATGGGATGCGGTTATGGAATTAAATTATGGGATGGAATTATAGTTATGGGAAGGAGTTATGGGTGTATTAGAGTAGAAGAGAAGATGACGGAGCAGTGGAGAAGATGACGGAGATGATGGTGGAGTGTTCGTACATTTAGATTTACATTTATGGCATTTGGCAGAAGCCCTTATCCAGAGTGACTCACAAAAGTGCTTTGAAGTCTATCAAAAATCCATTCTGATACTGGCTCGCTAGGTCACAAACTAGGAATACCATCAGTCCAAAAACTCTGTTTGAGAGGTAATAGACAATACGATTTTTTAATTTTTTAATTTAAGTACTTTAGGAACAGGTAAGTCTTTAGACGTCGTTTGAAGACTGCCAGTGACTCAGCTGTTCGGACATCTAGGGGAAGTTCATTCCACCA
>CM074987.1:4237634-4244170 GCA_037576825.1 Pangasius krempfi
GACTTGAACAAAAGGAAAGGAAAAAGGAATGCAGAGTTAGGAAAATGAAATGATAGAATTACAGAAAGGACAAAGGATGAGTATAAGAATAAAGAAAATGATAAACAGTGAAATGAGAGATGGTGAAATTCATCTTTCTATTATTTTTTCCCTCTTTTATTTTTTAAAATTCTTTTTTTATATTTTTCTTTCTTTATCTCTTTGATTCTTTTTCCTTTTTCTATTTTATCATTTCTCTTCTTCTTCTTTTAAAATTTTTGTTCCTTTATTTCTCTTCTGTCCTTCAGGATTTCTTTCCTTCTTTTACCCTTTCTTCTTTCCTTAATTCTTTATTTTTCCTTATTTTAAAAGTAAAAAGATTGCTAAATCCACTGATTCTCCTTTAAAAAATATTTTCATTCTTTCTTTCACTTGTTCCTTTGCTTTGTTTTCTTTTATTTTCTCCCGTCGTTCTTTATTTTTTCTTCCTCAGGTGATAGAGGAGAGACGGCGAGACGCAGTCGACTCTGCACTCGACAACCTGTAACCAAGGCAACCTGTGACAGCTCCTGCTAACATCACATCTGTTACCGCGCGTGTATGTGTGTGTGTCTGTGTGTGTCCTATAACTTGCCTCACATATAGAAGAATTGAATTATTTAAAATAAATAATTATCAGCAAGTGTGTGTTCACTGAAGTGCACTTCTGCCCCCTAGTGGTGAACACACACACACACACACACACACACACACACACACACACACACACACACACACAAGCTAGAAAATATTCACAATACTGCAGCTTCAGAACATTCAATTTTATATAATAAATAAATCGGTACAATGTACTAATTATATATATATATAAAATACATTATACCTATTTATTTATTATATATATATTTTTTATTTTTGTATTCTCTCTAAGACTTAAAAATAAATAAATATATAAATGACGCTAAATTTAAAAACAATGAAACGTCAAGTTTTGACCACAAGAGGGCGCCAGACAAGCAAAAAGAAAAAAAAAAAAAAAGAAAAACGACTGATTAGTCCACTAATCAGAGTAGTACAAAAAAAAAAATCAAATCAAGAGACAAACAGGATTTAACATTTAATAATAATCTGATATTTGCACTCAGAGTGGACTGTTTCAGTAAGAAGTGTCTAGGGGAAGTCATCAAGTCGTCAAGAAAAAGTCCCTAGTTGCAGGACAACTTCGGTATCAGTGATTCGGGTACAGTGTGTAGAAGTGTCAAGGGGAAGTGAGCTGTTCAGAATTGGAACGCGGCCCATACTTCAGCTCATTAAACTCACTAAACGATTCCCATAGTGCGTGTAGTGTCTAGGTGAAGTGAGGACCTCTGAAAAGCAACAAGCCCATATTTCAGATCCTTAAACTGTATTAATGTTTAGGGTACAGTGCAGAAGTGTCTAGGGGAAGTGGGCACCCCTCAATTGGAATACAAACAATATTTCAGCCCCTCGAACTTTCTTAAATACTGGAGCCATTTAATGAACTAAAATGGGTTGAGGAACTCCGCTGAAGGAGATGTACACAGTTCCTGTGTTCTGCCCCACAGCAGGAACCATGAAAGCTTCCTTGTGAAGTTCAGTGGGATGAGTTCCAGCCCATCCTGGGTTCTAAAAAGTATTAACTCTGAAGTAGAAAGGAGGAAAAAAGGTTCCTGAAACTATGGTCCAGGAACTAAAATCCTAGCTGATAAATAAAGTACATGCAGGTGTTGAGTTCCTGAAAAAAGTTCTCGAAAAGATTCCTGTAGTGGATACTTGATTCTTCAGCACAGATGCTTGCTGTATAAGTGTGTAGAGGTAGCGTGTAATTGCTATTTGGAATAAGACGTGGTGTAATGTGCAACACACTCACTCCTGCACTTGGCACAGCGGCTCTTGTCATACTCAAGGAGCTCAAGCGATCGGCTTCTCTCCGTCACCAGACGTCTGAATGCCGCCTCTTCCCTTAGACGCGCTGCTTCTTCTTTCGCATACACACCCAGGTCCTGTGTGTAGCGCCCATACATCTACAACCAGGGGAAAGAGAAGCAGTTACACACTTTGAAAAAACGCTATCACGTTCAAGGGTAAAAGTCTCATCTGAGGTCCTTATTTTGGCCAAATCTGCAAGCAGCATTGTGTGCATAAGAAATACGAAAATAAAATAGCAATATGAAAAAAGGACACGTTTTAAAATTAGTGCATGTGTAACAGTTCCTACCCAAAAGCTGTATGTGTCTTTAACCTGTTAACGTATACGCAACCTTTCTGCTCGTATAGCTAGCCTGCTTGTTAGTACTTTTAGCTAGTCAACACAGCAAATACGTTACCAGCTAATAACAACGTGGTGTAACTTTTAAACCCGAGATGCTGCGAATCTTATGACCCTTTCTAATCCAGTGACTAGATCTTGCTCTGAAAAACTGTGTTGTGACTGAAAACCAGTGCTTTAATGACGAGCCAATGAGATTGTAGCCTGCTGTTTTTGGCCACAGGAAGTATAAGGGAAAAAAAGCAGAAACATGGCTAGCTTCAGCTAGCTGGATGTGAAGGCTAGTGAAGACGTGCAGGGTGCCAAAACATATGACTAGTATACTATAGACTATGAAATAAAATAATGCCGCCCAGTGAGAGGGGTGTGTGTGTGTGTGCGCACTTGAGTGGAAAAACTTGAGTGACACACACAAACACACGAAAAGGAGGAAAAGGGTTGATTTCCGAAAGTCCATAGACAACTCCCAGTTCCTGTAGGCAATTTCCATTTATCTATGTAATTACAACAGTGTGTGTGTGTGTGTGTGTGTTCCCTTTTCTGCTGACTGAGTATGTGGGTGTTTTTCTAGCCTTAATGCTCTCACAAAGCACGGCGCTGTGGGCCAAGTGAGCAAAGGTCAAGGGGCATTTATGAAAAAGTCTGCTATCAGACACACACACACACACACACACACACACACACACACACACACACACACACACACACACACACACACACAGAGTGTGTGTAAATCTGTTCACTATATAAGAGTTCAAACAGGATATGGACTCCGTCCCAAACAGAGATCACCTGATGTTTCTGGGTTTCTTGTCTGTGGGCGGAGCTTAAGTGACATTTCATCTCATCAGTCAATTACAAACTCACTCATATATCATCACTCATCTTTCTTTTTCACCTCTAGGATTTGATATAATGTTGTGTGAGGAAAGGTTTGATGAACATTGTTATGGTGATAAATTATTACTATTTTTACTAGTACTATTTGCTAACAAAAAATTTAAATTTTTACCTCAGAAAATCCAGATATAATGATATATCTATGTAATATGATAATATTTTCACAACATCACTCACTGCTAACATTTTGAATTTAAAATCACGCAAGAAAATAATTTACCTTAGCGATTTAGATTAGCAAACCTGGCTGCTGGTTTTAATTACACAACACAATATCCAAAGTCTAGCTAACTGCTTTCCCTGATTTAAGCTTATGCTAGCTAGCATACTAGCAAATTTGGAATATCAGACATAACAGTAACAGCAGAGTGCTGTGTTTAGCATAAAAAAAAATGAATTTAATCAGACAAGAAAGTAATTCACCTTCAGTTAGCAATTTAAAATAGCAAACCTGACCACTATATATTACTTAGTTATGTAATATATAGTTAGCCTAATGTTAAATGGCTTGCTAGCACACTTGGAGCATCAGACTAAATAGACAGATGGCTAATGTTAGTGCAGTGCAGTGCTTAGCACACAACAGCGGATTTCATAAAAACATTAAAATGTTAGCTCCAGGCCATCGGGTAACTACTGCTAGTGTGATAACGTTAGCCATCTCGCTATTTAGCTTTGCTAATGTTAAGGTTAGTGGTGTGTTTAGATAGCTGGCTAGCATAGGTAATGTTGTTAAACTGCTATTTTGTGTAACTTAAGCCAGCATTTTATGCTAAGCACAACATCTAGCCAAATAAATATAAATAAAACCAGCATCTGTAGGCCATCTTTTGAGGAAAAACCACAAGCAAATATTACTGAAAAAGCTAATTCTGCTGCTCTTCACCTTCAGAGAGACATTTTCACAGTTCAAGAAGGTTGTTTTTAAAATGCGCAACTAGCAAGTGCTAGCTAATGAGCTAGTGACTGATTGAAAAGCGTTCATTTAAATTATTTATTAATTACCGTGTCATGTATTATCTATTAATAAATAAATTAAATGTAATTTATTGATTATAAATGTATTAATTATTTATTAATAATTGCTGAAATGAAAAAAAAAAAAAGTTGTCAGTGTACTGTGTGTATTATTATGACGTGTTTAGGCTGAAATTGAGTGAACATGACGGTGACTCGGGGTTTGATTAATGATGTCTAAAAGCCACAGAGGCCGCTAAGACTTCAGAGCAATGAACTGTGACAAGAGCGATCGCTCACTGCTAGTGTGGGCGCTAATCGGAAGATAGAAGCTAGCTGATTAATTGCTCTGAGCAAGAACAGCAGCTCGCAGGTGAACGTGATCCAAACGCAGAGAACGACAGAGAAAATGAGCCCGTAGTGAGATTTGCAAAGACAGGAAGACGGATGGAGGGACGAACAAAACAGCAATAAATGGGCGTGCGACGGTTTCTTTGGCATTCGGAACATTCAGTCCGGCTTATAAATAACCGCAAAGCCACATCAAGGATGTTATTAAGGGAAAAAAAGAAACACGGCTGGTAAACAAGTTTCACGCGAATGGAGGTCTGAATACAGAATTCACAAAACATCACGAAACTAGCGAACGTGCACGAGGAAAACAGGGAAGCTGGAAAGCCATAATTACTGCGAGCTGACTGAGGAAATGGCTGCCAGATGAAAGAATGATGGATGGATGGAGAGATGAAACGTCTAGTCTTTATTAATGACGCTAACATAGTCATTTTCCAAAAGAAAATTGGGAAAAATCAAACTGAAAATTCCTGACAATTATTAATTGTGTGTTGTAACACTTGTAACTAATATAATAATTCATGTAATAATTTGTGTTTACTGAGCAGAGAAAATCGGCCTAACGTCACGACAAACAATTAAAAACATGCAAGTTTACAACAACAAAATAATCACGACTGCTGAAAAAATCAATATAAACCATTAGAGAGAGAAAGCCAGAAACCCCGAGAGAGAGAGAGAGTTACAGTAACTACAGAAACTAAGGAAAAGCTTTCAGTTGGCCAACTTCAGTCTGAATAATGAGGTAATTAATTACTCTCACTCTCTCTCTCTCACACACACACCGTGATTCCCTGATTGAGAAAAAGAAGTTAAAGAGTAAAGTTGTGAACACAGGAGGTAAAGTAAACAACAGAGAGAGAGAGAAGAGGAAGAAAAGTTTTGGCACTCCTGTTGCTTCTCCATGCCAACTGAGGCCCTGACGGAGCGACATAACAATGGAAGACAAGTGTATCGAGGAGGAGAGACGAGTGTGGACGGATGGACACTGAATGGAAATGTAAAAGAAATACTGGCGACCCAAAAAACCAAACTACAGGAAGGAAAAAAGAATGAGAGAGAGAGAGAGAGAGAGAGAGAGAGAAAGGTCTTTGTGTTGACGGAGGTGACGGTGTCTTTCCCACCCTCTTTTGCGCTAATTCATCGCTCCGTGGGAGAAGAATCTGAATTTTAGGAGGAGTAGAAAGAGCCTCCGGAGCCATGAATTAACCTATTGTTTATATCATGGTTTTAAAGGAGGTGCAATTCTTCGTACAGCCACAGGGGGCAGAGTAGACCTCTCAAGCTATATATCTAACATGATTAACGTCTTACGCTAGCTAAAATCGCTGCTATTCTTTCTTGCACTTATTTACAAATAAATGTTAAAACATCATGACATCACCGACTTCTGAAGATAATCAGAAAATCATTACATCACAATAATTAAATATCACAATATCAAGATGAAACAGATACACTGGTCCAGAGTTTATTGTGTGTGTGTGTGTGTGTGTGTATATATGTGTTTTGCTACTTTCCTGCAGTGAACAGGACGGCCTGTCCACAAGCAACCTCGATGACAGCTGCGACAATAGTGAAAGAGTGTGCGAGTGTAAGTGCGTGACTGCGTTGTCCTATAAAACCTGTCCAAACCACACTTTAACATTCCCTTATTAAGCTGTCCATCGCACACTCTGACCGGACAGAGGAGAAGAAAACAAAAAGATGACGGAATGAAAGAAAAATAAAGCAAGGGATCGATGATCAAATTATCAGTCGTCTCACATTCTTGTTCCGTAGAAATTTCATTAGAAATGAAAAGGGAAGAAAAGCAAATATTAAGACATAAAAAGTTTACTAAACATTTACTCACAATCTTCCAGTCACAAGCACCACTGCCTTTTATTATTATTATTATTACTACTACATCCAACTACACAGCTTCTGTTTGATCAACACAATGTTTCAGTGTTTTTCAGAGTTTTTCCCCCCAGAGTTACACATACACACACACACACACACACACACACACACACACACACACACACACACACACACACACACACACACACAC
>CM074987.1:4258359-4271976 GCA_037576825.1 Pangasius krempfi
TATATATATATATATTTTTTTTTTTTTTTTTTTTACATCAGCTTAATCGAAAAAATTTATTGCAGCCCTAGATCAAACAGTTGCCACTATCACTATCTCACTTTGATGACACACTGTAAAACACACACACACACACACACACACACACACAGATTAGCCATTGCCAGACCTCCCACTCTTCTATAGGCAAAAAACAAATTAGAGGAACAGACACCAACACACACACACACACACACACGTCCTAGACTGAATGACAGCATTGGTGAAATCATTCCACCGGAACAGAGCTTAAGTTTAGAACCATCTTTAATCAGAGTGTGTTGTAAACTCTGTCACACACTCGCGCGTGCGCGCTAACACACACACACTCCACCATATTTTTGGTATGGAAATTGTATCACTTGGAAATATGGAAATAAGTATCACTTATTTCACCATAAGTGATCAGACCTGAGACGTACAAAGAGCTAAAAGAACGAAAAAGAAACGACTTGTAAAACTATTAATAGACAACGAGTGGCCCTACGAAAAAAAAAAAAAAGAAAATGACATCTTTATGCATCATACACCATACTTCCCCATGTCAACAAGGGCAAAACTCAGATTTCTTCATAATAGGGCAATTTTTAGTGAACTTAGCTACTGACTTTAATTACACAATACAGCCTAACACTTATATCTATACAATTAAATCTACGGACATTTAAACCAAATCTACGGACAATTAAACCAACACCTTCTGACCAATCAGAGTCCAAAACCCAACAGCACTCTGGTGTAATGCTGATTCAGACAACTTTCTGAACAAATTTTATTTGTGTGTTACTGTGTGGAATGTTGTGTTAAAATTAACAACGTTCTAGTAAGAACTGTAGATAAAAATAAATTTTCTGTGCAGAATATTCCTAGTTTCAGTGCAGTCCTACGCATAAGGCCTTGCTGCAACTGTTGTCAGCATCATATGAGAATCTGTGGGAGGCTTCAGCGTTCAGAAAGCATCACTGACGAACTGTGGATCCTTTCAGCTCTCTCTCTCTCACACACACACACACACACACACACACACTGTGCCTTTGTCTTGCAGCTGGAGTGTGTGTGTATATGTGTGTGTGAGATGTGTGTGAGAGAGAGTGTGTGTGTGTGTGTGTGTGTGTGTGTGTCGGGGACAGCTCGTCCCATAGCGGCTCAAGCTCCTGCACAGAAATGTGGCCTGTCATCTCTAACTAGACAAACACAAAGGCTACACACAATACACTGTTAACAAGATTATATAAATATTAAATATGCAACATCAAAAAATCTGATTTGCTTTGATTTTTGCACTTATAAGAGAACAAAAAGAAAACGAAAGAAACAAACAAACACACACACACACACACACACACACATCTATGCTGGTTGACAGATCTTTGTCAATGTCCTGATATTATCAATCTTCTTGTTACTGATCCCGGATAATGCTGCTATATGCAAATGATATATGAAATATGCAAATTAACCATCATTTTCTTGTGCGCTGTGCATCCTGACCAATCTCTGACTTCCGGCTGGGCGATGTATCAAAACAAAAACCAAAAGGCGTTTCTACAATACACAATGTGGATCACAATATTCAGGTTTATTCACAAACTACTAGGCAAGCAGTCGTTTTTAATGATCACATAATGTCTACAAATATTTATTTATATTTAAAAATATATACTTACAAAAAAAAAAAAAAAAAAACATTCTGAATTTTTTTTTTTTTTTACAAATTTAAGAATGAAATACAAAATCAAAATGCAACATCAAATCAGCAGCTTTCAATCAGTTTGTAATTAAATTTGAAAGAATAAATAAATAAATAAATAAATAAATAAATAAATAAATAAATAAATAAATAAATACCATGATGTCTCAAAAAAGTGTTTTGTGACATTAATAATCATGATTTAAAATATATTATAATTATATCATCATATTTCTCCAGCCCTACTCTGAGCAAACAACCGTAAACAACAAACAAACTCAACAGACAAAAGTCGGCCGGTCACAAGTCTCATTGTTTACAATCTTTCATTTAACAGTTTGACGACGTGGAACTTTATTCACTAAAATCCTTAATAACATGAGGAACCTCGACCAATCACAGCGAGTGTACGATGTGTGTTCTGGAGCAGGACTGCGAGAGTCAGGGGTTTGGAGTTGAACGTTTTTTTGAGTCAGTAGTTTAGAGTCCGAAGTTTTGAGTCAGGGGTTTAGAGTTGGGAGCTTGAAGTTGGACGTTTTGTGACTCAGGAGTTTTTTGGGGTTGGAAGTTGAAAACTGAGGGAATTTGATGCGTTTAAATCATTTACCTTCACTGTTATCTCACACGATGAGAGTCCAAAAGAAAAGAGTGAAGATAGATAGAAGTGAGCAAAAAGCATATAGTAAAAGAAAAAAAGATTTGATGTCAGTGAAAAGAATGTAATAATTACAAGAAAAGAGTGATCAAAAATATATAATAAATAAATGAAAAAGAAAGAAGTAAGTAAAAGCAAAAAAAAAGAAATAAGTGAATACAGTAAATAAAAGCAAACAATGAAAGGAGTGAGAGAATAGAATATAATACAAGAAAAAAGGAAAGAAGTGAGTAAAAGAATATACTAGATAGGAACATTGTTATACAAATAATGCAATAAATTAAAGACAATAAACAAGTCAACTAAAACACGCAACAAATACAGAAACAGATAAATAAGAAAGAAAAAAAATAAGAAGCTGATAAATGTTTATATATCAGTACTGTCTCTACAGTCCGAGCACTAATAACGCACGCGCCATAACAAAAACAAACAAACAAACAAAAATCCCCTCCATACGCGCGCGCACACACAGTGAACGGTCCCGTTAGTCAGAGCGCTCGCGCAGTGTCGTGGAAACTTGACTGTGAACTCACCAAAGTTTGCTCGTACTGCAGCGCGCGCTGATCCGTACCGTCTCCGGCCATGGCTGTGTGCAGACGCTCGCGGAGACCGGCAGAGGAGGGGAAGAGACAGAGACTGAGCCACGCGCACACACACCGGAGCTCGGGACACGAAGGGAAGCCCAACACAACACGCGGCGGGGCTCGCGCTGAGCACGGGCATGCACAGACACCGAGGATTTATGCGCTAAACTGTGCCATAAAGTCGGCGCGCTCGTCACGCAACCGCAGTCAACGGAGAGCGACGGTTGCATAACGCGAGCCAGAGTTTGTTCATCTTTTATATTCCGCAAATAGTCCCGTTTCCTCACGCGAGCCGAGGCGGGACCACGGCGGAAATCAGAGGTTACGTCTAAAACCGCACACTACCGCACTACAAAGTGTGTCATACGAGTGAGCCACTTTGGGCCGCGTACTAATTTGTCATACTTTTGTAACACAGCAGTGTGCTGTTTTGGAAGAAGCCAAAGTCCCTCTCTTTCTCCCTCCGCCCCCCTACGCTTTCTCTGCAATGGTACAGTCCGCTCTCTGAAGTTTTATGTAGCGCGAGCAGCTTAGCGCGTTCCTGAATCCGGGTTTGGGTTCGCTGTAGCCTGTTAGCTTTTACTGCAGACGTACGAAACAGTTTGTCAGTCGGTTCGTGTTAAAGTTTACTTCAGTATCAGAAACCGACATTGTTTGATGGAGTGTAACTGATAAAACTTCCAGGCTGTTAAGGTTAATGATCAAAGAGAGAGAGAGAGAGAGAGAGAGAGAACGATTAATTAGCTCACAAACAAAAGTTTCTGTTGCTTGCTTGGTAGCTAATGCTAACACTTTTAGTCAGTTTAGTGAAGGCAAAACAAACCTCATGTCATCATGTTAATGTTCCACAAATATGTCACCTAAATCTAATTTACAGCTTCAGACTACATTTCAGTGGCTTGTTTTTATTGCAAAGTAATCTAATTTGGTTAAATAAAATTCAATCTTGCCTATGAACACTGACTTGTTCTGGAAAACCCTGGAATTCTGTAGATCAGGTTTCCAGTCCAACATGCAGTAAGTTGATAAACTGTCCTGAACGTTTTAATGAGGTCCTAGGGAAGTGCTGAGATGGGCTGCTGAGCTACTGTGGTTAAAATGTACACTGGAAGACAAGTTTGTGCACCCTGTCCATCACACTCTTATGTGCTTGTTGAAATCCCAGTTCAGATTTAATCCCCCTTTGCAGTTATAACAAGCTCCACTCTTCTGGGAAGGCTTTCCACCAGATTTTGGAGCGCAGCTGTGGGGATTTGTGATCATTCAGCTACAAGAGCATTAGTGAGATCAGGCGCTGATGTTGTATGAGGAGGTCTGAGGTGCAGTCAGCGTTCCAGTTCATCCCAAAGGAGTTCAGTGGGGTTGAGGTCAGGGCTCTGTGCAGGACACTCGAGTTCTTCCACTCCAACCTTCACACACCATGTCTTCTTAGAGCTCGCTTTGTGCACAGGGGCATTGTCATGCTGGAACAGGTTTGAGCCTCTTAGTTCCAGTGAAGGGAAATCATAATGCTACAGCATACAAAGACATTCTATACAATTGTGTGCTTCCAACTTTGTAGCAACAGTTTGGAGAAAAAGCACATATGGGTGTGATGTTCAGGGGTGCACATACTTTTGGCAAAATGGTGTATATTATATACCCTACAGACAAGAGTTTAATTAAATTTAATTAAATGACTTTTAGGAAATTAGCATTCATCCTTAGTTTTATGTGATGAATACATGCGGCATGACGGCAGATAAAAGGCAAATTAAAAAGATTTTTTTTAAAATTCTGGACAATGGAGCATAACCAATGTTGGAAAAAAGGAAGTGGGCAAGATCTCATCAGACACTAATAAATGTTTACATTTTTACACAAAGATATATTAAAAAAAAAAAAAAAAAAAGATAAGCTTCTACACAGCTGTAGTTTTCTATACAAAATGAAAGTTTTTGGTTGTACCCTTCCAAAATTCACAAACTGTTCAAATTATACTGTAATGTGTATTTCTTTAGTGTATATCTTTACACACTTTTATGTGTAGTTATTTTCCTGTTAAGAGTTAAGTGTGTTGTGGTCTTTGACTGAATCTGAGATCTACAACAGTCAGCCATAGCATTAAACCACGTGCCTAATATTGTGTAGGCCCCCTGTGTGCCGCCAAAACAGCTCTGACCCATCGAGGCATGGACTCCACTAGACCTCTCAAGGTGTGCTGTGGTATCTCGCACCAAGACGTTAGCAGCACATCCTTTAAGTCCTGTAAGTAGCGAGGTGGGATCAGACTAAATGGATTGGACTTACTTGTCCAGCACATCCCACAGATGCTTGATCGGATTGAGATCTGGGGAATTTGGAGGCCAAATCAACACCTTGAAACCTTTGTCATTTTCCTCAAACTGTTCCTGAACAATTTTTTTTTTGCAGTATAGCAGGGTGCATTATCCTGCTGAAAGAGGTCACTGCCGTTAGGGAATACCATTGCCGTGAAGGTGTGTACTTGGTCTGAAACAATGTTTAGGCAGGTGATACACGTCAAAGTAACATCCACATGAATGCCAGGACCCAAGGTTTCCCAGAGGACCATTGCCCAGAGCATCACACTGCCTCTGCCGGCTTGCCTTCTTCCCATAGTGCATCCTGGTGCCATCTCTTCCCCAGGGAAGCAGCGCACACACACCCGGCCATCCACATGATGTAAAAGAAAATGTGATTCATCAGACCAGGCCACCTTTTCCATTGCACCATGGTCCAGTTCTGATGCGCACGTGCCCATTGTAGGTGCTTTCAGCAGTGTACAGGGGTCAGCATGAGCCACTGTCTGTGGCTACGCAGCCCCATACACAGCAAGCTGTGACGCACTGTGTGTTCTGACACCTTTCTATCATAGCCAGCTTTAACTTTTTCAGCAATTTGTGCAACACTAGCTTTTCTGTGGGATCAGACCAGACGGACTAGCCTTTGCTCCCCACTCGCACCAGTGATCCTTGGGCGCCCATGATCCTTCTTTGGACAATGTTTTGTAGGTACTGACCACCACATACCAGGAACACCTGGAGATGCTCTGACTCGGTCATCTAGCCATCACAACTTTGGCCCTTAAGTTGCTCAAGTCCTTTTGCTTGCCCATTTTTCCTGCTTCCAACTTTGAGAACTGACTATTCACTTGCTGCCTAATATATCCCACCCCTTGGCGGGTGCCATTGTAACGAGATAATCAATGTTATTCATTTCACCTGTCAGCGGTTTTAATGTTATGGCTGATCGGTGTATATTTGAAATATTTAAAATGTCTGCAGCTGATCATCCACAATATCCCAATGTACAATGGTGTAACACTTTTTTCCAAATTCTTGTTTTCCATTTTCCCACAATGCAACGCTGGCAGTGTAGTTAAATCTGATCCTGCACATAATAAACTGTTTGTCACGTTCGTACATAGAGACTGTATGTGTTGGACATTCAGACAGTCGCCTCATTAATCACAATGCATGTTAGCTGGTTAAAATAAAACCGGAAATGTTGAAAGGCTTATTGCCCTTGATATATCTACAGAAGTGACATTTTACAGCTTAGCATCATTGAATTATTAACTTTGATCACTGGTGGTTTATAACTCGTTGTTGAGGTCACTGTCGCAGGTGATAACACACACACTTTCCCTTGCTGCTTGAAATCCTGTTGATGTGTTACTTCATTAAGTCAAGTTAAAGTTGAGAGCTTTATAATTTCCGACTGCGGATTCTGAATGAACTGAAAAGTCTTCATACATATGGGACTATGTTTGCCAGCACCAAGGTTGTGCCTTCGTCACTAGATATTCATGGACGTCCATTTCTCAGTTGGTCCGCAACACTTCCAGTCTTTTTAAATTAATAAGTTTGGCAACAGTGTCATGTGTGATGTGCTCGCCATGTTTCCTGATCAAGTTCATCGCAACCTTGCGACAGTTTCCTGATCCAGCTATGAGAATGATTTCAATCCGTTCTTCTTTTGTTAAAGGCATTCTTAAAGGCTATCTGGAAAAAAAAAAAAATATATATATATATATATATATATAAACTAAGTATGATAAATTTTGGAAGACATTTTGCTAAAACGTGTTAATTTCCCTTATGTATGGAGACTTTTGTGACACCCTGTATTTACCTTAAAATCTATATTATTATTATTATTATTATTATTATTATTATTATTATTATTATTATATAATTTACCTCTGACGATTACAAAGCGCTGACACTGAAGACTCCTTCCATAAATGTTAAACATCTCCTTACAGAAAATATACAACATGAAATATGTAATAATAACAACAACAACGTAATAATAGTAATAAGGACAATAATCAAACAAAAAAAACATGGTAGCTCACCTGCTGTACAAAAATAATAAATACACAAATATAGAGTAAAATGAAGTCTAAATTCAAATACAAGAAACAAAATTTAGAACCTTTAACGGTTCTTTGGTTGTTCATCTGATGGAACCTTTAAAGTTTCTAAATTTGGAGAATGCAGTGTTTCCCTATAAGTAAGGCTTCTAAGAAGAACCCTTAATTATCCTTAACGAACTTTTAAAGTGTATATTTTCAATCAAATGCTAAAACCTTACGTTTTACCAAATGGGTGCAAATGCAAGGAGCTGCAATTAGTATCAACATTATCATGACAATAAAAACTAAAAAAATAATAATAATAAAAAAAATTGTAATAAAGTAACATTAGCTAGCATGAGCTAATTCATCATGTTACAGGAGTGTTGCGTCAGCCTTCTTGTGTTTTTAAATTAAAAAATCCCCAGAACATCCTCACTGAGATTTAACAGAAGGTGAAATCTGGAAAATGATCTTTTTGTTTCGTGCAAATGAACACACACACACACACACACACACACACACACACACACACAGCAGGAAGTAGGCAAGGAGTTTAAAAGAGTTAAAAAGTTCACACTGTTTATACTGCTATTTAGCAAATTTATTAAATTACTCTTCACATTCAATTAAAAAAAAAAATTCCCCACTGATCTTTAAGTTTAATTACTACTGTGATTATTATTATTATTATTATGATTGTTAGGCTGCATATAACTGTAGCTGGTTACAAAATGAGAACACAATTATCTTTATAAATGTAAACAGGAGCAATAAAATTATACATAATTCTGAGTATCCAGTTTATATGATGGCTGACTTAGCGTTATTACTGTATTCTGCTAGCTCGATAGTTAGCAATATGTTGCGAGTCACGCGTGTCCTCCCCTCGTACGCGTCAGAGTTCTAAGAGATATTTCATAACGAGGGCTGGATAAAATGTTTTTTAGATTTTATAACAACCATTACAAGTGTGATGGAGCAATAGCGAGGGCCACATGGACATGGGTGTGTTAAAAACAGGAGGGTGTGGTATGGTGGAGTAAAATTGGCTAGTGTCAGAAAAAAAATATTAAAACGTTCACACACACACATGAAGCTGTCAATCAACCAGGCTTTAAATCTGCCTCCATTACACAGAGTAAGAAACACGTCCTGTGATGATGATGGGTTTGCTGTTGAACATTTTCCACTCCTTTATATCTTTGTTCTTCCGGAGTGTTTGCGATGAGCAGAAATTGAGCAAAACGTAATGAAATCATATGAAATCATTAAACTTGTGTGTGTGTGTACCATTTCATTTTCCAGTAAGAATAATGCTTCGCTCAGTTTCAAGAAATGTCCACCACAAACACACACACACACACACACACACAGTTTAATAGCTTGAGGTGTAATGGTTAATGATTACAGTAAATTGTAAAAGGAATACAGACTGAAAGTCTAGAAAGTTCTGTCAAGACAAAGATACACTCCACCTGTGTGTGTGTGTGTGAGAGAGAGAGAGAGAGAGAGAGAATTTAGCCCTTTCTAAGGACCAAAAAGAACCTGCTCTTAATATCAAACCAGATACAAAGAAACTTATTTGAAAATGAATCACAGGAACGTTTACACAGAAAATTGCTGATGAAAAGTTTGGAAAATCATTCGTACCCTTCGCTTCACTCCTGAATTTCTGCAAAAAAACTTCGACGGATCGATTTTATATACAGGTCACGCTGTCAAGTTTAAATCACTTCTTTATTTCAGTTACAAATCAGTATAATGAACATGATGTTAAACTCATTTGCTTCATTTAAATTACCAGAAAGAAAGCGATTCCAAAATAAATCCATAAATCAAAAACAAACAAAAAAAAGGACAAACGTATTGGCACCCCATAACAGGAGGCATTAATGTGTGTCTATGGTAGCTGTGTTACTGGAAGATTTAGTGCACACTGTGCTTAGAAGGCGCTGTTTCACTTTCATTTAGCTTTCATTTTGTCATTTAAAGCTCTCTGTGAGCTTTGCCTTTATGGAGTTTTTGTAGGTGTGGCTGAATATAAATGTGCCATGAATGCGCTTGGTGATTTACAATTGCCATTTGTGTGTGTATGAAGAAAATCAGCTTAACTTTGAATCAGACCATCACAGAGAGATGAAAGAAACTTTGAGGTTTTGAGAGTTTGTGAGCGTTTAGTTTTCGGCTTCACCACACTTCATGATGAGCTCGAGGAAACGACGAGCTTGCTCAGCTTGCATGACCTTTGACCTGTGTGAGGATTATGGAGTGAACTTCAGAGATAAACCCCTGACCCAGTTTCAGTCTTTGAACATGGGCTTTGACAGCCTCAGGGGTGATATCCACTGAGATTGTAAGAATAGCTTTGAACTGTAAGCTCCGCCTACTCACCCATACTTTAATATATCAACTGTTAACTCCACCTCCTCGTCCAAACCTTAACCTATCAAAACTTTACATACAAGTTAGCTTGTGTGAATTCCTGCCTAATTTGAAATCATGACAGTGGTTGCAAAAGTGTTTTCATGAAAATTTAGTAAAAAAAAGGGGTGGGGCATGGGGCAAGTTCTTTTTTAATAAATGCAACTATGCATTTAGTCCTGATTTAGGGGCGGAGCTACATATAAGCTCTTTTGTGATGTCACCAAATAAGGTCAACATCTTTGCCCAATCCCACTGAATATTAGAGGATAGCCACAGACAGCCTAGCTGGCTAACCAAGCTAATGTCCATGTTGAAAGATCATGGATGCCATCTTCAGGACAGAGGAATTTACACTTTGCGCTTTCTCTGTAACATGACAAGCTGCGTTTGTTTTTTTTGTTTGTTTGTTTGTTTTTTTTTGTTTTATTAACTTGAAGAGAGAGAAAAAAGAGGCTAGTGAGGGAACGACTGTTTATAGCTGCTATAACGTAAGTGAGAACAGGAATTAACATGATTCATGAACATTAAACAGAACTATAAATGGATTAAAAGTAATGAAATAGTGTTGAAATGATGTTCTTCAATTTAAAAAATGTAATCGTTGACATACTGCTGTGGTGTAAGAGGAATAAAACACTTGGGGACGTGCTGCTATAGGAAAATTATCAACTTCAGTGTGGTAATTGATGGGTGGAACTTATGATGACATTCCGTCCTCTTCACAGCTCCATCCAGGAACTACCACCAGATAGAATGTCACTTTTGGTAGCTATGGTAACCCATTGTAGCATACAGATTTCAGTGTCAGTGTGCTAGTGTGTGGTTTTTGAACAGAACCAGTGATAAATGTGAAATTTAGTTTTTCCTCGTCTGAATTTTCGGAATAATCTCTGTCACGATGAAAGAGATTTTAATTTAAATAAGGATTTCTATAAATCAAACAATCCTGAAACAGATCCGCTCTCCTCAGTTTAGTGATACATACAGTAGCAGAAGTCACCGTGAATTTCACAAGTAAAGCTTGACAGGACTTGTTAGAGACACTTCTATCATTTGAACAGCTCCTGGATAGCGTCTGTTTCTCCAGGCGATATAATTACGACTGCACAGACCAGAATGAGAGTCAACAGAACCAAACCTAGAACATGTTTCACTACATTTTAGGCTGAATGTACACATTTGTTGTTCTAAGGTCATTGCAGATCACAGGGTTGGGCATAAAGACATGGATTATGTTCCTTTAATCCAAATTTCTAGGAATCATTGGTTAGAAATCTGCCCAGAAGGCTGCGATACTCAAACCCATTTATATGCATGTATTTTAGACAAATCATACAAACCACATCCTCTATGATATTATTTATTGTTTCATATAATGCTAGTTCTACTTTTAGTAGCTAATATTAATTGCAGCAGTTAAAAAAGCAAATACAAGCCAGTTATCATTTTCAATAAAGGTGTATTTTCTTTGTTGGTTTGTAATAACTTGGAACAATGAAGTTTACTAGGTTTATTTTAACAAAAACAACATTTTGTCACTCAATAGTCCCGGAGTTTCTCAGATACCGGGACCTATCAAAAAAATAATTAATTTAAGTACAACATAAGATTTCCAAGTTTACTAAAACTGTACTAATGTAAACGTACACTAAATGTAAAATAAACTATTTTAGTGATGTACTTTACATTGATATGCTAGCATGTCTAGATATACTCTTAGAGAAGTGTAAAGTACTTTAGTAAAATTATTTATTTTTGATATACTAGCATTTGTATATTCCTAGTATATTCCTAGCGATGTACATTAAGTGTAAAATAAATTGAAGTAGTTTACTTTTGTGATAAATCTTTTGCTTTTGATATATTCGCATGTTTAGGTGTATGTTTGGAGACGATCACAAGTTGTAAAGTAATTTGTGGTAAACTTGTTTACTTTTGATATGCTACATGCACAGGTGTACTCTTAGAGAAGTATACAGGTATCAAATAAACTAATGGATTACTCGAGATGCTCTAGTAGTAATACACATGTAGAACTACTTGTAGAATTAATTACAATTTTGAAGTATACTAAATACTCAGGCCCACATTATTTATTTAATTAGTTTTAATCCAGTATAATGTTTTTATTTAAAAAAAATTGGCTTGGTGGGATATTAGGTGGGTGGTTTTAATGTTATGGCTGACTGGTGTATACTCTTAGAGACTTACACTAGGAACCGAATAAACTAAAATGTCAGAATATAATAAACACTTTTTAGATTTTTATGGGAGCAAGTATATTTTTCTACATCAAAATCATAACTTATATTTGAAAACGACTGAATGTGTGTCTGGGAAGCATCCTCCCAGCCTTCAGCTAGTTTTTTAATTTTTTTTATTTTAAAAAGTCAATATGTAATACTTACACTCATTTGTAAGTACATGGCTAGTTTAAATATTATTTAAAATAAACCCAAAACTCTGCATTACAGTGTTTGTCTAATTTTTGGATAGTATGTAAAGTAGTGAACTTTAAGTATACTATATCTAATTTTTGTGCTTATGATACTCTTTAAAACTACATGTTTTTAAGTTATTTTTTAAGCTGTGTACAAGTTCCATAATGACTGTATTGTTTTTTAATGTCTCGCTAAGACTGCCACTAAAATATTAATTTTTAATAATAATTAATTAGTAATAGTAATAGTAATAATAATAATAATAATAATAATAATAATAATAATAATTAAATAGTAGCTGCATTACCAGATTATAAATAGCTTCAGAAACTGTCTCAAGTGTTCCAAGTATTGGCAGAACACATACAACAACAACAACAAAACCTAACAAATTAACAAGGAAAAAAACCCAAAAAGCATTTCATCCAAACCAAAGCTTGTTGTAATTCTCTAGCTTGTCCTCAAAGTGAACATGACAGGAAATTAACACAAGCCATTTGGCAAAATTTGGACTGATTTAAACAAGCTAAACTTCAGGTCAAACCTCTTAGTTCAAATAAGAGAAGTAAAATAAAAAGTCAAAGCTTCTTCATGCAGGTTGATTGGAAACTATTCGGTTTATTGACACAACAAGTGGAGTTGTTGTCAGTCATGGTGGTTGGAGCTGTTCTTGAGGTTTATAGTCATGATTCTGGAAACATTTACGCTCAAAATATTTTACAGTACACACACACACGGCACTCGTCCTGGATACATAACTAATGACCCAGAATCAAAACGTCGAGCTGAAGGGAGAGGAGATATGTTAAAGGTGACACGCATCAAAGAAAACAAGCAAAACATAGCATGTGTTTAGCCATGTTCACTGAAACCGGACGCTGTATATCAACAGTTATTGATTTTTTTTTTTATCCTTTCGCTATATTTACACAGTGGAATCCATGTAAGCCATAAAGCTAATATTTAAAACAGTAGAGATTTATAGTGGTTTCTAAATGGAGTTTAATGTGTTTCTGGTGGTCTGTAATGGTAGTGTGTTGGAATGTATTATCCTAATGGTTTCTGATGGAATAACACACGAAGGCCTTCAAATTAAGCATTTCAGGTGGGCGCAGGTGAGGGGCGAGATGCAAAATACCAAAAAATAAATATTTAAAATATCAGACCAGCCAACGTGTTGTGGATTTTGTGCAGGAGATCTGAATTTTTGATTTCAAAATACATCTTTTTGCCATATCGTGTATTTGCAGTATTGCGACATATTTCCTAGCAGTAACATATGCAGGGGGAAAAAATGTAAGTAATGCTAACAATTTTTCTTGTATTTTAAAGTAAATAAGTACAAGTATGTTAGAATCATTTCTTTGCTTCCTACTAACCAACATTATCTAGCAAGTAGGCCTATTATGGCATCATAG
>CM074987.1:4276545-4286545 GCA_037576825.1 Pangasius krempfi
AATGTTCGAGTAACTAGAAACTCTTGAGAAGGCATGTTGAATATACCCAACTGTCCCATGTATATTTCATGTGAACAACACTGAGGCGTCCTGCAAGCTCATTCTCACACTGGATGACTGCCATTTGTTGGGCAAAAAAACTTAAGCGTGACCTTAATCCAGTCTAACTCACTTGAGTCACATTTGACCGCACAAATCTCATTTTAGAAATCTCAGAGCTCAAAATTTTCCTGAGTAATAATTTCCTGAGTAAACTTGCTGGTATGAAACAGCGCAGCCGCTTCAACCTTATGAACTTCAGTGTTAGCGCTGTGCTGTGCAGTGGCTGAATATTGCTGTATAAACAGTTGGTGGATGTCCAGATGCACGTAGTAGGGACTTGGCAGAGACGGCTCCAGAGGCCAGGAGAATTTTTTGACTTTGACCTGCTGCATCTCAGCTTCGGTTCTACTGCAGTAAAAATGCCAAACTCGTGGGGGACTAGCTAAAATAGCTAATGTTAGTGACATGAAGGCATTTCCTAATCTGCTTGTTCATGTTCATGTATATATATAAATCATGGCATTTTTTATGAGGAAAGGTGTAGAATTTAATCATTTATTGGGCAAAAAAAAAAAACACTTTAAAATGTATTATTCTAACTAGATTCTAACCATTAATTGAATGGTTTAAACCGTGAAAAGTAATTAAACCCTGGGGAAGGTAATTCAGTACTGTTTGGAGCTCTTTTTCACTTTTTCTTTTTTTTTTTAATACCAATGTTAGGGATGACAGGAGAACATGGGGTTGTTTCCTAATTTGCATATTCATGAATATCCATAGACCTTGGTGTTTTTAATAATGAGGAAAGGGGCAGCCCATTTTAATCATTTCTTTGGCAATAAAAATATTAAGCAATTTATTATTTCAAACTAGAATTTATTTATTTATGGTTTACACTGTAAATATTCATAAAACCCTGTAAAGTTATACAGTTCAGTACTCTGTGGAGGTATTTACTTCTTAACTTTTTACATTTTGTTTTTCATTAATGTATAAAAGACTGTTCGCACTAGCTAATTAGCATATCCGTGTTAACCAGGTGCACGCGTGTTTACTTCATTTCTTCTCTCTGTAGGTGTTTGAGATGGAAATGGCGGGAAGAAGGCGAGCTCGTGCCGATGAGAAGTGACGTGAAAGAACATGTGATGATAAACAAACAGTTGAAAAATAAAATCATGCGGTCACATGCCATCGCTTGTTTTTACTCACGGTTATTTCCGTTCTAATCTCGAGCTTTAATCTCTGAACGCGGAACTGAAACACGTGAGACCGCCCCCCCTCCCCCGGTCTTGCGTCACGTGCGCGATCCGGTGCACCGCGCGCGGAGGCTGTGACGCAAAGTTGCACCGACTTTCTTTCTTTGTTTTTCTTTCTTTTTTTCCCCCCCTTTTTCTTTCTCGTGCGCGCTCACAGGCGTTGATGGGGTGTTTATTTTCATCCACACCGAAAGTGATGATGCTCAGGTCTAAACTTGCAGAGCAACCTGAAGAGCTCGCGCGCGTTCCAGATAATCACGGACACCGAGAAGCTCGCGCGGAGGTGTTAGCAAGCACGTGGGCGGAGGGGAGAGAGGAGAGGAGAGGAGAGGGGAGGGGTGGATGAAAGGGGGGGAGAGAGTGAGAGAGTGAGATGGAGCGCGCGCACTCGTGTTGCAATGCGGGTGCAGTCGCGAGCCAGTCTTCTCTGTTGCATTCCGAGTGTCGCGCGCGTGGTCACAGCGCATGCGCAGGAGCCACTAAGAGAAATACTCGGTGTTTAAAGCAGTGGTGCACTTTTACTGAAATACTGCGGAGGTTAAAACGCGAGAACACCAACAAGACAAAAAAAAATTGTATTTGGGGAAAGAAATGGGCCTTTTATTCCAGCATTAACAACTAATGACTTTTGAAGTCATATTTTTGAGCTAATGAAATTCATTTAGCTAATTAAATCACATTGTTGACATGAACAGCTAATTAATCTTCTGAGATCAGAATCAAGATGGCGCTGGGTATGGCCGCCATTTTGCGAGCTCACTAATTCACTATCTCACTTTTCAGTGCAGTTACACACAGCTATAACAGTAATATAGCATTTTTGTCACTTTTTTACAAATATTACTTGTTCTCCCAGATATTACTTTGTATTTTTTAAATGGCTGTTTTGGTTTTTGTAGCTCTTTAACATGAATCTCACTCACTTTTACACTTTTTATGCTTTGTAAATTGTGACGTGACACTAAATGTAAAAGTAAAATCGAATGAGAAATGTGCTGCACTTCTCTGCGTGGCCACTAGATGGAGACGAGGTGGCGCTCACTGGTCTGTGTAGTGTTGGTGGAAGGTTATAATGCATCATGGATTGTGCAGGTTTCTTACCTGTGATGCTGTGTTTAAAGGTAAAGGTGTAAAAATGTGACATTTACCACAAATATCAACTGTACATGTGGAGTTGATATTAGCTAAGGACACAATAAGTGTGTGTAAAATGTTAATGAGTTGAAATACAGTAAGAGTTTTGGGCTTACGTTATAGGTACGATACATTTAGTCACAAAAAAAGAGAATAACACAATATATGATTAAATATCCATGGTTTAGAACGGTGTTAAAGATTCAGTGATGGGTACAACTGGATGTTTATGGGACAAATGTGCATGGTATAGAAGTTTTTTTTAATGAAATGTACAGTAATGGATAAAACAGAAATTTTGTTAGCATTCATTCAGTTTGATTCAAGATTCAACATTTTTATTTGTCACATACACAGTTATCTACAGTATATAACTTGCAGTGAAAAGAAAACCTGGCCTACTCCTCTATAGACTGTGTATTTAAATACTAAATTGAAAATCAGAAATAAATAAGAAATAAGAAATATATGTACAGGAATGTGCAAAAAAAAAAAGGATGTACAAAATAAGCAAGGAATGTGCAAAAAAAAAAAAAAAAAAAAAAAAAGTTACTCTTAAGCCTGTTTTATAACACAGCACAGCAGCACCACGCCCAACGCTGTCATGTTAATCAAAGTGACTTTTTCAAGCTAGAAACAAAATACAACATGCATCCTATTTATTGCAGCATATCTGTAATCTAAAGAGCACATGAGTGATATTTCAGTCCACCAGGTAAAATCCAAACTTTGCGAATGAGTAAAAATCTCACTGGATTAACCAACTTTAAGTGATCATATACCGCATTAATACATGTTTATGATATTGACAGATATTTGTATGTTATATTTACTAAACCAGTGCAAGAAATCACACGAATGTTCCACACCCCAACACTCACCAGTTGCTGTAAAATTATCTTTATATTGCATAAAATGTACAACGTGACCCTGAGTAAACTGACGAACCCTGTCATTAGCTAGCAGTTATTTATGTGATGCAGGTTGCAGCACGCTCGTTGGACCAAGGTTGAATTTAAGAGCGGAGATGAGATGCAAGAGTTCAAACTACTTTCAAACTACAAATCTCCTGACTTTCATACGCTGCAGTGTGACGCACAAGCCCAGTCCTCTCACTGGTCATAGTAAGTGCAGAGCACCTGCAGTTACACACTCTTACACACAGTGATTTATAAACACATTGTTAAATATGGAAATACTGTATATATAACCCATGCGCAATCTTTCCCTCATTAATGTGTGTTAATTGTGTAATTAATGTGATGTGTGGTATACTGCACGCGTAAGATAGTATTCTTATATAAAAGCAATGGAAGGATTTCTTAAGATCTGTCGGTAAAGTGATGTGAATTTTAAAAGTAGTGGGCGGGGGGGCAAAGGTCACTTCAAATCAGTGATGTAGTTACAAGCTAAAACACACACACACACACGCACACACACACTTTCTCTCTCCTTCATTATGGAGATGGATGGAGAATGAAGCAGCAAGAAACCAAGGGAGCAGCTTTAAACACTTAGCTGAAAAGCCGAAGGAATGCCCTGTGAGAAACACACTCACTGGCAAACAGATGTCCCACATAACACACACACACACACACACACACACACACACACACACACACAAGATACTCATCAGTGCATTACTTAATCAGATGCATATAATTCCCACACGTCCAGGAGTGCAACATCACTGACCTTTGACCTTTCCGTGCCTGGTGCCCGGAGTTTCTACAGGTGGTTCATAAGCTCACATATTTCCCAACGTGTACAAACATATATAGATGTGTGTGTGTGTGTGTGTGTGTGTCTGAGTGTGTGTTTGTGATTGATCAGTGGCAGGAGATGATACAGGTCACATATGGTTTGCGTTTGTCTAACACAGAAGAACAACCCTCTTATGTGTGTGTGTGTGTGTGTGTGTGTGTGTGTGTTTGGAAGACTTCCTACAGAAGATACTGTGGCTTACATATGGTTCTGCTCTGTTCAACATGGGAAAGATCCGTCTAACCAGAATGTGTGTGTGTGTGTGTGTGTGTGTGTGTGTGTGTGAGGCCCTCATCTGTGTGTCACATTTCCCCCATTCGTTAAATCCAGATGAAGAGAAGAGAAGGGAAAAGAGGGGAAAAGGAGCAATGGAGAAAATTGAAATGAAACAGCAAGAGGCAGTTAAATTACAGAGAGATAGGGACAAGAAATGAGAGAGAGACAGAAAGAGAGAAAAAGAGAGAGAGATTTGGTCAACATGATAAACATAAACCTTTTTGTTATCGTATGGAATTTTTCCCACTTTTAAGTCTGTCCATGGCTTCATCTTGGAGCAAATCCAAAAACACTTAATGGCAAGCGGTCGTAAAAAAGCGAGTAAGTGTCGCGTGAAAGGACTGTAAAAGAACTTAAAAGTGGAAGCAGCATTTTGCAAATCAAGATCAGTCCTCACTTGCTCACTTCTTGAAGGTTTCATAACAAAATCATTTTAGGACACGCTCCAACTCAGAAGGAGAACTTATGGAGTGCAGTAAGACAAGGTCTAAAATTGGATGTATTTTGTACCTCAAAATCTTTAGGGGGCAAATAAGATTTGGATATTCTGTTACCAAATGGCCCCACAGCACCTACTGGGCCACCAGGCCTGCAACAAGGACACCAGACCACCAAGACTGCAACAACAACACCAGACCACTGGGTCTGCGACAAGTACACTGGGCCTATGACAAAACTACTAGACCACCAGGCCGGTGACACTGACACCCGATGACCAGCCCTGTGACACAACAACAGACCACTAGGGCTTCAGTAGTGAAGTGAAGTGAAGTGTGGCCAAGTATGGTGACCCATACTCGGAATTTGTGATCTGCATTTAACCCATCCAAGTGCACACACACACACCGTGAACACACACCCGGAGCAGTGAGCAGCCTTTTTTGCTGCGGTGCCCGGGGAGCAGTTGGGGGTTTGGTGCCTTGCTCAAGGGACTCACCTCAGTCGTGGTATTGAGGGTGGAAGAGAGCGCTGGTCATTCACTCCCCCCACCTACAATCAACAAGGACACCAGACCTCTGGGGCTTCAACAAGGGCACCAGACCAACAGGCCTGCATCCAAGACACCAGACCACTACGCCTACGACAAGGATCAGACCACCAGGCCTGCAACAAGGACACCAGACTACTAGGTCTATGTCAAAAATACCATACCATAGGTCTGCGACAAGGACACCAACCCACCAGTCGTCTGACAAGGACACCAGGCCTACGACTAACATACCAGACAACCAGGCCTGCGACAAGGATGCCATACCACTGGGCTTGAGACAGTGATACTAGCTCACCACACCTGCAACAAGGACACCATATCACCAGGCAAACAACAAAGAAACCAGAACAACAGGCAAATGACAAAGACACACATGGTTGCGGCAAGGATCAGATGACCAGGCTGACATGGCTGTGACTAGGACACCAGATCACCAGGCTTATGACAAGGCCAGTCTCCTTGTCCAGCAGGCAATTCCAAGTTTTATTTAATATGCATTGTCTTTTTTTATTACACCTGTAGATTTGGGATTTTTGTGTGAAGATTTAAGAAACACACCAAGCCTTTTGTCTCACATTTATGACATCTGATGCCTTTGAGATTAATTTATCCTGGTCAGGGTTGGCAGTGGATCCAGAGCCTATCCTCAGAACACTGAGCATGTGACAGGAATAAACCATGGATGATAAACACTTCTTCCTTCTTGTACCTTTAAAAGGAAATGGGTCAGAGCTGAGCAGCAGTATTCTGCCTGGGGGGGCGGAGCTAATTTCTGGGTCAGAAAAATATAAACACAACCCTGAAATCAGCAAGAAACTAGCAATATCCGTAACATGGTGATATTGAAAATGAAGGATTTTCTAAGATATCTTTCAAACTTAATTAACAGGTCTAGAAACACAAAAAAATAACAAAACTTTAAGTTTTCCTGCTCAGACACCAGTTTACCGTGACTTGATTGGTCAAATGAAGAAACAGCTTCTTATAAAGAAGACTTTTATTGATTTTTTCCAGCGCACTCAATAAATATGAAATACAATATTCATCATTATAATCAGACAGCAAATAATTATAAAATATTACACAAAAGGGTTGAAAAACAAAACAGACAGGTAACAACATCAGGTGCAACACAAATGGGCCGATATGAACAAACTCGGAGCGCCGCCCTTTAATTAGTCAATCCTTTTCACTCGAGGAGCAAAATCTCCAATCAGGCACGTTGTAATAGAATAAAATGAGACAGCGTGGCTTATTGGCTGAGATGAGACTGAAATTTGCATATTAATGAACATAAGGATGACGAACACTTTAGAAACACAGTACAATGCTGTATTTGTCTGAAAGCATATTGGAATTTATGTGTGTGTGTGTGTGTGTGTGTGTGTGTGTGAGAGAGTGTGTATGTGTGTAGGCGCACGTGTGGGCACATGTGTGTGTTTTACATTCACTCATTGCCACCCAATGACTTTATGGCTGCCTGCACCTCGCCAATTTAACACACACACACACACACACACACATGCACACACACAGCCCATCATACCACCCATCGTCAGGAAAATGTATAGCATGTGTGTCTCTGTTTGACTGAAGTTTGCTCCAAGTCCAAAAAGTACAAAAATAAAGCAAAAAAAAAAAGGCATTCAATTTTTAGAGTCAGTCACGAAGGAATTTTATCCAACAGCTTGGTCCTTTTTCCTTCTTTCCTTTGTTCTTTCTCCTTCAACATTTTTCCCTCAGAGGCTCTTGTTCTGCCTCACTGGCTTGTTTATTTCCACGTTTTCCCTTTCTCTCTTTCTCCGCTCGTGTTTCTGTCACTTCTCGAACAGTTCGCCAGTGGCCCACTCGAGAGAGGGATGGACAGACAGACGGACGGACGGATGGAAGGATGGATAGATGGACAGATGGGGCTGAGGACAAAAAATGGGACAGGACATGCAGGTCAGTGCCTCCAGCTCTTCTTTTTCTCCTCCATCTTCATCATTTCTTCTTCTTTGGTGAAATCATCTGTAAGAGAATAACGAGAATAACAGATGAGAATTTGGCGATTGTCAAGTTTTCAGGCAGAAATCGTGCGTGTGCGTGTGTGTGTGTGTGTGTGTGTTTGTGTTTTACCTGCACACTCAGGGCAGCACTTGCCCTCTCTTCGTGTAATATTGCTGCAGCTCAGTAGTGGACACTGTTTCCTCTGACACTTTGTGACGCCATGCTAATTGTCAAGAGAGGGGAAAAAAGGTACATTAGAAAAGCAAAAACTAAAATGAACCTGCAAAGCTTTTTCACAGCAAAACAAGAGTTTTGGGTCCAGATTTCACACAAATTAAACAACATCCTAAATCCCCAAAATACATCTATTAGCATGTAAATAGTCTATTAGCTATATTAACTTCTAATTGTTAAAATTAGCATTCCAAATAAGATTAATGTATGTTTACGTCCAGGCTACAACACATTAAAGGGTTAGGGATTTTATTTGTTCAACATATTTTAACACAAAAAAGCTATTTACAATTCTTTTCTAAAAGTGACTAACAAAAAAATTATTTAAGGTGTTAGCTTTATGAAATTTAAGAAATGATATTACCTCATCTCTGACTGACTCCAGCAAAGTCTCGCTAAAGCTAGTGGCTGGCTAAAGCTAATTTACAGCTGATTTTTTTTGCAATGAGCTAGCTAAAACTGAACTCTAATAGATTTCTTGTTTTTTGAATGAACATTTTTCATCAAATTTCATCAAAATTATTATCACATCTGACTTAAGCAAAGTTTCTGAAAGTACACGTTATGAAAATAGCTACTTAAAGTAACTAATGTGTTAGTTACTAAAAATGAACATGCTGCATCATGTTATTATTTAGTATATGGATCATGTATAGATATATTTGCGAGTAGCCAGCTGAAAAATGTTTGTTTAATCCACTAAATGCAAGCGTGTATTGCAATATGATCTCTGATCGACCAGCTCCAGCTCTCTGATTGGCAAAAGTGCACTTACGTCACACCAGCATGTGATGCACTTCATCTCCCCAACCAATGGCACGCGAGGATGCCAGTTCTCGCTGTTCTGATAGTAGTTTTTCCCGAACTTGCAGTGTCGCGGCCCGTCCCCCTGCATCATCTCCCCCTCCTCCAGGAGGGGCGTGTCCTCAGCCGGACACTCCTTACAGCAGTCCGAGGGGTTGCGTCTGATTGGTCGGCTGCAGGTGAGTGGGGGACAGGTGACTTTCTCACAGTGCACTTCTCCCGTAGAGCCCTAGAGTACAGGCGAAGGTTAGAAATTAAACACGGCTTATTGTCATTTGACTAGAAACGTCATGTTTACATTAGCAGAGATGACAAAAACAACCCAATAACACAGGAGTGACTGACAGGGTGGTGTTATTTGTGACGTAATCTCACCTTGCAGGTGCACACAGCGCACTTGATGTAGCCGAAAGGCGGCACAAACGGATGCCACACAGTTCCAGGTGCGTGCATCTTCTGATCGCCTTCAAAATAACACCCTGAATATAACCATAAACAACATGACGTTAGCCATAACCCAGTTTCTTTTGGCCTGCAAAAACAGTCTGTTATTTCAGAGCTATTACTCTCAGGGAAAATAATGGATTAAGACATTTAATTATATTATAGGTAATTAGAGTACAAAGAAATCTGTGTTAGATTTTGGATATGTTTTAGATGATAAATATTTGTTTTCATTTGGTTTTAATCTGTTTTTCATGAGCTCACCTTCTGGATGCTCCTCAACTCTCTCCGCAGATGTGATCTCTTTCGGCACTTTTCTCTCTGAGCACAAATTTCCAAAGGAAAAAATGTTACAAACTTGTTTTAAAACACTTTACAACTTTCCTAATCAAACGTGTACCAATAAACACATCAGTCTTCAGGTAACAGAGGGTTTGTCACAAAGGGGTTTGTCACAAAACTGTCACAAAAGGGTCCTTAGCTTCATAAAGGCTTCTTTAGCTTCCTAAAGTAGTTCTGAAACCCTCTGTTGTCCAAAAAGGCAGAATATACTATATACCATATACTAACACACACCAAACCCAAACCTAGAAGTGCTTCCTTTCAAGTCTGCGTAAGCACCCATTCAAAATTCGGCAAATCCAATCTTTTAACGTCAAACATTTCTGTATGAATATTTACCGTCGCACTCGGGGCAGCACTTGTCCTCAGGCTGGTAGGTGTGCGGGCAGGTCAGCGCAGGACACATGACTGGGTCACAGATAACCGTCTTCTTCTGGCACGTGCAGGTGAAGCAGGAGTTATAGTGTGGCGTCCAGCGGGAGCCGTGAGCGTGACGTTCGCCTTCGAAGAAACACGCCAGCGGATCTTTTTTGAAGGCTTCGGGGTCACGGACAAACACCACGTCATCAAACTCAGCCTCGTCGACCACAGCCTCGGCCCGGGAGCCTTGCTCGCAGCTGTTAGGGACATGGATCTGTGGGAAATACGGGGATAAACACATCAGATTCAGTCTCACTGTTTGTGTGTGTGTGTGTGTGTGTGTGTGTGTGTGTGTGTGTTTATG
>CM074987.1:4294045-4305903 GCA_037576825.1 Pangasius krempfi
CGGGAGAGGGCGCGCGCGAGGAGAGGAGGAGGAGGAGGAGGAGGAGGAGGGGGCAGGCCCGAGCTCGTGAACTCTTTACCTGGCTTGTGTGTGTGTGCACCTTTAACACTAACAAATACTAAAAACCCGCCAAAAGAATTATTCTCGAAATATTATATATTATATAGTATATATTTTCGCACTCATTTTTTTTCCCTCGTGCGTATTTTATGTTTCTGTTTTTTTCCTCCATTTCGCGTTTGAGCTCTTTGCTGTTTTTTTTTTTTTTTTTTTTTCCTCTGAAGATTTTTGAAGTTGTGTTCTGGCTCCTCACTCGCCATCACTCACATCTTTAAAAATAAAATAAAATAAATAAATAAATAAATAATAATAATAATAAATGGGAAACAAAAGCAGCCATTAAGCCATAACTTCACGAAAGCGTTCTGAGTTAGTCTTAAAAAAAAAAAAAGACTTTCTTTTGAAGAGGAGTGCGATGAGCTTTCCGTGGCACAGCATGAAAGCGTGAAAGGCTCTTCTTTATAATAAACTAATAATAATAAAAAGCTCCTGTCTGTCAGTGGGATGAGGAGAAAAAAAAGCTTTCCATCAGCCGCTTGTGCAGAGAACAAATACTTCAAAGAGCTTTGGATTATTTTCTCTTTTTGTCTTTGGGGAGAACTGATTAACTCTTTTTTTAAGATAAAAAAAAGCAAAAAAAACATTTTTATGAATCTTTTGTAAAGTCGCACATGACCCTATAGCGCATCATCACTTCATCACTTCAAACACACCCTGATGTCACCGCTTCACATCAGCACTGGGATATGAAAGGAAATCATTTTCACACATTATGCTGCTGTGAATGAGTGTGTTCCTGCTCGTTTCCTTTACTCACAACAGTGCTATTAATATTCATGAGACACCTTCTGAAAAAAAATAAACAGTCTCTCTCTCTTTCTGTGTGTGTGTGTGTATTTTGAATTATATTATATTTATTACTATTCACATTTTTATAAGCATGAGGTAGGATGTATAGGATGTGTGGTGTAACTGAGTTACTTTAAAATAAGTTTTAAAAGAAAGAAGGAAAGAAAGAAAGAAAGAAAGAAAGAAAGAAAGAAAGAAAGAAAGAACATCTGGAAAACCGCACGCGCTTAAATAAAGATGATGTCATTTTTAAGCGTGTCATATGTGAAGTTTGTTTGTTTGTTTGTTTGTTTGTTTTCAAAACTACTGATTTCTGATATCTTAATGAACTTTTTTGAAGAATTGCTTTCTTAAGGTTAAAGTGAATAAAAAGAGAAACTTTCATCAAAACGCATGGCTCATGAGAGTCTTTGTTTCTGTAGATGTTTTATTTATTAGTAAAAAAAAAAATAAAGAAGCTCAAGATGATCATTATTATTATCATTATTATTATTTAATGACCATCTTTAACAAAATCCGCTCACTTTTCTTGTTTTATTTTTCATCTTTTATCTTTGAAGTAAGATACTTTATGTGCATTTCGGGTTGTTGTTTTTTTTCATCACTCACTTCACTGTGGTGTTTTCCTTTTTTTGTCTGTTATTCACCCTTTTGTTGTCTTATTATTTTTTACTTTCAGCTTGTGTGTCTATAATGACCTGCCTGTTTCAATAATAATAATAATAATAATAATAATAATAATAATAATAATAATGGTTGCTAATGAAGGTGTTGGAGGTGATTAGAAGTTCTCTTTGCCTGGGACCCCCTGCTCTGTAGGGGGTCAGGGTCATTTCCCCCTCTCTGCCTTCATCCCTTCATCCTCTCTCTTTCTTAATGGAATAATGGAATAGTAAAATCATAAAATGAAATAACGGAGCTGTAAACGCCCCGGGGGAGGGGGGAGGAGGGGGGGGGGTTGAGCACGCGCACTGGAGGGGGGGGGGGCAGAGGGGCAGTTTTTTTTTTGTTGTGGATCGGAGGAGCCTGTGTCTCGCGCTCCGTTCCGGAACCTTCCGTCCATGCAGATGCTAAACACGGAGCACAGAATAACGCGCTAAATGATAAAGGAACCGGGCAATAAACTCCGCCAGGGGGGCAACAACTACACCAACAACCCAAACAACCACCAGCGGGGCCAAGGGGTGGAGAGAGAGAGAGAGAGAGAGAGAGAGCGAGAGCATGAACCTGTGCGTTCCCTTTTAAAAAACATCTTGCATAGACGCATCAGATGACGTCATTGGCACCCACTGAGAACAACTTTTTTATTAAAGAAAAAAAAGATAAAAAGTGTAATCTAACCCCTAAAGCTGCACTGACAACCCACATGCATTTACTTAAAATGATTTGTTTATTTGTTTATTTGTTTATTTAGAATGATTACTGAACTTTTCGTAAGTTAATGTTCTGTGTTATTTCCTTCAGTGGGTTGCATAAAGACTCCAGATTTAATGTAGACTTACTTTTTTATTTATATATTTGCAAAAATATACTCCATAATTAATGGCAACACAAAATCTTTAGATTTTATTTATTTATTTATACTACTACTAGTATTATTATTATTATTATTATTATTAATTTTTATACATTTTTTCGACCTTCCTGTTAATAACATAAATAATTAATGATATAAATAATTAATCCCATTATTTTTTTTGGCCTCAGGTTCCTAAGCATGTCACTGTGTTAGGACCTGCTCCCAGAAGCACCTTGCAGTCCTGAGATTTACAGCAGGCCCTGTAAACTGATGAGTAAATCATCTCAGGATCAGTGAAGGGGTTTGTGGTGGAGTCTCATATCTGGAGATCTGCAGTGTTTGAGGCGTGCTGCGTTTACAGTGAGCGTTCCTCTGACAGGAAAAGGGTAGAGATACAGGGGTGCAGTGGAACCGTCAGGAGGAACGATCCAGGAGAAGCATTCAAGGCTGCCTTTCAGAGTCACTGGTGTTAGATTTATATTGTATCGGGGAACAAGCATGTACAGAGTTCGGGTTCTCTTTTTGGTGGAACCCTTAGAACCCTGAGAAGTGGCTCTACGAATCAGGAAGCAAAGTTGCTGCAAAGGCTCCTACAGCATCAACGGAAGCCTCCTTTCTGTAAAATAGTAGAGGAACCTTCATTTGACACGTCACTGCTCCAGTATAAACAGCATGCACATAAAATTCTGTTTTATTTCTCCTCCATCATTTTCATGTGTGTGTGTGTGTGTGTGGGGGGGGGGGGTTCTTTCTCACGCTCTCGTTGCATTAACACCAAATGGTTTATCAGCGTGAGTCTAAACAGACATGTGAGACAGACCGAAACGGAGCCGTTAAATATCCATTCAGCTCTCCATCACAATATACACAGCAAATGGCACTGGGAGGTGTGTGTGTGTGTGTGTGTGTGTGTATTAGTGTTTCCAAAATGAGTTGACAGTTTACCGTTAAGGTGCATGCTGCTGCAAGGTGTCGCTTTTCAAGGAGATTTCTTCATTATGCGCGCGAGGGCGGAGGGGAGAAACTATGTGTGTGTGTGTGTGTGTGTGTGTGTGAAGGCGTTTTCACACCCTCTCGCGCCCTCATCCGCTCCGTTCAGTGCGCGTGAGAATGGGCATCGATGATGGCCTGTTTGCATTTAATCACGAGGTGCTAACCGGAGTTAGTTATTAGCTCATCGCGCGCGCGCCGGACGGCGATTCATTAAGGAAGCTGGAGAAGCAAACTGGAACAAAATGGAGCCCAATTATGCACTTTAACAGTAATGAGGCCCGGCGTTTGTGTATTCACGTAACAGTCACTTCCCCACCATTACCGCAGCTGGAGCTACCGAAATCAGATCACCTGCACTATTAGGACACACAGTGCAAAAGTTTACACCCCCTCCCCCTCTGCCTTCCCCATGGTTTCTGGATTTAAAAAAAGAGTTTCTACTTTATAATTATATTTGTAAAAAAAATAGATAAAGTAATGTGTAGTGTGTGCATCCTGCAACAAACTACAAGTCAAACTTTACCCTGAGCTTCATAGTGTCCTGACTTTTTTTTTTTTTTAAAAACAAAGTCATCCTAAATAAATCATGTACTAGTAATTTATTGTCTAGAAAAAAAAATCTCTAGAGCCATGCAAACATTTTTGTATCATGAAGAAGTTTATCATGTTTTGATGGAAGTTTCTTTAATTCATACAGTTAAAAAAAAAAAACAGGCTAAACTTCTGTTGAACAATGAAAAAAAAACATTTCCTCAAGAAGTTAATTAAATCAACAAATAAACCCGTTACACCAGAGAGCAATCAAAATCTGCATATTTAGTGTAAAGCTTTAAAGGTGTATCAGTATATAAAGTGCACACTCGATGGTACCACTACACAAGGACCAAGGAAACAACAAGGAAAAGTACAGTTTGGTACCTTTATTTCCGAGAGTGAAGACAATGACAGATGTACAAAACAAAAATAACCAAAAGAAAAAAGAAAGAAGTAAAAAAAATGCATCCTGAGCTTCTTTATAGGGGCCTGACTGTGTGTGAAGAAAGGCATCAGGAACTCAGATGATCTAAAATCTGCTGACACGTTCAGAAATAAAAGCACTAAACAGTACTTTTCACTCTTTGCTGTTTGTGTGATATCATCAGGCAGACATTTTGTGTTTGTTTATTAGATATCTTTTACCTGAAGCATGTCCAGTGGAGTCCAGTTTTAAAGATAGAAAGGTAAACTGGAAAGGTTTACAGTTTGGTCCCTTTGGTAGCCTACCTTCATTTCTGAGCGGAAGTCTGGACAGGAGAGAAGCTCAGGATAAAAATTTTCACTTCTCTCTCTGGGTCGTTTTTTGTTTTCTAGCTCTGTCCTTGTCTACACTCTCAGCCACAAAGGTACTAAACAGTGCTTTTCCCTTACAGCTGGTGTGGTAGCGTTAAGTTTTTATGGTACTTGTAGTCTGTATTGTTTTACATGTGATCATGTATGATGTGGTGTAGCCTTAAAGGTACATCAGAGTTCCATATGTTTCAAATGATTTACCTGAAAATTGGATAATAGGTTTAGGAAAACAATATAAATGATCCATGAGGAGGAGGTTTTTCCTTTCTGGTGGAAATGAACATGTATAAAAAGGACGTGTAAAAAAAAAAAAAGTATTCCCTGGAGGTACGAGGCAAGTGTGTTAACCACTAACCACCTTGTGAACCCCCCCCCACCCCCACACCAGCACCCATTTACTCCAAATGTAGCTTAGATATGTTCTGTGTCTGATGTTAGCCTACTGGAGCGATGATGCTAATGTTGCTAACAAGTAACAGAAGTGTATAGCCTCCAGTTTAGCATGCCAGCGTCTCCTCAGTCGGCTTTGTGGAGGTGTTCAAAGTCTTATAAACTTGAACAAAAGAGACCCGAAAAATATAACATGTTTTGTTGTTGTTGTTTTGTTGTGATTGGTGTGATTAATATTTGATTTCACCATGTTATTTCCTGAAATAAGACGTGAACTTAATTGTGAATAATATGTGAATGAATGAATCTCATGAGAAAATCACATGTGAAATCAAATCACGTGTAAATAAATGAATCATTTGTATAAAAAAAAAAAAATAAAAAAAATCACATGAAAATAAATGAATCATTTGAAAAAATTAAAATGTGGAAATAAATTCTGTAAAAAAAAAAGTAAAAAAAAAAGGAATTGTGTGAAAAAAATCATGTGAAAATTAAACTCTATGCACTACATATGATAAATGTGTTATTATTCACGTGAGGTTCATGTGACTTTACTGTAAATCTCACAGAGACAAAAAAAAAAGAATCATGAAACTGAATCACTTTCTCAGTTAGCAGCAGACTCAGGTCATGGGTGTGGCCTAAATTCTGAAGGGAGGAGCTTGTACAGTAGAAGTGATTCAGATTATTATAAATACAGATTCACACTGTTATTTCATGAAACCGTTTGTGCTAATGGTGTTACTGAGACACACGATGTCAGCTTGCACAAGGCTAAACTGGAGACTATAAGCTTCCTTTACTTGTTAGCAACATTAGCATCGTAGCTTGAGTACAAATCCAAAGAAGGAAACCACACACACTGAACACGTCTCAACTGATCCACTACAATGTGGAATAAACAGCACATTTACCTCATGAATTTGATTGCAAACAATTCCATGAATGAACACAAAAGGACAAAAGTAATGGTGCCCTGTAAAAAGAGGAAGAGAGTAGTCGCCATTTTGTTGTTTTCAGCTCGCTGTGAGCTTTGCCTTTTATGGAGTTTTGTGGGCATGGCTAAATGTAAATCAGCTGCGCCGTGAACACTCTTCATAATTTACGGTTGATTGGCGTTTACATGAGCACAAAGAAGAATAAGAGGTAAATCTGGAGGGAATTTTTAGTTCGGTTTAGCCACAAAAACATTTACACGCAACGTTATTGAAAGATAAAGATAAATGAGGCTGAGTGTTTGGAAATGGTTAGAGTATGACATACACACACATATCCGCTCTCTCTCACACACACACACACACCGCAACTGACGCCATGAGGTGTTTATCAAGTCCAGACATCAAGTCACACACACACACGCGCACACACACACACAGTGACTAAGTATGTATGCAGTTCAGTAATAGATTATGATAAGATGTCTTGGAACAGACTAAGGAATTAAAACAAATGAACACGTGTAACATCGCTGTCATCAGATCACCGTAAATCATTTCCACATGCGAGTGCCGAAACTCCAAACACACTCTGCGACTTTCTCGCTTCTAAACAGCTTCTCTGACTGACTGCATCCTGTTTCTCTGGAACCAAATAAAAACAATGAGCTGAATGAGTGTGCCATATGTCCACCTATTACTAAATAATTAATTGGGCACCACACACACACACACACACACACACACAC
Organism: Pangasius krempfi; assembly: GCA_037576825.1. Lineage (NCBI taxonomy): Eukaryota > Metazoa > Chordata > Actinopteri > Siluriformes > Pangasiidae > Pangasius > Pangasius krempfi. The sequence goes on from CM074987.1 coordinate 4,300,873, forward strand.
ACACGCACACACACACACAGAGCTCCTGATGTTTGTGTTTACACAGACAATGACTTCCACACTTGTTTACAATAAATTCATGACAGCGCTCTAACAGTTGTTCCCTCGTGTGGCTAATTTTCTGCTTCTTTGGAGAGAATTTTGACTGTGAGGCATTTCTAGCCGCTCAGTTACAGACAACATGGGCGAGATTTCAGTGTGTAGAACGACTGCAGCAGCGCCACTCTGGCGTCGGGTAAAATCCAACCGTGGAGCAAGTTCAAACTGCCACACACGAAAATCTCGCTGGATAAATTGCAGCAGCATGCTTGTTTTCTCTACATTTTTTAACGCACACAACTGCGACGTCTTTACGTCACTTCTGCATGTCCGTTTGAATAAACTGCTGGATTCATCCACCCTTGCTAGAGATCGCTATGAAAAACCCAGTTTGTGCCATCTAGGAAAACTGAAACATGTGTAGTGGTGTACACTCTGCTCTACACTGAGTGTTAGCATTGTTTTCAGAGTTTGTGCTAATTCTGTTTGGAAGTTTGTGAGGAATCATGAGTGTGACCTGTGGTACACCTATAACACCTGTAATTTCTTTAAATCATGGATGTCACGGGCTGGGTCTCTGGAAGACCAGTGGTTAGGCCACAGTGTTCTCACCTCTGTGGCCCGGGTTCGATCCCTGGGCCGGTTCCAAGCCGGGATAGAATTAGGGAGGGGCATCCGATGTAAAAACTGTGCCAAATCAAATACTTAGACCAACGATCCACTGTGGCGATCCCTAACGGGAGCAGCTGGATGAGGAACAACAGCAACAGATGTCATAGGCTCAGCTGACAATGCCAATCCACACCACCAGAGGTCCCCATCTCCAGAGTATTAGCTCACCTATGATCAATCATGTCCTCGTTCCCGGACACCAAGACAACTCCCGATTTTCATGCACAATTTGCATTTTCTGGATTGGATTTCACTGTGTTTTGATTTTCGAACATGAAAAATTCACACGGCTGTTTGTAAAGAAATGTTTTTTTTTTTATAACTTGCAAACTCAAAATACGATCAACGTCCAAGATTTTAAGCACCAATTTAAAAACACATAAACATGGTAAGCTTGTTTCTTTCTTTATTTATTTGTTGATTAGCGAACTTGTTAGGCTACAAAGGTGCTAGTGTTAATTAGCATTGTATTAACGCAGTGAAGCAAACTGTTTTGACAGGGCATGACAGATGACCTCAGGTATCACTCGCTCACGGTTAGCACAGCAGATAATAAGTGATACTGTACAGGAAGCAGTGGAGTAGGTTCTGGATTGTTATCTTGCCCAAATGATCATAAAATAGCCAGTAGATAGCACTCTCAGGTTCTTCAGCGTTCTTGTGCAGGAGGATGAGTGGATGTTTCTGGACTCGGGTCAGGGATGGAGGTCAGCGTTGAGTTGGAGCTACAACTGGACATCAGGCCTGAATCGGAATCCGAAACTGCCATATCTTCAAACTTCTGTATCACAGCCCTCACTGATCCAAACGCAACATCCCGCCTCCACCGCCCACGCCCGGCCCCTTCAGGTCCACGATAGGCCGAGTTGCGGCTAAGAAAGACATGGTTGGGTGGAGGCAGGCCTGGGCGGAGCTTCAGCCTTCCCTGGCCCAGTTGGAATGCAGGGCAAAGAGGAGGAGTGAAGATGGACGGGATCGTGGCAAGAAGTTCTTCTGTTAATGGGTTGTGGAATGTGAGGGAAGCCCCGCCCACATTGAAAAACACACCCACCGTTTTAAGCTGTGGCGGGACCGAGGGGAGGAGCTCGCGCCTGCCATCAAACACAGCATGGAATCCAGAGCCATGCCTCTCAAACCACCACGCCTCACCATCAGCCAATGAGCTCACACCTGCAGGAGAGGGGGGCGTGGCTAACATGAGTACACGTTTCCAATCGGATAATAGAGAATGGTAGCAAAGGCAACTAAACAAACATTAATTTTGGATTTCTTACGCTGTGTTGCTCTGCGTATTAATTTAAGAAGTAAATTAGCAGCAAAACATTTTTTCATCACTTTAACAAATGTCACATCTGTGAAAAAAACCTTTTTCACGCCTATAATTTCAGACAGATTTTATGAAGTATTCAATAACATTGAACAAATTCTAATTTGTCTTTTGTTTCAGCTAATGTTCTCAATATCTTAGAGCTTTACCTAACTTATACGATATACCTCAAATATTTACTTTTAATTCATGAATAATTATAATATTTATTTTTATATTTATAACATTTGCATTTCCATTGAAATTGTTCTGAAAATTAGTATAATTATAATTATTTTTCTCCAAAAATAAAATATAGAAATTAAAAAAGTGTAAAATTCAAATAAAAAAGTTTAAAAATGTAAAATAAATAATTTAAAATGAAAATTTAATTATATTGAATGGAATATTTTTAAAATATGCATTAAGCGAACCAGAGTTAAACACTGCAGGGCAAGTAACAACGGCTCAGTAGAGTTTCTTACTGTTTCTCCGTTTTTCTCTCTGTTTCTTGCTGTTTCACCCTGTTTCTCTCTTTTTCTCTTCGTTTTTCGCTGTTTCTCTCTTTTTCTCTCTGTTTCTCTCCATTCCTCTCTGTTTTTTGCTGTTTCATTCTGTTTCTCTGTTTCTACTTCCCTCTTTTTCCTCTGTTCCTTGTTGTTTCTCTCTTTTTCTCTCTGTTTCTCACAGTTTCTTGCTGTTTCTCACTGTTTTTTGTTGTGTGTCTCTGTTTCTCTTTGTTCCTCTCTATTTTTCATTACTTCTCTCTGTTTCTTGCACTCTCTCTTTGTTTTTCATTATTTCTCTCTGTTTCTCTTCGTCTCTCGCTGTTTTTCGTCGTTTCTCTCCCTGTTTCTCGCCGATTCTCTCTGTTTCTCTCTGGTCCTCGTTATTGCTCTCTATTTCTGACTGTTTCTCGCTGCGCAGGTTTCAGGACATTTTTATGAGGATTTGAAAACTGAACTCTCTGAGTGAATGGAAGAGAGCAGACCTCATTCCTGACCTCGCTGACCTCACGCTACTGTTTCATTCCAGACCGAATCCAACATGCCTGCTAACAGAGTTCAGTTGAAACCACATTAATAAACACAGCCACTGGGTGGCGGTAAAGATCTGACTGAGTTTATTACAGAGACTGAGCTTAATCGCTGAAATGTTCTGATCTCGAACACAGGAGCTCACAGGAATATTAAAGGCATGCTTGATATTGTGCTGGTTTTAGAGGGAGGTTTTGTAAGCAAGCAGAATTTTCGGGTGAAACTGGAAGCAGTCTCACGTCATGTCATGTTGCTGTGTAAAATAAAAACCTTTACCTATAAACATGCAGGAATTTTAATACAACGCCATGTTATTAGACAAAACTACTAGTACACTATCAGGTAATAACACTGATGGTTAAAGGATCACAGTGTGCTTTAATAACAATAATAATAATCTGATCAGGTTAAAGGTAATTGTTTCACTAATGTAAATGGTAAAAATAAATTATTTGCACAATAAAATAATAAACAGAATGATTAATGCTTCCCCTTAAAAAACTGCCATGTTAGGAGAGTAAAGTGATGGAAAGGAAAGGAAACGTTTTCTCAGAGAACCTTTTCCCTATCAGGAAGAGTTCCACGTAGAACCCTTTCAGGAAGCTAAGAGCCCTTCTTTCTAACACTGGATAAGTGTGTGGAGCAAACTCCAGATTATTGCTCACTGTTTTCTTCTTAATATCTAGATTTAACACTAAAATGTATTTTTATACCGTTTGGCCCAATACTCTGAGCTGATTCTTAAGCACTGGATTTTGAGCTTTTTACTTTTCATTTTAACATACTTTAACAGTCTTCAACAATTTAACTATATAACAATTTTGTATTATTTATTATTTTTAGCAACAGATTTACAATTTAACACTACAGATTTACTAATTTAATACTACACTCATACTTTTACACCTTAATATTTTTACTTTTAAGCTTTGGACTTATTGGACTTTTTTTTTTTTTTTTTTTTTTACACATAACTAACATTTATTAGCTATATAAAATATATATTATACAAATAATGATATAAATCATTCTATAAATGGTTATTAAGCTTTACAGATTTTACAGATTTCATATATAATACAATTTAAATGTTTTATATAAACATCACAAACTTATCATTTGTAACAGCTTTCCAGATACTTAAAAAAATTGTAATCATTTGAGTAATATTTTATATTCATTTTTAAAACAGGTTTTTTTTTATTGTGTAATACTAGCGTATGTTTTTCCTTACCAATGCGGTAGAGGGTGCTGTTACACACATCGACCTCCCAGTAGTACTGTCCTCTGAGGATCTCCACATCAGCACACACCTGAGGGAGAGACGCACAGAGGTCACGACCCCCAGCCTGAGCGCCAGAGTCCCTGAAGGTGACCGTGAGGGCGGAGTTACTGAGCTGGAGGGGCGGGGCTATGAAGGAGGAGTCTAGAGTAAAGAGTAGACCTGAGGAGGTCAGAGGTCAAAGGTCAGAGAGGAGAAAGGTTAGAGATGGCTGATTACATATATGCCTTTTTTAATCCAATCACGGGTAACCGTGAGGACACACTCTGGAGTACAGGCTCAGGGAATACTCACAGTGTAAACATTTAACATTACAAGAGGAAACGTTTCTAGGATTTCTACAGAAAATGAATAAAAGTTCTCATGAATGATAAGTTTGAAGCTGTGACACACACACAACAACTGATTTTATGTAATTATTTTAATTGTTTTCCTGGTCAAAACCTTTATTTCAAATATGTTTGGAGATTATTATTGTAATTTTTTAACCGAGTTATTCATTTTTATTATTATATATTTCTATTTATTTATTATTATTTATTATTTAACATATTAAATCTATATATTTAATATATAGAGTGATTTATACTATATATATATATATATATATATATATATATATATATACACAGTCAGGTCCGGAAGTATTTGGACAATGACAGAGTTTTTGTGATTTTGCCTTTATACACCACCAC
>CM074987.1:4318850-4334100 GCA_037576825.1 Pangasius krempfi
ATTCCTAAATGGTAAATGCCATATTTTTGTGGAACCTTTTAAAATAAAGCTGAAAGTCTACACTTCAATCACATCTTAATTGTTTTATTTCAAATCCATTGTGGTGGAGTATAAAGGCAAAATAAAAATATTAAATATATAGATTGATTTAAATTTGAAATTTTAAAAGTAACACACTCGTGTTTGAAATGCAACACAAAGCTTTTGTTACATTTTTGATTATTTCTGATTTTATTATTTGACGGTTTATTATTATTATTTTTTTAATTTGTGGAATTATTTAAATGGAGAATTGAACAATAATTTCAAGATAAAAGTCAAGACACAGTTACAAAATGATCTGGAATGATTTTTTAACAACTTCAGCAACAAATCTAACCCTAAAACAATTATGAAGAAATACTATGCTTTTATAAATGATGATCAGATAAAATGTCACACCCCTGGTGGCTTTATAACATTTACTAAATATTTTTTAGCTAAAAAAAATTCCAAGGTCAAACTAAATCAATAATTCAAAATGTTTTAAATGACATAACAGAAAAAGAAGAATTTGTCGGTTGGTTGGTTGAGTGATTGGTCAGAGAATGCTGTTTATAGATCGTTCTTTACCTGAGACGGAACGTTCCATCTCCTCCTCAGACAGATCCACGTCGCCTCCTACAGGTGAAAGGAAACAAAGACACAGAAGATTCAATCACTTACACATAGGTTCTTCAGTTGTCCCACTGGGGAAGCTTTTAAGTAGAACTCTACACCTGAGTGATTGACTATCAGAAAGAGTTCCAAGTAGAACGCTTTTTTGGAACCCTTAAAGAACCCCTTTTTTCTAAGAATGTATCAAGTAGCAAGAAGGTAAATGTTAAACTCTTGACAGGTTCTAGATATTAAGAAGAAAATAATGAGGATCAATATGGAGTTTGTACCTCACAGTTACTACACAGACTCTTAGAACAATAGTGTTCTTCAAGGGTTCTTTAAGGGATCATTAGGTAATTCAAGGATCTTGGCTTATAGAAAAGGTTCTACTCTGTATAGGAACCTGCCAGGCATTTACAATAGAGCTATAGCGGTACTTTTACAGGGTTCTCCAGAGTTCCCTATTTGTAGTAGTAGCTGTCAACCAATCACTGTAAGACGTTAGACAGTGAGATGTTAGACAGTAACCCCTTCTCAGGTTCTACTTAGAACACCTTCTGATCAGGAAACACTGTTGTTGAGCTCTACACAGATCTTTTAAAGGTTCACTCAGGGGAACCACCAAAGAACCCTCAAGAGTTAATACATAGTCTATTAGAAAAAAAAGAGTTCTTTAAGGGTTCTTTGGACAATCTCACCTGGTTTCTGTTCTGCTGTTTTTTTCTTGGCCCCCTCCTCATTCTCATCCTCCTCCTGTGCACCACATTCCGAGTCAAAAGTCACTGTGGGGTCAAGGGGCAGGCATGTAGTAGCAGTCGACCAATCAGAACAGGGCAATTCAACGCCATGGGAACAGCACGGGCAGAAGACAGCACAGATTGTACAAGACGCCTGTGACGCGGTTCTTAGTGCAGACTTGCGTTTATCTAATCTTGCCTTCTCTGTTAAGCACTGCCCACATAGAGTGTGTGCACAGGGTAGGAGGAGGGGCATGTCAAAGGGCCGCCCACATAATGGGCACAAGGAGGAAGTGATATCTTCTTCTTTCGCTTCTTCATGATCATGTGACTGGTGCGATGGGTTGGCTGTTTTGTGGCGAGGACGTCTTCCTTTCATTAGTGTGGTACTGAACACACACACACACACACACACACTATATAAATCTCATTCTCTCTTACAAATGTTGAGGGTATTTTAATCTTTTTTTTTATTCTGTAATTTTATTTATTTTCTGTTCTTACAGACTGATTTCTGGACCTAACGTTTTCTGAGAACTAAAACTATTATAATAATAATTATAATAATAATGTGATAAATAATTAAAATGAATCACATTAATATTGTTGGCTTAGAAACTGCACATTTGTGTTCTGTACGAAAGGCTGTTTTAAAACTCTTATAACATTTAAATGTTGTTTTATGAAGTTATTATGTATATACGAGTGTAAAGTGATGTTAGACAGATTAGACTGTAAGACGTTAGACAGTAAGACATTAGACAGTTAGACGTTAGACAGTAAGACATTAGACAGTTAGATGTTAGACAGTAAGACGTTAGACTGTAAGACGTTAGACTGTAAGACGTTAGACAGTAAGACATTAGACTGTAAGATGTCAGGCAGTAAGACGTTAGACATTAAGATGTTAGACTGTAAGACGTCAGACTGTAAGACGTCAGACTGTAAGATGTCAGACAGTAAGACGTTAGACTGTAAGACGTTAGACTGTAAGATGTTAAACAGTAAGACGTCAGACTGTAAGACGTCAGACTGTAAGACATTAGACTGTAAGACGTCAGACTGTAAGATGTTAAACAGTAAGACGTCAGACTGTAAGACGTCAGACAGTAAGATGTCAGACTGTAAGACGTCAGACTGTAAGACGTTAGAGTGTAAGATGTTAAACAGTAAGACGTCAGACTGTAAGATGTTAGACTGTAAGACATCAGACAGTAAGACATTAGACTGTAAGATGTTAAACAGTAAGACGTCAGACTGTAAGACGTCAGACAGTAAGACGTCAGACTGTAAGACGTTAGAGTGTAAGACGTCAGACTGTAAGATGTTAGGCAGTAAGCCGTTAGACTGTAAGACCTTAGACTGTAAGACATTAGACTGTAAGGCGTTAGACTGTAAGATGTCAGACAGTAAGACATTAGACTGTAAGACGTCAGACTGTAAGATGTTAAACAATAAGACGTCAGACTGTAAGACGTCAGACAGTAAGACGTCAGACTGTAAGACATCAGACTGTAAGACGTTAGAGTGTAAGACGTCAGACTGTAAGATGTTAGGCAGTAAGCCGTTAGACTGTAAGACGTCAGACTGTAAGACATTAGACTGTAAGGCGTTAGACTATAAGATGTCAGACAGTAAGACGTTAGGCAGTAAGACGTTAGACTGTAAGACGTCAGACTGTAAGACATTAGACTGTAAGACGTTAGACTGTAAGACGTTAGACTGTAAGACGTCAGACAGTAAGACGTTAGACTGTAAGACGTCAGATAGTAAGACGTCAGGCAGTAAGACGTTAGACAGTTAGACGTTAGACTGTAAGATATTAGACTGTAAGATGTTAAACAGTAAGACGTCAGAATGTAAGACGTCAGACTGTAAGACATTAGACTGTAAGACATTAGACTGTAAGACGTCAGACTGTAAGATGTTAAACAGTAAGACGTCAGACTGTAAGACATTAGACTGTAAGACATTAGACTGTAAGATGTCAGACAGTAAGACGTTAGACTGTAAGACGTTAGACAGTAAGACGTTAGGCAGTAAGACGTCAGACCGTAAGATGTCAGACAGTAAGACGTTAGACAGTAAGACATTAGACAGTAAGACATTAGACTGTAAGACGTTAGGTAGTAAGACGTTAGGCAGTAAGACGTTAGACTTTAAGACGTTAGACTGTAAGACGTTAGACTGTAAGACGTTAGACTGTAAGACGTCAGACTGTAAGACGTCAGACAGTAAGACGTTAGACTGTAAGACGTTAGACTGTAAGACGTTAGACTGTAAGATGTTAAACAGTAAGACGTCAGAATGTAAGACGTCAGACTGTAAGACATTAGACTGTAAGACATTAGACTGTAAGACATTAGACTGTAAGACGTCAGACAGTAAGACGTCAGACAGTAAGACGTTAGGCAGTAAGACGTCAGACCGTAAGATGTCAGACAGTAAGACGTTAGACAGTAAGACATTAGACAGTAAGACATTAGACTGTAAGACGTTAGGTAGTAAGACGTTAGGCAGTAAGACGTTAGACTGTAAGACGTTAGACTGTAAGACGTTAGACTGTAAGACGTCAGACTGTAAGACGTCAGACCGTAAGATGTCAGACAGTAAGACGTTAGACAGTAAGACATTAGACAGTAAGACATTAGACTGTAAGACGTTAGGTAGTAAGACGTTAGGCAGTAAGACGTTAGACTGTAAGACGTTAGACTTTAAGACGTTAGACTTGAAGACGTTAGACTGTAAGACATTAGACTGTAAGACGTTAGACTGTAAGACGTCAGACTGTAAGACGTCAGACAGTAAGACGTTAGACTGTAAGACGTCAGACTGTAAGATGTTAGACAGTAAGACATTAGACTGTAAGACGTTAAACTGTAAGACATTAGGCAGTAAGACGTCAGACTGTAAGATGTTAGACAGTAAGACATTAGACTGTAAGACGTTAGGCAGTAAGACGTTAGACTGTAAGACGTTAGGCAGTAAGACGTTAGACTGTAAGACGTTAGACTGTAAGACATTAGACTGTAAGATGTTAAACAGTAAGACGTCAGACTGTAAGACGTTAGACTGTAAGACGTTAGACTGAAGACGTCAGACTGTAAGACATTAGACTGTAAGACGTTAGACTGTAAGACGTTAGACTGTAAGACATTAGACTGTAAGACGTCAGACTGTAAGACATTAGACTGTAAGATGTTAAACAGTAAGACGTCAGACTGTAAGACGTCAGACAGTAAGACGTTAGACTGTAAGACGTCAGACTGTAAGATGTTAGACAGTAAGACATTAGACTGTAAGACGTCAGACTGTAAGACATTAGACAGTAAGACATTAGACTGTAAGACGTCAGACTGTAAGACATTAGACAGTAAGACGTTAATGTTCAGTGTCACATCACTGCAGTAGATTAATCGTGAGTCTGATGTTTCCTGAAGCCATGTGGAGGATCATGGTTGTTGTGTGTTAAAGAGGAGTACTCACTCAGACACACTGCAATCACTCCCTCCATTTCCTCCACTCCTCTCCTCCCTTTACACCCACTTGCCTCTTGTTCTCCTCCTGTTCAGATAAATCCATATGACGCAGAAAGAAATTATGCAGAAAAAGACAGGAAAGAGAGATAAATAAAGAGAGAGATACAGAGAGAAACCGAGAGCGAGTAGACGGGCAGAGAAAGCGTTCTTAAGCCACTCAAAGCTTGAGGTTGCCATGGTGACTGTGGACCTCTTTTAAAGCGTCCAGCACGGGGAGGGGGAGAGGGGATAGAAAAGAAAGAGAAAGAGACAGAGAGAAAGAGAGAGTCACTCACACAGAGACTGTAAACCTAGCCGTAAAACAAATAGATGAAATATTCTACATATCTGCAACTAAATCAAAAGTGTGTAAAACAAATTAAAAATAAAACAAAACTGAAAAGGAACGTACATCAAGAAGGACGTACAAGAAGCAATTCAGACAGCTATCTAATCAAAAACACAAACAACAATTCATATGAATTCAACAAAAAATTCAACAAACAAATCCTTCATATGAAAAAAAAGAACAGCACTACATTCAGTAGACTTTAAGAGAAATTGAAGAGTCTGTTCATTTAGATCAGTTCTGGGACAAATGGAATGATCTAAAAAAAAAAAAAAAGAACAAAGCCATAAACCAGCCACATCCCAGCAATATGAACTGAATCACTTTTTATTTATTTAACTGAATCTCTCCAATCAATATTTAAAAGAAGATCTCTAAAGAAATTACCCCATAATAAACTAGAAAAATTAGAAACAATCATTAAAAAAAAATCAGAACCCACTTGACTACTAAATTACAAAGGAAGAATTGGCTGACGCATGTGGCTCTGACAGCATCAGGGCAGAAGAGCTACCTTATTAAAACTGAGCACCTGGTTCTCCAAGCTGCCTGCTTTCCTCACCTCTGGAACCGGGAGAGAGCGATACAGAAAGGTAGAGAGATAGAGAGCGAAAGAGAGACAGAAAGACTGGGAGACAGACACAGACACACAGAGAGTGAGACAGAAAGAATGACAGAGAAAGAGAGACAGAGAGGAAGAGACAAAAGGCCAAACACGCCCCCAAACACTCCCCCAAACACACCCCGAAACACGCCCCGAAACACGCCCCCAAACACTCCCCCAAACACACCCCGAAACACGCCCCCAAACACTCCCCCAAACACTCCCCCAAACACGTGTTCGGGGTGAAACACGCCCCGAAACATGCCCCGAAACACGCCCCCAAACACGCCCCCAAACACTCCCCCAAAAACACCCCGAAACACGCCCCCAAACACTCCCCCAAATCCAGACTGAATACATTTGAAACAAATTTAAAGAACATGTACACTGAACAGCAGAAAAATTTAATTAAATCTCAAAACAGACTAAACGCATACTCATCAATAAACAGACAAATCCAATTAGCTGAATATCTAAAGAACAAGAACCTGAAAGAAAGACAAATTCCGACTAAATACAGAGTGCGTGATCCCAATTTAGAAATTGAAAAAGGAAGACACTAAAACCTATAAACCCAAAGAAGAAAGACTCTGTAAACATTATGACCTACAGGAAGTAGAAACAGAGATGGACTTCACTCTGACTTGTCCAAAATATAACCAGAGACAGGAATATTACCGTAGCCATGATCCCAAAATTCTCCTCTCTGAGCACTGAGCAGAAACTGAGCGGTGTTTTAGGGGAACATGAAGAAAGTGCGGCTGGCAGCTACGTTCATCTTCACTCTTCATGATGTAAAAAACCCAAATCACCTCTAATCTACTCCAATCCGAATACTATCTATTATAATACTTTAAACAGCTATGTAATTTATATAAATTAATTCAATACTGCATATCTTTCTGTAATACATCTGTTCATTTAATTAATATCTATTCATGTTTAGCGTTTATTTCATTCATTATTCTTTTTCATTTCCTTTATTTGTTATTGTTTGTCTATATAACTTTTATATTAGTTTGCTTTAGCAACATTGTTAAAACAGTCACGCCAATAAAGCACACTGTGAACTTGAGCTCTACTTTTCATCTTTGGGAAAAAAAGGACGAGAAAATTACTACTAATGTTTTTGTTCATTATACATTGACTTCTGGTACAAATTTAAAGAAAAAAAATCCGACAACCAGCAAGATCTGCGCTGACCAAAGCAGCAAAGAAAGACACAAAGGAAATAAGTACAAAGAAAAACAAGTCACTGGAAACAGGACAAGAAAGCAGACAACAAGGAAGACAACACAAGACAAGATATATATATATATACACAAGAAAGGGAATTAATTAACACACACAGTCAAACTGTAGGACAGAAACCTTACCGGATAATAGGAGAAGCAATATAAGTGTCTGCTTCTGACATCAAAGTTAAGGTTGAAAAATCACCCCACCTAAAGCGTTGTTTCCTAAATATCTTATTATAAGAAAATCCCCATATATATAATATTTTGTGAATCTATGTTGACAACACAGAGGAGCAGGGTGAAAAAATAAACACTAACCTCATGTTCCACAACAGCTGCACCAGCACCTGGAAAGAAGCTCTCTGATCCTCTCACCCCTCTGTTAAAAATAGAGGAATATGCTGGATGATGGACTACACCTCAACCAGGAAAGAGTGAGAGTGTTTGCCAAAGCTCTCAACGACATGTCCCTAGGAAGAAACATAAGACATAAGAAACAAAACAAAAGCCAAACAGGAATGGTTTTATGAAGAGTGTGAGATCTCAAGACAACAGCTAAGAAAAATCTCGAATAAAAAACATAAAGACCCCACAAACACACAATATAGACTGCAGTACATGACAACCTTAAAAACATATAATCAGCTTATACAAAACAAGAAAGAACAACATATGAACACCAAGTTAAACAAAATAGAAGACAAACAACCAAACAAATAGCTATACAAAATAGAACAATCTGGAAAAACTACAGATCTATTCAAACCTGCCAACCGTGAATAATCAGAAATTAAGAAAACATTCAGCAAAATGAAAACTGCCATTAAAATTGAAAAACGGTGACAAATTTGACCTCTGAAACTACAGAGGCATTTATGTTAACAGCAGTTTGGGTAAAGTCTGAATATACGCATTCTTGCATTCGTCCAAAAACATAACATCCTAAATAAAAACCAGATTGGCTTTTTACCCAATCACCGTACCACAAACCAGATCTATACTCTACACCCCCTCATAAACACTACCATCAAAAACAAAAAGGGCAAAATCTTTGCTTGCTTTGTAGACTTACAGAAGGCATTTGACTCAGTCTGGCATGAAGGAGTGATGTTCAAACTCCTCTAGTCTGGTATTGGAGGGAAAGTCTACGATATCATTAAATCAATGTACCAGGGAAATGAGAGTGCTTTAAAAATTGGACAGAAAAGAACCAACTACTTTAAACACGAGTGTTTGGTGAGACAGAGGTGCTGTCTAAGTCCAACTCTGTTCATCATATTTATCAATGGATTAGCTACAATTCTGGAGATCTCCACAGCCCCAGGTCTCACCACAAGATACTGAGGTCAAGTTCCTGCTCTAGGCAAATGATTTAGTCCTGCTGTCTTCTCCCACACCAGAGGGTCTACAGCAGAACCTTTCCATCCTAGAAAAGTACTGACGTAAATGGGCTTTATCAGTGAACCAGAGCAAACCCAGAATCATGGTGTTCCAGAACAGAGTGAACAAGAAACACACACATCACTTCACGTTGAGTAACACACATCTCCAACAGAAAACATCATACACTTTCCTCAGTGTAACCCTCAGTAGCACAGGGAGCTTTAGCCTGGCCATACAGATGCTTGCAGATAAAGCATGCAGAGTCTTCTGTGCAATAAAATCCAAATTCCACAAAACACCAATACCCATTCAAATGTGGCTAAAACTGTACAATTCAGTAATCACACCAATACTTCTACATGGAAGTGAAATATGGAGCCTATTAATCAGTGACAAAAACAGGGAAAACAGTCCTGCTGAAAAATTCCAAACTGAATTCTGTAAAACTCTACTGAAAACTCACTGCAACTCAATGGAGGATTTTCCACTTCAATTTAAAAATAAAAAAGAGAGCAGCAAAATTCTGGCTCCACCTAAAACCCTCTGACCCCAACTACCTAAAGAACAGAGCCCTCTTTACTAGCCACCTGTAACTCATCCCCTGAGCCATATAGCAACACAATTCCCAACCTGAGCCAAAGCCCAAAGAAACACATTCAACACTTGCCCAAACATGTACCTATATTCAAAGACACACTCAAACACAACTTCATAATCAAACACTCGCCCCAAACACGTACCTATACTCAAAGACACACACAAACACGCACCCAAACACACAAGTAAACACACATCAAACTCAAACACCCAAACACGCACCCAAACATACCCTCAAACACAGACCCAACCACACCCAAACACACACGCTGTGACAGCAGGCCTGCAGTCTCTGCACTGAAAACACTGCACACTCCTTGCGTGACTACCGTCCGGGTGCTGAACGGACAGCACCACTTCAGCACCCCCATTGCTGTGGACAGTGAGAAAACACATGGCTGCAAGGCGAGACAGCAAAACCACACACGGCTGGCCTCCAATCATTGCGGCGGCAGCTCCACACCCTCTTGGAGAAACCTGGAGAGTATGAAAGGGTGCAGCAGACACAGCAAGGTGGCCTAATTTGATCTGCATGTCCATGCTGATCCCTTTCTCTCCCTCTCATGCAGAGACAGAAGACCGCAACAAAGCTAGCTTACTATGGCTGGCAGAAGCAGCCAATTATGAAATCCTGAAAGGTGAGGTAATGGCACACAGTGGGTTGTCTCCCACCAACGCGGTGGCAGAGTTTCACAAGTAAAACTACAAGCCACCCCTTGGGCCCAGATGGACGCCTTACTCTGCACCGCCAAGAAGTAATCTGAGAAGCACACAGCCACCGAGGTCGTGGAGAGGGTGGTGATGGACAAATTCCTGAGGGCTCTGCTGCCAGAAGAATGCGAGGCAGTCCACATGCAAGCTCCCAGCAAACCCAGAGAGATGCTAGAGGCCCTGTAATGTACCCTTGCCACCTTGGCAATCAGCGAACCGCTCTGGCAAGTGGCCGCTGCTAGTTGGCTTGATACCCGAGCTTGATACCCTACTGGTGCCCCTGCTCCTTGAAAAGGACTGGTCTGGGTTCCCCAAAACATCCAGCACCCCTGCTAAAGCCACAGGGCCCAGACATCTGCCAAGCCAGTCCTGGGTCTGGCCAGCCTACCTGGCCCAAAACGACGATGCCGTTACAGGGGTAGAAGGTGAGTCACACACACACTAACCCAGTCTTTTCTGTCTGCCTGAAGCACTGTTGCTGTCAGGTGCGGCAGATAGAGGGGGTGAACCAAGGTCCAGACCAAAGACTAGCCACCTCCTATTTTCTTGTCCAAGGGGGTCTCCTTTACTACCATATGGCCAGGACTGTGACCTCCTAGTGGTCCCCTGACAGAAGACCCAGCTACTGATGCACCTGGCCCACTCACATCCATTGGGCATTTACCTGGGGGCCCGCAATACCCTGGAAAAATGGAAGAACCACTTCCTCTGGCCGGGCATGGATGGTAAAGTCTGGAACTTCTGCCAGCAGTGCCCCCAGTGTCAACGAATTGTGCCCAAGAAGCCCGTGCCCGCCCCCCCTCATCCCGCTCCCCATCATTGGGGTCTCTTTTGAGAGAGTAGGCCTGGACCTCATAGGGCCGCTTCCGAAATCCACCTAGGGCCACGAGTACATCGTTATTGTTGACTACACCACCAGATACCCTGAGGCAGTCCCTCTTTGGAAAGCCACCTCCCAGAACATCGCCAAAGAACTTGTGCTCCTCTTCAGCTGTGTGGGGATCCCAAAGGACCCCTTGACCGACTGTTACGTGCCAGCAAGGCTCGTATTGTTTGTTTTTTTCTTCCTCTTTGTTTTTTCTCTCTCTTCCTCTCCCTGATTTGCTCATAGGTGACGCCTTGGTCAGTGATTGGACATCTGATGCGTGGTACTCTACCATTCTGCATTTTGATTTCCCCAAAGGAGGTGGAGCTCTGAATATAAAGGGACCATCGAGGAAGACACACAAAAGGGGAGATTTTGGGAGTTGTTGTTCGTGTTATAGCCTTGCTTTGTTACTAGCGAAAATATTGAGTGTTATTCCCTAGTCCGTTTTGTTTTCCCCTCCAGAGCACTGTGTGAACAGGTAGTTCTGGGCACGCCTTTACATATCACCAGAGGAATACTATTCTGTCTAGAGACACTATGTTAGAGGCGTGTGCCACCCCCTGTACTTTTGTTCCAGTTAGCTTTGGCTAGGCAGGTTCTTTTTTGTTCTATTATTTGACACCGTCTGTGAGTATACCTGTATCGCCTGGTTGGGTATCGTGTATAAATTTCTGGCTAATTTTGGTGTTGGTTACGGTTTTTTGTCCTTTACATATATTTACTTGTACATAGTTTTCTTTTACCTTTGTATTGAACCCCTGGATACATACTGTGATATCTACCTGTGACAGTGCACAGTAAAATAAGTTATTTTTTCTGAACAGGTTTAGGCTGTGTCCCTGGTTTCCCATCAAGTATCACCTCTCTTCCTCATGTTACTGCCTCAACATCCCTAGACATAAAAAGGGGCACGTAACATGGGCCAAGGTATGCCCTTTATGTCCCATTTAATGTCTTATCTGTGTCGGCTGTTGCGGGTGAAAAACCTGAGGACGTCCATCTACTACCCCCAGACTGACAGCCTGGCCGAGAGGTTTAATCAGACACTCAAACGGATATTACGGCGGGTGGTAGATGAAGAAGGGAGGAACTGAAACCTCCTTCTACCCTACGTCCTCTTTGCTGTACAGGAAACACCCCAGGCTTCCATGGGCTTCACCCCCTTCAAACTCCTTTTTGGAAAATGGCTTCGAGGACTGCTGGATGTGGCCAAAGAGGCATGGGAGGAGCAGCCCTCGCCATTCCGCACCCTTGTCGAATATGTCCAAGACGTACAGGAGCGGATCGACCGAGTGCACCCATTGTCCAACTACACATGGAGGAAGCCCAGGTGGAACAGCAGTGACCCTGTGAGTTCCAATCTGGTGACAGAGTACTCCTCCTCTTCCCGCGTGCCAAATAGAAGTTCATGGCTCACTGGCAAGGAACATACACAGTACTCGAATGGGTGGGCCCAGTGAATTACCGCCTACAATAGCCCGGTAAGCGTGCAGACACTCAGACATACTATATCAATCTGCTAAAAAAGTGGATTGAGCCTGCCCCACTACCCCACCTTTGCCAGTCTCTCCTCAGATCTTGGTCCAGAAGAGTACAGCACCAAGAGTAAATGGAGCTAGTGGACCAGTTTGCCGACATCTTCTCTGCGACCCCAGGAATGACGCATCTGGTCCAGCACAACATTAAAACCCCACCAGGAATCATGGTATGACAGTGGCCCTAGCGGGTCACCGAAGCCTGCTGTGGTGTTATTGAGGAGGAAGTTAGCTGGATGCTAACTTACATACCCAAACACAAAATCAAACACCCCAAATCCAGACTGAATACATCTGAAAGAATTTTAAAGAACATGTACACTGAACAGCAGAAAAATTTAATTAAATCTCAAAACAGACTAAACGCATACTCATCAATAAACAGACAAATCCAATTAGCTGAATATCTAAAGAACAAGAACCCGAAAGAAAGACAAATTCTGACTAAATACAGAGTGAGTGATCACAATTTAGAAATTGAAAAAGGAAGACACTAAAACCTATAAACCCAAAGAACAAAGACTCTGTAAACATTGTGACTTACAAAAAGTAGAAACAGAGATGCACTTCACTCTGACTTGTCCAAAATATAACCAGAAACAGGAATATTACTGTACATTTACAGCCATCATCCCAAACTTCTCCTCTCCTCTCCTCTCTGAGCACTGAGCAGAAACTGAGCAGTGTTTTAGGGGAACATGAAGAAAGTGCGGCTGGCAGCTACATTCATATTCATTCTTCATGTTATAAAAAACACAAATCACCTCTAGTCTACTCCAATCCGAATACTATCTATTATAATATTTTATATAGCTATATATAATGTCTATTAATGTCTATTCATGTTTAGTGTTTATTTTATTCATTATTGTTCTTCTTTTCCTTTATTTGTTATTGTTTTTTTACCTAACTTTTTATTAATTTGCTTTGGCAACATTGTTAAAACAGCCATGCCAATAAAGGACACTGTGAACGTGAACTTGAGAGAGAGAGAGAGAGAGAGAGAGAGAGAATGAGAGACAGAAAGAGAGAGACAAAGCAAGACCTCGGTATGACCAAAACTGATTGTGCCACAAACTATACATACCTCGGGCTGAAATTCAGTGCAATTGGAAACCTCAACTTGGCTTTCTATGCCATTAAAAAATCTAATTTCAAATGCCAATTAGAATCTGGCCCAAAATATTCCAGGCAGTTATAGAGCCAATTGAATTATATGTCAGTGAAGTTTGGGGTCCTCTCCTAAATCATGAATTTGAAAAATGAGACAAAAATCCAACTGAAGCCCTGCATACAGAGTTCTGTAAAAGCATCCTCAGGGTACAGAGGAACACACCTAACAATGCATGCTGGGCAAAATCTGGCCAATACCCTCTATTAATCCACATTGAGAAAAGAGCCATCAATTTTTAGAAACATCTAAAATTGATGTTTTCATTTTAAAATTTCATTCATTTTTCTTATCATTTTAAACCCTTAAAATCCATGAAATGAACACTGAAAAAAGCCCCCTCATTCAGCTGGTCCTGAGGCTCCACAAACAAACTAATACGACTGACACAACTAACAATAATCAGCCTCAAGACACTGACACCCTCATCCACAGAATCTGGCCAACCAAATGATTAATGCACAAAGAGAAATGTATCTATCTTATTGGACTGAGACAACACAAAAACAAAGTAAACTACAATGTTATTTGGCTCTAAACAGAGGATATACAACAGCAGAATACCTGAGCACAATCAGAGACAACAAGTTGAGGAAGAATATGACAAGGTACAGACTCAGCAACCATAGCCTGGCTATAGAGAGAGGCAGATACACAGATACACGGCGCATGTGGCAGGGCATCCAGGCGATCACAAAGTACAAGACAACATCACCTGCTTGTGACAGTGACGCCTCCCTCCCAGATGTGCTGAATGACTTCTACATCACATCAAATCCCACCTTCCACACTCACTGGAGCCACTGCAGTTTGCGTATCGTCCTAAACGTTCAAAGGACGATGCCATCACCACTACTCTCTATCTGGCTCTCACCCACTTCGACAACGAAGACACATTCGAATGCTGTTCATAGACTTCAGTTCAGCATTCAACACAATCATTCCTCAGCACCTGATCGAGAAGCTGAACCTACTGGGTTTGAACACCTCCCTCTGTAACTGGATCCTGGATTTCCTGACTGGGAGACCTCAGTCAGTCCGGATCGGAAACAGCATCTCCAGCACCACCACACTGAGCACTGGAGCCCCTCAGGGCTGCGTACTTAGCCCGCTGCTGTTCACTCTACTGACTCACGACTGCGCAGCAATGCACAGCACAAACCACATCATCAAGTTCGCCAATGACACGACCGTGGTGGGTCTCATCAGCAAGAACAACGAGTCAGCATATAGAGAGGAGGTGAAACATCTATCAGCCTGGTGTAAAGCCAACAACCTGTCCCTGAACGTGGACAAAACTAAAGAGATGGTTATTGACTTTAGGAGAGCATAGAGCAACCATTCTCCACTGAACATCGATGGATCCTCTGTGGAGATCCATCGAAAAAAAACCTCTTTCAGCTGCTCCTGTTAGGGGTCGCCACAGCAGATCATTGGGCCGCATATTTGATTTGGCAGTTTTTACGCCGGATCCCCTTCCTGACGCAACCCTCCCCAATTCTTCCGGGCTTGGGACCAACACTGAGAGCACACGGTTGGCTGGGGTTGGATCCCTGTCCGGGAACCGAATCCTGGCCGCGGCGGTGAGAGCGCTGTGGCCTACCCACCAGGGACTCACACACATTCAACTTCATACATTCATTAAGTTACTACAAATAAGTTGGCTTGTTTTACTGTTTACATTGTACATTCCACCACTGCTTCCGCTGCTCTGCTCGGTTCTTTTTGCACATCACTGGCACTGTCACTTTAATATTTGTAAATTTGTACATTGCACTGTATATAGATATATATATACAGTAGGTTACGGGTTGCTGCTATTCTGTGTTTGTGTACTTGTCCTGTACAGTACTTGTCCTGCACTGTCTCGTGTTGTCTGTTCTGCACTGTTTTGTTTTGC
>CM074987.1:4360851-4376144 GCA_037576825.1 Pangasius krempfi
TGACAGAGTAATGACAGGGTACAGTAAGAGTAATGACAGGGTACGGTAAGAGTAATGACAGAGTAATGACAGGGTACAGTAAGAGTAATGACAGGGTACGGTAAGAGTAATGACAGGGTATGGTAAGAGTAATGGCAGGGTACAGTAATAGTAATGACAGGGTACGGTAAGAGTAATGACAGGGTACAGTAATAGTAATGGCAGGGTACAGTAATAGTAATGACAGGGTACGGTAAGAGTAATGGCAGGGTACAGTAAGAGTAATGACAGGGTACGGTAAGAGTAATGGCAGGGTACAGTAAGAGTAATGACAGGGTACGGTAATAGTAATGACGGTATGGTAAGAGTAATGACAGGGTACGGTAAGAGTAATGGCAGGGTACAGTAATAGTAATGACGGTATGGTAAGAGTAATGACAGGGTACAGTAATAGTAATGGCAGGGTACAGTAATAGTAATGACAGGGTACAGTAAGAGTAATGACAGGGTACGGTAAGAGTAATGACAGGGTACGGTAAGAGTAATGGCAGGGTACAGTAAGAGTAATGGCAGGGTACGGTAAGAGTAATGGCAGGGTACGGTAAGAGTAATGGCAGGGTACGGTAAGAGTAATGACATTTAATGACAGTGTACAGTAAGAATGAAAGAGTACAGTAAGTGTAATGGCACAGACACTAACCTATGCCTATACCTAAATGAGTAACCTACAGTACTTATTGTTACTCTGACCCGGTGTCAGTATCAGTACTGATTCACATCCCAAGTTTCTCTCTCTGCTTCGGAATACTTCATTAGAGAGAAACTGAAATGGACGGGGCAAATAACAAGAAAAGGTCAAATCCTAGAATATGTGTATACTTTGTGTGTGCGTGTGTCCGTGCGGGTGGGTGTCCGTGCGGGTGGGTGTCCGTGCGGGTGGGTGTCCGTGCGGGTGGGTGTCCCTGTGGGTGTGTGTGTGTGTGTGTGTGTGTGTGTGTGTGTGTGTGTGTGTGTGTGTGTGTGTGTGTGTGTGTGTGTGTGTGGTCTGTAAGCACAGCTCTGTTAATTGGCTGATTGAACCAGTGAAAGTGATTAAATTGATTAATTGCTCCTGGACACAACTATCGTCCACAATTACGTGCTGTCTGTAACACTTAAATAAGCTATGGAAGTGTGTGTGTGTGTGTGTGTGTGTGTGTGTGTGTGTGTGTGTGTGTGTGTGTGTGTGTTGGCGGTTACAGAAACTTTGGTTTTGCTGACATCAGCAGGGTGACATCACTCACCCTGGAGGGGAGGGGAGGGGCCTGATGGCTTTTAATATAATTACTCTGTACAGAAATGAGGGACAAGAAAGCGTGACAGAGGGAGAGAAAGAAAAACAGACAGAGAGAGAGACACCAGACAGAGACACACACACGGGGGTCCAGAGAAACAGGGAGAGACAGAGAGAGACAGACAGTGATTTGGCAATACTGTAACATTTATAGCAGTAAAGCTTATTGAATTAAATAGAGATAGAGAGACAGTCAGTGAGATGGGGAGAGAGAGAGAGAGAGAGAGAGACACAGAAGGAGACAGACAGACAGACAGACAGGTAGACACAGACAGAGAGACAGATTCAAATTATGAGTAAAACAGTGGTTAATTTCTAACATAGTTGAGATTTCTTTTCAGAAATTATTCTGGTAATGTCTTAAAACCAGTTTTATCAGGAGAGAAAGATGCAGACCTTTTAGACCCTCACCAGTCTCTGTCTATCTGTCTGAGTCATAAGTACATAAGTAGACTGAAATAACACACACACACACACACACACACACACACACACAAAACCAGACACACACACACACACACACACACACACACACACACACACACACAATGCAGATTATATAGTGAATGTAAATGTGTTTAGGGTCAAAGCTATCAAGTCGTAAACAAAGCTGTGGGTGTGTGTGTGTGTGTGTGTGTGTGTGTGTGTGTGTGTGTGTGTGTACATACACTATGTGCCCAGATGTTCCTGGCTGAAGACAACACGGTCACACGTGTGTGTAATTAACATACAGATAATCGGTTTATCTGATTTTAAACCCTGAGTTTGTAAAAGGTTGAGATGTGTGTGTGTGTGTGTGTGTGTGTGTGTGTGTGTGTGTGTGTGTGTGTGTGTGTGTCAGGGTGTTTATGTTCCTGGCTGTGTGCAGATCCGCATTAGGGCTCTTATGGTCTCTGCTCTAATCGACAGTAATTAGCATACGTGCTGAGCGCATTAAACGCTTTTAAAGCTGCTGAAAGTCTTCAGTTTGGTTTTAGCGTAGCACCAAATTATATTACGCTCAGTAGTACACACACGCACTACAATATAAACACACACACTACAATATAGGGGAGGGAAAAAACAGAGGCTGGTGAAGAAATGCCTGTTTTATAGCTGCTGTAATGTAAGTGAGAACAGGAACAAACTTTCTTTAAATGCAACTATAAACGGATAAAAATATTATCTGTTTATAGTTGCATTTACTGTTCATGAAACAAGTTAGCTCCTGTTGTCACTTACGTTATAGCACACCTGAAACTCTGTCTTTCTTCATCTCCAGGCCCACGTTCCGTTACTTCACGTGGCACACGTGTGTGTTGGGCATCGTCGGCTGTGGAGTGATGATGTTTCTAATTAATGCCATCTACGCCTCGGCCAGCATCGCCTTCATGCTGCTCCTGCTACTGCTTATCCACTATCTGAGTCCAACTAGCAGCTGGGGCTACATTAGCCAGGCACTAATCTTCCACCAGGTAGACACGCGCACACACACACACACACACACAGCCTCTGGAGGGGACCGTCTCCAGGGGAACCGTTGCCAAGCGGCCAGGCGCCAGACATCCATCTGAGCATCTGTGTGCTCCAGAAGAGTTATTACAGCCACTTAACTTATTACACACACACACACACACACACACACACACACACACACACACACACACTAATTCCCATATACATAAAGATGGACGCATGGTTTGTGCTCAGTCACTCTCTATAGCAGAAAAGTCCAAACAGGACATCCAGCTCATCAGTGATTGGTCAGTAGTGACACATTGGGGTGGAGTTTGAGGAGGCGTCGTCTGAGGTGCAATGATTGATAACAATGTCCCAAATAGTTTAGCTACATTTACCTGTTGCTTCATTCAGGTAGCTTTGAGACATGATCACACTTTTGCTTCACCAGGGCGGAGTCATGTTATCACACACAGTCCAACAAGAAACGTAAAGAAAAACCGCAGCATTACATGTCTTCAGGATCATTTCATGTGATCACGGAGAACGCCAGGGAAAGCCAGGGATTTTTCATAGGGGTGGCCAGGCAGGGGCCAGCAGTTACTCTGGGGTGGCACGGAAAATATCGTTATGCAAACAAACATGGCATTACCATGTTTAAAAAAAAAAATTTATTTAGTTTAAATGTTTCTATAATTTCTGTTTATATATCAATCAATCTTGATCCTAGCATTTACACTGTAATGTTTGAAATGTATTAAACATTTTTTATGATAAAAACATAACTTAATGAATTTCCCCAGAACTCATAGATAACGTGACAATTAGTTCTAAGCATCCAAGTCAGCTAATGTAAAGCTAACTAAGCTAGCTAACTTCTGTTTACACAGGACACTGATAAAACTGCGCCGAATCGACACTTTCACTATCTTTAACCGAATCAAATAATCATCTTTCTGATTTTGTGCTCAAACACTCGAAGTTGATCCAGGAACCGAGGCTGCGCTGTAACTTACTCCTCATCTCCTCCCACTTTTTACGAAAGGTGGAAAACCACGCTGTTTTTGGAAACTGTGTCCACTTTGTGACTGTGACACTGTGACACTTTGGAAAAGTGTCATGAGAGTTTCGCGGTCCAAACATTCGTAGACACGATCGAGGTTCTCCTAGATCAGTATTTGAGAAGTTATTGTCGTCTTTTAAAAATGCAATTACGAGCGGGGTGGCCAGTGGGGTGGCCGTGATTATGTCCACCCCTGGCCACCCCTCGGCTCCGCCCCTGTCTATATACACCAACATTCCAGCTCATTTCAGCTCAATCTCTGATCAACACACCAGGGCAAGAAACAGTGAAGCAGACGGTAAAAAAAAAAAAAAAGCAGCTAAAACATACTCAGTCTTAAAATATTTTAGATTAAGCCGGTTCTACTGTCTTTTTATCTTCTTTTGCTTTAATGGACTCTAGACTAGCTGAGAGGGAATAGGTAGTGAAGAGTCAGATCGGAGCGTTTCGGCTCAAAGACGCCAATCCAGACTCGTTTCCGGACACTAAAGTGGCTACAGATGTGAACATGGCAGAAAATCTTTCCAGATGCTGCTGTAGACATCACATCCTCCATCCATCATCCATTTCAGTTTTCAAGTGCAGTTTAAGAATCGTCATTAACATAATGAATCTGTGTATCATATTACACTATTTTGCGCATTTATAGCACTGGTTTATTTACTTTCCTCGTTAACAGTATATTCTAAAAAGCACTGAAGCTGGAAATTTAATGTGTGTGTGTGTGTGTGTGTGTGTGTGTGTGTGGTTTGACACATTCTTAGCTGGACAAAACAGCCTGAAAATAACAGTTTCTGCTTTAACTATGGAAAAGACAACTAGTCACGTACTTTTTTTTTTTGAATGACTGGCTTGTAAAAATTGGTATTCGTGCAACCCCGAATACACACAGTGTTCAGTTCCTGCATCTTCTTTACTCTCTCTCTCTCTCTTGCCCTCTCTCTCTCTCAGGTGCGTAAGTACCTGCTGATGTTGGACGTACGTAAGGATCACGTGAAGTTCTGGAGGCCTCAGGTGCTGCTGATGGTGGCCAACCCTCGCACTAACATCGGCCTCATCACCTTCATTAACGACATCAAAAAGAGCGGCCTTTACGTTCTCGGACACGTCCAGATCGGAGACCTGGGTAAGAGTTCCTGGTCATGTCTGTTACTGCAGCAAAAGATGTGACCAGTCAGAATTCAGAACTCAACAGTGTAACAGCACCAGACGTGATAACCGAGTGATCGTGTGTTTAACTTGTGTATATAGGCAGTTTATTTTGGTGAGTTAGCAGTTAGCTAGCAATGATGTGAGAATGAGGAAATGTTTGTAAACATAATTCAGCTAAAAATCGAGCTTTGTTCACAGGAAGCCTCGTGACTGAGCGCGGATCAGAACCTCTTATGTTTACTGACTTCGTGAATAATTTGTAGTTCGGGCTTGTTACGGTTTCACGGTCAGATTTATTTATTTTTGGTTGGTTTTGTTTTTGGTTCAGCGTGCTGCTTTTCTTTCAGCTCATAACAATAACTTGTTAAAGAGATTTTCTTGGAAAAGTCATTCTCAAAAAGTAAGAAAAACAGAACAATTTTGGGATTCGGCTCTTTTTTTATATACATGTATGTGCAAAGAGACTTATGGAAAAAGAATTCGGAATAAATTTCTCTTTTAATTTTTACCGACAGTTTGTGTGTTTGTACGCAGTCGATTAACAGTGAGATACTAACCGTCATATTTTAGACTAGGTTATCATACTGTGAAAATTTCAAACCGTAACACTCCTAGTTTTTAAAATCTCGGCCTGTGTTTGCCTGGCGCCCTTTGATGTCGTCTTGCTGTCTTACAGAAACATGCAGCGGTTTGCGTGCACTTTCACTGAGCTTTTGGAAATTTTCATGAATGTCCTGACGTCTGTGTTATTTGCTCTGTAGCCGTCCTTCCCTCTGACCCTCTGCAGTGTCAGTATGACTCTTGGCTCTCCTTGGTGGATCACCTGAACATCAAAGCCTTCGTTAACCTGACGTTAGCCGACTCTGTACGACACGGAGTACAGCACCTGCTCTTCATCTCTGGACTCGGTTAGCAAACACACACGCGCACACACACGCACGCACGCACACACACTGGCAGAGGTACCAGTATTTATGGTTTACCTGTAGCATTTATGATTTTTGACCCGTCGCCATGGCGATACAGGAGCCATTCTAAAAACGACGCATTTCTGCTTTTTCAGCTGAAACAGCAGTCAAATGCAAATAAAATTCATCCAGTGGAAATGACACGTCGCTGAATGGGGAAAGGACAGGGGACGTGAAAGCCGTATCTTTGTGAACTTTGACCTGTGATCTCACGAATCTCAGGAGCCAATAGAAAACGAGAAGGCATGAAGGTCTAGCCATCTTGTCCACAGACACGATATATTTTTGTGGTAAAATTCTGTTTGGTTTTTTTTTTGTTTTTTGATTTTTTTGCTAGGATTTTCTTGTTAGCAATATTTGGACCTCTAACGGGTAAATCCGTTATCTAAGTGAACAGAAATGCTGTGCGAAACATGCAGACCTTTATGTAGGCGCTCGGGATTTTCACACCGGAGTACGCTGTATGGTTTTATTCACGTAAAAAAAAAAATACGCAAAAAGCTCCGTCTGATGAGACGTGAATCCATGAACTAGGGCAGTGTTTCCCAGTCCTCAGGATTACACAGAAATGCCACATTCTCTCAACCAAGAACACCACAGAGCCAGTCAGGAGTATTAGGAGATCCACATGTGGACCACATGAATGGCACTGAGATAGGAATGAGTGATCTTTTTTTGTTTTTATTTATTAAAGAATGGCATCATACATTTTATCCAATTACAGTTGCATTTAATTGTGGAATGTTGGCAAAACAAGTTAGTCGCTTTTCTCTCTTCAAGACTAAAATAAACGCAGCTTGTCATGTTACCAAGAAACCATGAAGCACAAGCTGCTCTGTCCTAGTTATGGCATAATAACTGAATATCTTTCTTTGTTGGTTCTTTTCTTCCAGGTGGTATGAGACCGAACACGCTGGTTCTGGGGTTCTATGATGACATTCCCCCTAAGGACCAGCTGCAAGATCGCTCGTTCCACTCAAGCAAATCCGTGGACAACCCCGAGTTTTCTGAAGACCCGGAAGATCCGCTTTTTCATTTCCCTCCTCTCCGAGGCAGCATAGACGGGGCCTGGCAGGGGAAAGCGATCGGCCCTCAGGAGTACGTCAGCGTGATTGCAGACGCTGTGAAGATGCTGAAGAACATAGCATTGGCGAGGTACTTCTGCCAGTTCGACCACACCCGAGCCCGGCAGAAGGCAAACGCCATCTTCGTGGACGTGTGGCCTGTCAACCTGCTCCGACCTGACAGCTGCTCTTACGTCGACACATGCTCGCTTTTCCTTCTCCAGCTGGCCTGCATCCTCAACATGACCAGGGCATGGTGCAAGGCCAGGCTCCGCCTCTTCCTGTGCGTGGAGACAGGGCGGAGTCTAAAGGAGGCGGAGCGTAAGCTGGGCCAGCTGCTGAAGGAGCTCAGGATGAAGGCAGACATCTTCACGGTGCCGTGGGACGCTCAGGTGGCGCTGCACTGGCAGAGACAGACCGGCTCTAAAAGAAGAAAGAAGAATGGAGGAGAGTCGGAGGAAGAGGCGGAGCTAGAAGAGGAGGACAAGCCAGAAGAGGAGGAGTATGCCAACGGTTACCACAGCAACAATTCTCGCCTGACAGACGACTACTTACTTGCTGTTAATCGGCTGATCAGTGACCAGCCCTGCCCTCCCCCTGCTGTGCGTTTCCTGTATTTGCCCCGCCCACCTGCTGACACACGCCGGTACTGTGACTACCTGCATCAGCTGGAGCTGCTGAGCCGTGACCTTGGGCCCACTCTACTTATTCACGGGGTCACACCCGTAATCACCACTGACCTTTGACCTGGGACCTTTACCAAGGCGACAAATAATGTACAGAGAACAGAAGCGGGGACTGACGAGCACAACACTTTAGTTTGTGGGAGGAAAAAAAAAAGTGGAGTGAGGTCTGCTAGAAAAGCTCCACTTCCTTCTCTTTTCCTTTCTGCCTTTTTTTTTTTCATTTTTTTCCCTTTATTTATTTTTTCTATTTTGTTTTTTCTTTTTTCCTTTTCCTATCTTTTCTTTTTACTTCATTTTTTTTTCTTTTTTCCTCTTTGGACCTCTGTGTTTCTTGGAAAATGTCTGGAATATGATGTAAACAATAATACTAAACATTACCACAGATACGCATGTGCATTTTTGTCTAAACGTTCCATCCTTCAGTCAAGCAATCGACTCGGTGTTACACGTCATAGCAGCTTAACTAAATTAAAGACGTCACGTCAGTTTAAACTCATTTATATCGGGGTTATAAATCCTCCATTTTAGAATCATTGTCACTGAGTAAAATGTTGTGTTTAGTTTTTATTAAATGACGTAAACACACACACACACACACACACACACACACACACACGGTGCTGAGTGATCAGGACAATCTGTCTCTAACAGTCAGAGTTCAGGATCAACCCTGATCGAGAAGTGCATTCTTTTTTTTTTTCTTTTTTTTTTTTTTTTTTTTTCTCTTCCTTCCTCTCTACTTCTGTACAACAGAGTGAAACAGACACACGTGGTCCAGTGGCACTTGTCAGGGTTGGAAGTGTGTGTGTGTGTGTGTGTGTGTGTGTGTGTGTGTGTGTGTGTGTGTGTGTGTGTGTGTGTGTGTGTGTGTGTGTGTTAAATTGTGCATTTTTCACCAATCAAATCATTTAGGTTCCAGCTTCAATTCTCAAAGCATTACAGCTATGTTTATGATTATTTAAATGCATTTTCTGTAGATCATTTATAAACTAACAGTGTATCATGAAGCTGTATTAAAGCAGTGTTATTAATTCAGTGACGATTTCATTATGCAGCAACCTTAAATCTTTTTATCGATAATTAGAAAATAAAAAATTCCAAAAAAAAAGGAGAATTCGTTTAGAAAATGAAAAAGCACAATAAGAAAACTTGAGAAAAATTAAATTAATTTACATGCTGACTTACACTTGGGTTAAGGACAAGCAACTTCCATTCAAAGTATAAATAAAGGTTGAATTTCTTTAAAGACGTGTGTCGGGTGACATTTTGCACGAGCTGCAGCTTTTTGAATGCAGCTGCTCGACAGAAATGACCAATGCCACACGAAATGTATAAACGAATGCAGAGTTGTACTAAAAAAATACAAAAATACCAAGTTTGTTTTGCAGATTTTGTATTTTTAGTGCAATGCATTTTTCTTTGTCTCATTTCTTTATCCTACTTCAAAAAATGAACTGTTCAAAAACTACTAGTTAATATGTTAATAGTAATATCGATGGGTTCATAAAGTCAAGGTAGGATTGCTTGCTGTGTAAACTGTGGTTCGAGACCGATTTACGCACGCCGCTCTTTTCTGCAATGAAGCGGTAATAAATAAACGAATTTAAAAAAAACCATCTTTAAGCAATGTACGAAGAATAAAATGAATTCCTCTCACAATGAAACATTTCAGCTTAAATTACGCTAAAAAAAAAAACAGATGTGAGTGAGTATCATTAATTAATAATTCGTCGTATTAATTAATAAATGAGTACTTACATTAGTTATTTAAAATGATGAATGATCATTTATAACTGAATAATATGTCATTTTTAATGAAACGTTTTCGCAGATCTCTCATCGTGTTGACTTTTTTATTTTATTTTTTATTTTTATTATTATTTTTTTTACTCAGTGTGGTTCTGGGTTTCATGCGTCACACGTGTCGGTTCTGTGATGTGGCTCTTTTAAACACGCTGACATGTTTTCACTTACAGAGCACTTATCAGACACTTTCTGTTGTTGTTTTTTTTGGGGGGAAAATTACAGCCAGTGTTCAGTCGCTCGCGTCACTTTGCGGCTCTGAAAGTATGAGCTGAAACTCAGAAATGTTCATTTCGTGCTCCACAGACTCGGAACAACGCAGCAACACTTTCTACACATCTCTCCTGTTTAAAGCTTCACACAGACAGGGGAGGATAAAATAACACCGATTTATGCATCTCTTTGTAATACTGGATGAATGCTGAGTGATTTTCATAAAATCGGAGCAGGACTTGTGATTAATCTGAGGAATGTAATAACAGAACAAACCTGAAGGCGTGAATGAGTCTCTGTGGCATGTATTTAAATGATTCCGGTGCGTTTTGTTTTCACGGGGTTTGTTAAAGAAGATGAGAACGCTTTACAGATTTAACGAGTAATTTCACACTTCGATTTATTGATTGTGAGAACGAACATGAACAGAACTACAATCTCCACCACCGCTGAGTAGTTCTGCGGAAGATTTCTCTCACGGTGCCTTTCAAATAAATAAACTTTATTTACTGAATTAATGGACATTTAAAATTGATAAACGTCAGCATGAATAAACGGGGGAATTTCACACAGTAAGTTACACGTGTACTATCTCTTACTTTCTTTCTTACTTTTGGACTTTTTGCCCCCTTTCTTTTCCCTTCCTTCTCCTTTTTTGTTTCTTCTTTTTATATATATATATATATATTTATATTTATATTTATATTTATATTTATATTTATATTTATATAGACTTCTTTATTTGCTTCCATCATTCTTTTTCCTTATTTTTCTTTTTTGTGTGTCTTTCTTTCTTGCTTGCTTCCTTTTTGTTGCTTCTTTCCTTCTTACTTTCTTTCATTTTACAGCTTCTTCTTCTTTCCTTCTTTCTCTTTTTCCCTGTTTCGCACCCTTGGATTTTCCTACGTTGCTTACTTCTTTCATTTTTCCATTTTGGTTCATTCTTTCTTTTTCCCTGCTTCCCTGCTTTTTTTTTTTTTTTTTTTTTTTTTTTTCATTTTTAGCTACTTTCTTTCGTTCTTTCTTTCTATGTTAATGAAGTGCACCTGCATTAATGTTTATTCAGTCCCTGACTAAAAATAAGTCACGTAAATTAGCATAAATTAAATGTTAATAATTTCCTGATCTCTGGCCTCCGGGTGTAAATATTAAACCTTTCAGCCTCAGTTCTGAATTCTAATGAACCTCTGAAAGTTGTTCAGTGTGAGATGTATTTTACTCACTGATACGATGAACATGAATTAATGTCCGTGTTAATTATTTAATATAAACACATTTCATGAATGTTTTGAGCTATTAAACAAATAATACCAGTGAAGTGAACTGTAAAGTGATGAATGTTGTTTACTGAATGCTTTATTTTGAGTGATATTGAAACCAAAGTGTGTGTGTGTGTGTGTGTGTGTGTGTGTGTGTGTGTCTGTTACCATCAATAATAATAGTTAATAATAATAATAGTACGTAATAATAATAGTTTTCTGTATGTTTACTACTAAATTATACTGAATATATGACTAAATCATGTTAAGTGACATTTACTGATGTTTGGATTTATTTTTTTCAGAAGCACTGTACATGTGTAGAAATTTTCATTCTGAATTAAATTAAAGAGTGTTTTGTTTACCTTCAGTTTTATTCAGTATTTATTTTGATTTGCTTTCCAGAATGAGAATTTTTTAAAATTTTTTATTAAACATCCATCACGTCATACATTTATAACACAAAAATATCTGAAACTCATCGAACATATATTAACACCATGTTAATCAACAGGAAATGAGGGAGTGATTATATGGAGTTTTAGAATGTTAACATAATAACGCTCTCATATAGCACAGAAATGGTGAACAAGGCCAGTCTGTAAATTTGAGCAGGATCATTAGCGATCATCACATTTCTGACTTCGTCCATATAAAATCCTGATGTGAATTTAAAGAATTTGTACAAGTTAGCACTGATGTGAATTTAAATTTATACAAACTTGAAATTAAAATTTAAGCCATTAAGAGAATTGTTATAGGATAAAATGCTAACATACAGTAACATAAATGGGTTTGGGGGTTTAGGGGATTTAGGGTAAGGGGCCTGGGGTTTTGGGTGAGGTTTTGAGGGTTTAGGGTAAGGGGCCTGGGGTTTGGGGGGTTTAGGGTAAGGGGCCTGGGGTTTGGGGTTCTGAGGGTTTAGGGTAAAGGGCCTGGGGCCTGGGGTTTGGGGGGTTTAGGGTAAGGGGCCTGGGGCCTGGGGTTTGGGGGGTTTTGGGTAAGGGGCCTGGGGTTTGGGGGGTTTAGGGTAAGGGGTCTGGGGTTTTGGGTGAGGGTTTGAGGATTTAGGGTAAGGGGCCTGGGGTTTGGGGGCTTTAGGGTGAGGGGCCTGGGGTTTAGGGTAAGGGGCCTGAGGTTTTGGGTGAGGGTTTGGGTTTGGGGGTTTTGGATGAGGGGCCTGGGGTTTTGGGTGAGGGGCTGGGGGCTTTAGGGTAAAGGGCCTGGAGTTTTGGGTGAGGGTTTGGGGGCTTTAGGGTAAGGGGCCTGGGGTTTAGGGTAAGGGGCCTGGGGTTTTGGGTGAGGGGCCTGGGGTTTTGGGTGATGGGCCCGGGGTTTTGGATGAGTAGCCTGGGGTTTTGGGTGAGTAGCCTGGGGTTTTGGGTGAGGGGCCTGGAGATTTGGGTGAGGGGCTGGGGTTTTGGGTGAGGGGCTGGGGGCTTTAGGGTAAGGGGCCTGGGGCTTTAGGGTAAGGGGCCTGGGGTTTTGGATGAGGGGCCTGGGGTTTTGGGTGAGGGGCCTGGGGTTTTGGATGAGGGGCCTGGGGTTTACTCTGAAGCCTTGTCTCTCCTGAGGTGATGGTGTGACATGGTTCTTGCACCGCTCTAACAAGGAACAGGTGGCACTGTTTTAAACAAGGACACATCTGTCAGCATTTGTTGGATGATTCAAAACTTTACTGAATATTACTGAAGTTTGGTGTTAATTGTAATTTAAGCGGAAGCAAGTGCTACAAGCCTGTTTATTGCAGTTTTCCCCAATTGTTTACACACTAAAATTGGAACTTGAAATGCAATCACCGAAACCTGAAACTCATGAACCAAATCCATAAACAAAAGTCTGCAAAATTGCAAGCACAATTCCTGCTTTACACTCAGTTTTCAATTACATATCACACTACACACATTTCTCTACATTAGGCACATCATTCAAAACTAAAATCTCTTTAGTCCCTTTGGAAAGCAACGCTAATCACAATGCCAAGTGACAATGCCAATGCCAACACCCAGTCCTCACAGGTGTAAATGATAGTTGCTGAATTGTTCATTTAGAAATCAGAGCTTTAACACTATAAAAAGCCACAGATGAGTTCTCCTGTTTTGGAGGAAAATGGAGGTCAAGGGTGAAGCTAGAGTTAGAGGTGAAGGAGTGAGAGGAAGAGGAGGACGAGGAAGGACATCATAACACCATGTGCAAAGCCGTTAGCCAGCAAGGCTTCCTCCATCATCATGCCAACCTTGGTCCCTACAACACCGCCCTTCTCATCACATCATATGCCTGGACACACTACATGGCATCCTCATTCCAGCTGAGCAGAGGGGTGGACCAGACGAGCCCAGTTATGTTGTCATCTGGGACAACGTGAGTTTCCACCAGGCTGCTCTGGTTCATCGACCACCCACAATTTATTGTTCTATACCTCCCATCATATTCCCCATTCCTAAACCCAACTGAAGAGTTTTTTTCAGCATGGCGATGGAAGATGTATGACCACCATTCCCTCGCATACATGCCGTCTCTCCAGGCTGCATGTGGTTAAGTTGATTTTTGGGGCTTTTGGCGGCTGGATCCATCACTCCAGAAGATTCTTTCTCCGCTGCGTAGCTAGGGAGAACATCGCTTCTGATGTAGATAAGGTGCTGTGGCCAGAACAAAAAAGGAGGCAGGAGGCAGCCTAATTTCTTTTTTCTTACATTTTGCATGTTTCTTTGTTGTTGTTGTTTTTTGTTGTTTTTTTTGTGCTTAGAGTTTTGAAAGAATGAGCCACTGTAATTCTTTATTTTTGTACAGAATACCCTTTATTTTACCGTATTACTGTAACAATCTTTTATAACCGGCTGCAGTGTAACACTGACAATGCAAAAGGCATAAACCTACTGATGGGATATTCATAGTAGTGTTTTGTGTTGAGCACATCAATGTGTTGGTAGGTTGGTAGACGTTTGTGTGTGTGTGTGTGTGTGTGTGTGTGTGTGTGTGTGTGTGTGTGTGTGTGTGTGTGTGTGTGTGTGTGTGTGTGTGCCATTTTGGTGCAAAAAAAAACATTTTGGGAAGAGATAAAACAGTTTTGAATGCAGTGTTTGCTTTTGCTAGAGATTTGTAGAGTTTGCATTTTGTGTTTTTGTGATTTTGGATTTACTAAAAAGGTGAAACAGGAACCTGAAGCTAGCAGCACGAGTGTTAGCTTGAGTACTAGCAATGACTACATGAGTGACACATCACTCCATACCGCTGCTACTGTAGAACTTCAGTAGAAATTCCCTGCACAAACACTTCCTTGCTCTTCAAAGTACTGCTCCTGTGTTTCACTACCTTCACAGCGGCGGTGTTTTACAGTCGGTGACTACAAGACCTGAAGATGAACGCTAATCACGTTTATCATTTATATAAGAAGATATGCAAAGTGAGCTGGAGAAAGTCTTCATCACACAGAAAAGAAAATAATAGCTATTTTATATATAACTGACATGAACACCTTATATAAATGCAGTAATAATAGAGGAAGCTGAAGGATGAATTACTGTCTCGCTGTACTGATGACTTTAAGCAGCGCTGCTGGAAACGTGAGAGCCGTGTGACAATGTAAATGTGTCATAGTTCTGTATGTAAGGCCGTTTGTTTGGGATGGAAATATTCGGAATGCCAAGAAGTAAGGAAGTAAATCTTTCTTGCTTTCTCTTATTGCGCACTGTGTTTGAATGAATAAATGCAGATTTTCTTAGCACTTGTAATTACAAAACACAGCTAGTCTCTGTCTGAGCGGAGTGTGCACATAAGCATAATAACGGCCCAAATCACAGGGCCCTCCCAAAAGCCAGAGTGTAATTCCGAACCCGGGTAGGGGGCTAGCTCTCTGTGTGTGTGTGTGTGTGTGTGTGTGTGCGCGTGAGTGTGAGAGAGAGAGAGAGAAAGAGAGTGTGTATGGTGTGGTAGAACAAGGATGTTGAAGCCACCATTATTACCATCGTTATCGCCATGGGTACATCAGATGCCATAAGCGACCCCGCTCAGTGAAGCACACTAAACACATACACACACACGCGCGCACACACACACTCTGCCTTCTCTCGAGTCCAGTGCAGCTTCACAGAAATTCTCTCGAGCTATTTCACTCGCACTGGCAATTTTTTATGTTTTTGCATCTCAGAACTGCTTTGTGTGTGTGTGTGTTTTAGCATGTATATATGTGTGTGTTTCGGTTTGAGGCCACAGGCAAATATGACATTTGTTCCAGTCATGCATCAGATGGGAAATTGGATAGTTTATGGTGTGTGTGTGTGTGTGTGTGTGTGTGTGTGTGTGTGTGTGTGTGTGTGTGTGTGTGTGTGTGTGTGTG
>CM074987.1:4408663-4413663 GCA_037576825.1 Pangasius krempfi
GATGGTGTGTGGGAAAGCGAGGTGGTGTGCATGTAAACCAGGTGGTGTGTGGGTAAGCAAGAAGGTGTGTAGGTAATCGAGGTGGTTTGTAAGGAAGCAAGGTGGTATGTGAGTAAGAGAGGTGGTGTGTGGGTAAGTGAGCTGGTGTGTGGGTAAGCGAGGTAGTGTGTGGGTAAGCGAGAAGGTGTGTGGGTAAGTGAGATGGTGTGTGGGTAAGCGAGATGGTGTGTGGGTAAGCGAGGTAGTGTGTGGGTAAGCGAGAAGGTGTGTGGGTAAGCAAGATGGTGTGTGGGTAAGCGAGGTGGTGTGTGGGTAAGCAAGGTGGTGTGTGAGTAAGTGAGGTAGTGTGTGAATAAGTGAGCTAGTGTGTAAGTAAGGAAGTGTGTAAGCAGTGTGTGAACAACAGGTGTGTAGTAAAGGTGTGTCAGTAAGAAGTAAATTTAACCAACTACACTAGCTCCGTCCCTTTTTATTTTCATTGGTTGCCATACTTTGCAATCGTGTCTGCTCCAAGTTCTGTCACTCAGTGCTCAAAAATTAAATCGAGATTCAGGAAAAGTTCAAAAGTTTGCTTTCCTACTGGAAACTGAAACATGGACATTCAAACACACTGAAGTGTGGAGAGCCAATCAGATTACCACCTTTAAGAATCTGTAGCTCGTGTCCAGAAAAAAGTGTGCAAACAACATCAGGAGTTCCCTGTGGAAGAACCCTCAAAGGTTCTATGTAGCACCCTACAACAAAATGGTTTCCTATCTTCTACATAGAATCCTTATGTAAACATGGGGTAAAATTAAAAGAAATAGAAAAAACATTCTTTTTTTTCTGGATATGAGATTGTAATTGAACTCACATGACTCTAACCTGATCTTCCAATCTTCATTTGTAAGACGTTTGTGCAAATTTGCAAGGACTACAAACTGCAGTATTAATGCCAACCAGTGTTTTTACTTTATGGCCTTCAGTATATACTAATTACAGCAGTGTGAATAATTTACAGCACAGTGATAAAAAATTCAAGCTGAAAGATGGAGGCTTTACATTTGGGGAGTTTTGGATGGTTTCTCCAAGGACTTTATTTGCTCTGAGAGACAGAAATGGTCGAAATTATAGATTAATGTAATGAGCTTTAAGTCTGTTTGGATGCAACAACTGGATACAAAAAAATACTGATACATGAAATGAGATTGATAGACAGTAAAAAAAGTGCTCTCTATCTATCCAGGCAAGCTAGTTGGCTATTTGTCTAATTAAGTGCTGTTTGGTGATTAGTGTGATGTTTTATTTATTATTCGCTCTCTTTGTTTGTCTAATGATGTCCACACACACACACACACACACAGAGAGAGAGAGAGAGAGAGAGATTTCAAACACTCCTTTTTTACCAGAGAATCCAGCCGTGTCCTCCCGTGCTTGTTTTTGAAGAGTAATGACATTAGCCGTGTCATTAGTCTATTCCTCCATCTCTCCACTCCTCCTTGGTCCTCACTCCTGGTCACTCCATTCTTTCCTTGCCGTTCTCTTTGGGTC
The DNA here is from genome assembly GCA_037576825.1 of Pangasius krempfi. Lineage (NCBI taxonomy): Eukaryota > Metazoa > Chordata > Actinopteri > Siluriformes > Pangasiidae > Pangasius > Pangasius krempfi. Next base: position 4,410,194 of record CM074987.1, read on the forward strand.
ATTACTCAGCTCAACATGCTGCTTTCTCAGGAGGTTTAGCAACCAGACATGATTGTGTAGGCCAAAGTAATTAAACACAACAAGGCAAAATTGGGTGTTGTCCCTCTCTATCACCCCTCCCTCCATCGCACGTTCTATCTCTCTTTCTCTCTACATCTATTTCTCTCCACTCCCGTGCTCGTTTATCTTCCCAGGATATATTTCAGATGGATGAAGCCACTCTGCATGCTTTGGGCTATAATCTCTGTTCTCCACTGGGCCTGCTGGTCACTCTACAGGAGGGAAACAATTATACTCACAAATCTCTCTCTCTCTCTCAAACACTTGTACACACACACACACACACACACACACATACATGTTTTGTTCTCTGCTCCAACCTCTTCTGTTATCTCTTCATTGTGCAATAGTTTATTTGTACTTTTCTTTATTGACATTAAACACTCCCGGGCAAAAAAAGGGCCAAGCCCCAAATGGCAAATATTAGGCTTTTAATGGTCTTAGCAACAAATCATTGCTGAGAAAATCAACAAAAAGACTGAAAGAGAAAAGACTGAGGCAGTGGTGAAGAAAGCCCACCAGTGCCACTTCTTCCTCAGACAGCTAAGGAAGTTTGGTATGAGCCCCAACATCCTCAAATCATTCTACGCCTACACTGTGGACAGCATCCCGACTGGCTGTATAACTGCCTGGTAGGGGAACAGCACTGTCCTCAACGGCAAAGCTCTACAGAGAGTGGTGCAGACAGCCCAGCACATTGTCTGAGGAGAGCTTCCTTCCCCCCAAGACATCTACAGCAGGCGGTATGAGAGAACAGCACGGAGGATAATCAGAGTCTCCAGACACCTGAGCCATGGATGGCTCTCTCTTCTACCATCAGGCAGACGGTATCGCAGATCCTGCACAGGCATGCTGCAGGACAGCTTCTTCTTGCAGGCCATCAGACTGTTCAACTCTAACTAATAACACCACCACAAGCACAACCCAATCTACCTTCCATGCACTGCACTTTATCGCTTACATTTACACTGGACTCTGACTGATATATAGACTGATATCAGTCCCTAACTGATAGTGCTGCAGTGTGTCTCGTGTGCTGCTCAGCAGAGCATACATTCCTGCAATGTTAATTTCACTATCATCATTATTCTGTACTCCTTGACATTCCATTTGCACTACTGCATACTGCGCTGCTCACCTGCACACTGTGTACCAATACTGTGTACGTGTACTGTGCATTGAGTCCTACGTGTATACTGTGTATACTGTATTATGTGAATACTGTACATTTTGTACAGGTGTTTTTTTTGTGTATGTTGTGGTCTGTATACTTGTATTTTATACTACACAGCTGCAGAGAATGCACCTAAGGTTTAGTGTAGTGTTGTGTACTGTAGGGTGTCTCATTTCCTTCTTATTTCTCTCTTTTTCTTTCCGTATCTTATAGTAAAGCTATGAAGCATAGTGCAGGGAGGTGTATGAAATCATTTGCTTTTACATTTGTGTTGGTTTTGTGATTTTCTTCCAAAGTTAATCTATAAATAAAACATGTTATTGTAATCGATTATTGGGGTCCCTGGTGGACTAGTGTTTAGGCCACAGCGCCCTCACCACTGTGGCCTGGGTTTGATTTCCGGCCGGGGAAGAGACCGCAGCCGCTGGGGTTGCATGCAACAGAGCAGTCTCAGTGCTGGTCCCAAGCCTGGGTGAAACTGGGGAGGGTTGCATCAGGAAGGGCATAAAAACTGTGCCAAATCAAATATGCAGCCCAACGATCTGCTGTGGTGACCCTGAACGGGAACAGCCAAAAGAATAGGAACAACAACAACAACATTATAATTGATTATTGCTGAAAAGGCATTAATGGCAGGGATAATAATAATATCAACAATACTCTACATGCACAGAAACAGCACTACATACTGTGTGTGTGTGTGTGTGTGTGTGTGTGTGTGTGTGTGTGTTTGGCCATACAGTTGTAATGGTAGCTCAGGGGGGTGATTATTTATGTGCACTTAAGCTTGAGAGCCTGGGCTTCATGTAATTCACTGGAAGAGGATCATTGGAATTGCAAATCGCTGCTGAACACACACACACACACACACACACACACACACACACAGACACACACTGGGCTCAGACCGGTGAGGGTTTAGCCAGATGCAGTTTGTCCCTGAAGCAGAGAGAGTTGACATCTGGGCACCAAGCCAGCAGCCAAAAGACAAGTGAGTGCACACACACACACACACACACATACACACTCACTGGCTCCTCTGTGGATCCTCACATCTTGTATCATGCCTGTTTGTCATTTAGTGCTTTTGTTTTTTATTTGTTTGTTGGTTCTCTCTTCTTCCTTTCTGTCTCTGTCTGTCGGTCTCTGTCTGTTTCTTTGCCTTTGTCTCTCTCTGTCTGTCTCTCTCTGTCTGTCTCTCTCTCTCTGCTCTTCCACAGTTTTAAGTATCAAATGGGATTTGATGCCAGCTAGAAAAGTTGAAGTTGCCCTAGAAAGGCAGCAAGTGGACGGCATGATATAAACCATTTTCCCTTAGAGTGAGAGAGAGATGGAGAGACAGACAGAGAGAGAGAGAGAGAGAGAGAGAGAATTTCTTCATTGCTCTAAATCTTTCTGTCTCCAGCTGTCCTCTGTTCTCGCTCTGTCCATCTCTGTCTCAGTGGTTAATGGGAATGAAATGGGCTCGCCTGTGGGGTGTGTTTGTGTGTGTGTGTGTGTGTGTGTGTGTGCACACATGCACACACACACACACACACACACACACACACACACACAAATCTTTTATAGAATAATAATTATGCTTCACAAATCGTACTCGGTTAGTGCCAGAAACCACTTTTGAAGAAATCAGACTTCAAATAGAGATAAATGATATTTACACACTGCTCAAAGTTTAAATTATTATTATAATATTCATCTCTCTCTCTCTCTCTCTCTCTCTCTCTCACACACACACACACACACACACACACAGATGAACAGTGGGGATATAATCAGTAGCAGGGTTGCAGATCAGCCCTAGTGCGACATTTAGGGGACTTTATTATTAACTCTATTAAGTCTCTATGATTACTGCCCTCCCTGGAGATGGCGTCTACTAATATACCATTTCTTCATAAAATAACAGAATAAATCTGTATTAAAAATGATCTCTATCACTTTTACTGCACAAGCCCTGCCGTTAGACTTCAGGCCACGCCCCCTACCTGAGTCTGATACTGAGGAAGAAAGTGATTTTTGCTGTAACTGTTTTTTTTAACTCTCTGAAGTCATTTTGTCCTTGTTTATTCATCTGTTTCATGTGACGTCACTGTGTGACTGCGCTGCCATTTTATTGACCGAAAAATTCATAAATAATATGTCTTGGAGTGCAACAATAGCTGTCAAAAAATAAAGGTATTCAATTCTACTCCTTTCCAAAAGATGCTGATCGCTGAAGCAGATGGTTAGCAGC
>CM074987.1:4418663-4431033 GCA_037576825.1 Pangasius krempfi
TCCTTCTCAATCGTGCGGTACTCCCTCACCGAGGCTGATGCACAGCATGGGGTGCTCCTCTCCCTCCACCACCTGGGACTAAAACAGCCCCCAGCCCTCTATCTGACGTGTCTGTCTGTAAAACAAAAGGGAAAGAAAAGTCAGGTGAATGCAACAGCGGCACCCACACAAAACCACTTTTACCTGGCAGAAAGCCCACTCACAAGGCTCTGTCCACTGGAACAGATCTGGTGCCTCCTTTTTGGTGAGGTCAGTCAGTGAGCTGGTAACATCCGAAAAATTAGGTACAAACCTTCGATAATAGCCGGCCAGCCCCAGGAACTGCCTCACTCCCTTTTTGGTCTTGGGTGTCGGGCAGGCCGCAGTCACTGCTGTCTTATCAATTTGGGTACGCACCTGCCTATGAGTCAAGTGGAAGCCCCAATACCGTACTCCCACCCAGTTTGAAGTTGAGTTTGCTGTGAGTCCCGTCCGTCTCAACAATCTCAGGACAGCCCTCAGATGTTGCAAATGCCACTGCCAATCATTACTATAAATGATTATATCATCTAAATACCCAGCGGCATATGCATTATGCGGGCGGAGGATTCTGTCCATGAGCCATTGAAACGTCACTGGAACTCCAAACAACCAAAACGGAAGGGTGACAAACTGATGTAACCCAAACAGAGTGGAAAAGGCTGTTTTTTCCCTAGATATTGGAGTCAAGGGAATCTGTCAGTACCCCTTAGATAATCCAGTGTCGATTAAAAGCAAGCCGCACCTAACTGATCAAGCAGTTCATGAATGTGAGGCATCAGATAGGTGTCAAATTTAGACACCGCTTTGTCTTTTCCAAAGTCCACACAAAAACAGACCACCCATCGAGTTTGGGCACCAAAACCACTGGGCTGCTCCAGTCACTGTGGGACTCCTCAATTACTCCCATGTTGAACATAGTCTGGAGTTCCTCCCAAACCACTTTTTTTTGTGTTCAGGCAACTGGTATGGGTGGCTGCATACAACCACACCTGGAGGAGTCTCAATGTGGTATTCTATAGGCCGGTGTGGCTGGGTTGAGGTGAAAACACATCGGAAAATTCTTCCTGCAACCTGGCAACCTGTGCTCTCTGGGATGGTGAGAGGTGGTCTCAACAGGGGACTGGGGTGAATTGGGCTTCACTTTTTAGACATACCTCCTGTCCCAGCTCCTCTCTCTAAGGAACCACCATAGGCAGAGCCACAGGAACTGCCTCTCTCCACAGTTTCAGGAGATTGAGGTGGTATATTTGTAGTGCATCACCCCTATCCATTCACCTGACCTCATAGTCAACTTCTCCGACCGGCCATGTGACCACAAAGGGTCCTTGCCACTTCACGAGTAATTTAGAGCTTGATGTAGGCAGTAAAACAAATACTCCCAGTGCGAATTTGCGTAGCCGCGTACCCCTGTTATACAGCCAGGATTGACATTCTTGCGCCTGTAGCAAATTCTCCTGTGTTAATTGTCCCAATGTGTGGAGTTTTGCTCTCAGGTCAAGAGTGTATCGAATTTCATTCTTGCTATTAGAAGGTCCCTCCACCCAATTTTCCCTAATGTCGTCTAAGACGCCACAAGACTTGCACCTGTACAATAATTCAAATGGGGGTAAACCCCATGGAGGCTTGCAGGACCTCTCATACTGCAAATAACAGGAGTTGAGCCACTTATCCCAATTCCACGCATCATCATGAACGAACTTATGTTGCACAGAGGAACTGCTTCCAGATATTGCTTTGCATAATCCACCAGCACTAACACAACGCGATATCCTCGCATGCAGGGTTTGTGAACGGAGGGTGGAGCCGGAGAAGGTGAGTGGTAAGGAATGCGCACCTGCAGCAAATTCTGTTAATGAGTCTGTTTGTTTTTCAGTGACAAGGATAAAGAGGGGAGAGACGAGCGCTTCGGGAGAGAGAGTAAGCCGCACCAAGCCGTGTGTGTGCCTGCGTGTGTGAAAATAAAAAGGCACTGAAAGTGAAAGTAAAGAAGAAGAACAGCGCATCCAGAACATACTTGATGCTCAGGCAGCAGATCAGCAGGTACCCTAGGGCCTGGTCCAGCACGTGGGTATTCCAGCCGTAGCCACATGCCCTACATCGCCCTTGCCAAGATGGGTCTGCAGGATGGCCCAGAAGCCTTTTTGAAATTGTATGAGTGCTCCGTGGTGGTGTGGGGCTGACCCAAGAGCAAGTGGGTGACTAACTTTTTGCCGCTCGTGACTGGTGAAGCCCAACTCGCAGCCCAGCAGCTACCGGTCAGCAACATGCTGGAATACCCAGACCTGAAACAGGTGATTTTGCAAGGGGTCAGCCACACCCCAGAACTGAACCATTAGTGCTCCCGTTTGCTGACCTTCTACAAGTTCGGCTGGCCGTTTGTGTTAGCCTAGAAGCTCCAAGACACCTGCAGGAGGTGGTTGCTGGCTGAGGGACATGGCACCAAAGATATGATCAACCTCATGGTGCTGGAGAAGTTCGTTGCCCGACTTCAAGAAAGGATGGCAGAGTGGGTTTGGTTCCACCGACCGGCATTGCTCAATTAGGCGGTCCAGCTGGCCGAAGACCACCTGTTGGCATATGTGGGGGCAGGCGATTCCTCCCCTCTCTCTCTCTCTCGTTTCCCCTCCCTCTCAGTCTCCTCCTGCCCCGCTCCCTACCCCAAGGAAACAGGGGTCCATTCCCACAAAGCCCGCTCCAGAGTTCCCCCTCCTTATCCTTCTGTGTTGTCCTTTTTCCCACAGGTGGGTGAATCTGGGGCTGCAGCTGTCAAGTCTGGGCCGGTTGGTGAAGATGAGATGTGTACATGGGGATGTTCATAATATCTGTTGGTGCCCATCATCCTTAAATTTTGGGGGCCAAAACACATAGTGGAGGCAGTGGTTAGTCCTCGCCTCACCCATCCACTGATCCTAGGAACCTGACCAGGATTTAGGACATTAGCGAAAGAAATGTTTGTGGCTTGGTCCTGCAGTAATGAGAGGAGGTGTGGAATGTGCACAGCATTGGCTGTGGAGGGGGTCCCATCGACATCAGCCCCACGTCAGGGGGACACAGAGAGTGGGGAGGGCCCTGCTCCTCCCCTCTTGGCAGTCATTCCCCTTGGGCTTGACACTTGACGAGACCCTCAGGCATGCCTTTGACCAAGTGAGAGTAATCGATGGTCAGCAAATTCAGCCTAATGTTACACTCTCCCACCCCTATTTTTCGATTATTAATGATAGGTTATATTTAGTGACACATGGACACTCAAACCAAAGAGGAAACAACCCAACTGTTTGTCCCAAAGAGCCATCGGGAAATGTTATTCCAGGCGGCTCATTATAAGCCCATGCAGTGCCTCCCCCCAGCTTCTCCACAATGAATGTTGTGGAGGCACTCTTCCGTATTATTTGCCGAGTCAGGATCCCAAAAGACATCCTGACTGATCAGGGCACATCATTCATGTCATGAACACTACGCAAGCTGTATGAATTGCTGGGGATTAAATTGATTCATACCAGTGTGTATCACTAGACTTCCCCGGACAGGAGCGGCAGTAAGCAGGCCGCCCACTTGGAGATGCCACCTCAAACAACTCAAGAAACGCTTCAGGACCAGGCTCTGGAACACCTGCCAGTCCTCCACCTGGGTGTCGAGCAGGGCCTGGAGGCATTGCTTATGTCCTTGGCATAGCTGGATGATGGCTTGATGCTGGGTCGGAGGCTGGCGAGGGACCTGACGATTTCAGCCAGTGGTGAGAACTCCATGACGGCACTCTTTCCTCAATCCCAGGTTTCAGCACCAGTGTAACACTTCCCAGGTTTAAGTAGGGAATGAGGAAGGTGGAGGCAGGCTTGGAACTCAAAAGGTGCTTTATTCTTTTACTTTTGTTTACTTTCGCTTTTCGGCACACACGCACGCATACACACGGCTCTGGGCTGGTTGGGTCTCTCACTTTCTGGCTTATGACGGGAGACCCTGAAGGCACAAAAAAGACACACATTAGTAAACTCAGGCTAATAACACACAGGTGAGAATCATTTCACATTACCTGTCAGTTTGACCTGCCTCCATTCACAGCTGAAGCTCGACCATGCCCCCGCTGCCACAGTCATGTTATTGAGAAACTGCAAAGTGTAAACTCCTCTGTCCTGAAGATGTCAGAAAACTTAAAGTTACAGCTTTACCTCTGACTATTATAAAGCGCTGACACTGGAGATTCCTTCCATAAATGTTACAGAAGCAGAAAACTTCACCACATCAATAATTACACACATTTTTAAAAAATCTGTTTATTATTAGTGGAGCGTCTGCTGTATAAGTCCCTGTGAATGAGCTGTTAGTAAAGAAACCATAACATATTAGAATGAGTGCATTAATATAAACCTGTGATTTGCAGCTGCACTACTGTCAGAGCTGCTGTTATAGAAAACACTTTCTGAACAATCAGGACAGAATTAATCCAGAATAAATTTAGACATAGTACTGAAACATCTACGATTTATTTATTCCATCACTCTTTCTCACTTCTCATCTTTATCAATAAGCACTTTTTGTGATATTTTGGCTTTTTTTTTTGTATTTCTGAATTTTTCAATTCAGGTTGTTTTTTCATTTGCCTTTTCAAACAAATTTCACAGAAATGAGCTGAATGGTAAATCTCACTGATTCATCAACACTGCTCAAACATCTAACACTGAACAACAGTTTCATGAGTCATGGCTTGTACTTCAGTAATGCACTCAGTTCTCTGCTCCAGTTCCTGTGCTGCTCCTCATGTTCTTCTTTGAGATTCAGGTTGTGTCTTTCTATATCTGCATGTGTTTGTGTGTGTGCACATAGAAACCTTTTAAGTGTGTTGCATTGGAGGGTTCCACTCGTATAACTCTTAATCGTCTACAACTACAACATACACACACACATACACACACACTTCTCTTCATAGTCACTGAATCAAAAACCCTGTCTCAAACAAATTAGCTTTCTCTGAGACAGACAGAGAGAGAGGCAGAAAGAGAGACAGATAGGGAGATAGGGAGATGACAAAAGAGGAGAAGGAAAATTTCCAGAAGCTCTGTAATGTAAGAAAAGCAAATTTGTGAAATAGTGGAACTTTCTCTGTGCGGTTCTTTGAAAGTCGTTTGCTTAATAATTATAATAATATAATAATAAAGTCCTTCATTTCACCCAGTGAGTGAGTTAAACACAGACGCGCACACACACACACACATTCTTTTTCCAATTCTTCTCTGAGCATTACTTGATTTAATTAAACAACTGTTAATTGATGAGCTGTTCCTTAATTACTCAAACATTTCTGTTCATGACCATCACACACACACACACACACACACACACACACACACACACACACACACACAGTCTCTGCTTTAAGCTGCTTTTTATTTTTAAGCCATTTTTTTCTTTTGTTGTTGTACAGAAATTCAGCGCGGTGCTTGAGACAATACCTAGTACTGCTTTTATTTATATTAATTTAAACAATTTAGTCAATTTAATCTCTTAAAAGCATTAGAATCCAAATGAATTTAAATATTAAATGAGGGGAAAAAACACATACACACATAAGGAGGTTAAAAATCATCATTTTAATCATCATCAACTCTAATGCTTCATATTTTTCTCTTTTATTTATTCATATTAATGTCACTGATATTCAGCTCCAGTTTATATTTCTTATGTACACTACCGTTCTGTATGGGTTCTTTAATGGTTCATTGGATAATTAAAGGTTATTAGCTAAAAGTTCTACTTGCGACTTTTCTGATCAGAAAACACTGTTCTACATAGATACTTTGAGGGTTCTCTCACAGGGACAACTGAAGAACCCTGAAGGTTTAATAGACAGTCTTTTAAAAAAATGGTTTTTCAAGTGTTTTGTAAGGGTTCTGTGGATAATTAAGGGTTCTTAGTTTACAAAGAAGGGTTCTACTTCTTATAGGAACCTGCCAAGAGTATATCATTTAGTTTCTTGGCACTTGGTACACCTTTCTACAAAAAAGGTTTCTTCAATGGATCTTTAAAAGTTCATTGTATAATTAAGGGTTCTTAGCTTCTAAGAAAGTTCTACTTGCAACCCTTTCTGATTAGAAAACACTGTTCTACATAGATTTTTTGAGGTTTCTGAAGAGCCCCTAAGAGTTAATAGACAGCCTTAGAAAAAGGGTTCTTCATGTGTTTTAAGGGTTCTGTGGATAATTAAGGGTTCTTAGCTTACAAAAAGGGTTCTATTCTACCCTAGGAACATCTTGAGAATATGAAAAAGAGTACTAAAAGGGTAACCTTTTAGTTTCTTGGTACTTGATATACTCTCTACTTGGAATGTTTTCTAATAAAGTAAGACTGCTGTGAAGATCTACACAAAATATTTAAAGGTTTCCCCTGAGGGACAACCAATGAACCCTTAAAAGTTTTAAGAGTGTACACTTAGAAAAATGTGTTCCTCAAGGGTTCTTGAGGAAAACAGTTTGCGCTATTGTTCAACACAGACCTTCTAAGGGTCTCTATAGAGACAACCAAATCTCTTAAGAATGACACATTTCTTAGCTTCCAGAAAAGGTTCTACTTGGAATCTTTTCTGACTGGGAAACGCTGCAGAACACAGCAGCATGCGCTAACGTATTAATAACTCTATAAAGAGCTCTAGTACAACTGTCTGCTTCAGAGTGTGTGTGAGAGAGAGAGAGAGAGAGAGAGAGAGAGAGAGAGTGAGAGAGAAAGAGTAAAAAGAGCACTAGTGGGAAAATTCATTTTTCATGTCCAGACTTTCTCTGATTACAGAAGTTCAGTCTCCAGCGAGTGAGTCAAAGTTTTAGACAGCTATCAATCATTACGCTGTTAGATCTGCTTTTGGCTCACAGAACTCAGGCGTGCACACACACACACACACACACACACACACACACACACACACACACACACACACACACTTTCAGACGCCACAGCTGCCAGTGTCCCAGGGTCTCTGTATATTTCATGCACCATTATTTCCTATCATACACACACACACACACACACACACACACGTTTGGCAACTGGATAGCGGTTGAGGTCGATCGGCCGTGGTAATGACAGGGGGCTGATGGGAAAGCTGGAGGATCACAGCGTGAGTGTGAGAGAGACAGAGGGAGGGCGAAAGAGAGGAGAGAGGGAGAGAAGAGGAAAAGGCCACAGTGATGAATAAACATCAAAAAGTTCTGTGTGTGTGTGTGTGTGTGTGTGTGTGCACAACTGTTGCTGTGCTGCTGACAGGTGTCAGCTTTGACAGTGTAGGTGCTCTCTGAATCTTCAATTCTGTTGTACTTATGTGACTTGACCCATCATTTGTAGGTGCCAAAATTTTTGCCTCTGTGCTACTGACTACAAAGTTGAGTTTATCAGCTCCGACCAAACAGACACACGCACATCACTGTGTAAGTGTATAATAACGGACTGTCGTCCATCTGCTGCTGTGCATAAAAGTATTGGCGCCCCTGACTTTTCACGGGCTAACTTTGTGTAAATCACGCCAGTAACTTTACACCTGTGTAAATGAGAGCTGCATTCTCGCCTCTGTCTCGACTACAACACTGAAAAATAAATCAACAGGTTTATATTCATGTAAATATTAAATCTGTTATTCAGTGTTAACTGCTAAATCTAATAATATCAAGCATTTAAAAAGTGTTATTAGTTTGCACAAGAGCTTGATTGTGTAAAACTGATAAGACTTTGCAATAATCTGCTAATCAGATATTATTCAGCCTATTTTAGACGTTTTAGTCCTACTTTAATATTAATAGGCTCTCATAATTATAATATCTCTCAGGATTAGGTAAAAGTGACTTTTGCTTACTCTTGTTACAATGTTTGTGCTTACTTTTCAGATTAATTTAAAGGCCAATTAAGCAGCGTCGTTCCTACAAACTGTACATTATCTAAATTACCACACGGCTGCGGGAGAAATGCCATGGAGTTATTAATAAGGTGCTTTTGTCAAGGTTCATGAATAAAAAGTTTCAAACAGCATTCAATCAAAAGTCCAGCATTACGAGTAAGCAACATCGGAGACATTTGAAACGATTTATTTTCCTGGCAATGAATGATGTTGTGTGTGTGTTTGTGTGTGTGTGTGTTTGTGTGTGTGTGTGTGTGTGTGTGTTTTAGGTGACAGATGTCATGGCTAATTGAAAATGGGTCCTGACATCCCTGTTGTTAATAAAAGCCAATTTAAATCAACGTTAATTAAAGTGCCACAATGCAATAAGTATTTCCTCTCGTTAGCACTAACAACAAAAACAGATCTGACACACTGACACGAAAACATCTGATTTCATTTTCTGTGAGGCTGTGTGTGTGTTTGTGTGTGTTTGCATTAAAAAGAAGGTCAGAGCCTGTGTGTATTCACCAGTGCTGATAGAAAAGCACTTTAACGCTGTACACTCTGTATTTATTTATCACTAAATCTTCCTGTTTATTGATTTGGGCGGATTGCAGACATCAGATATTAAATAAATCAGTGGGAAAATAAGGACGTAAAATGAGACTTTTATACTGAAATCCCACGTGAGCTAGTTTGTTAGCAGTAAATTAACCAGGAAATGTGGGCAGATTTAATTTGCATATTCATACATCCCTGTATTTTAAGTGAGGGTGAAGGTGTAAGCCGTTTGTAGTCATTTCTTGGGATTTAAAAAAAGTGATTCAAAATAAAAATATTATTCTATGCAAATTATTTAAAAAATATTTTAGCCCTGATTTTTTTTTTGTTTTGTTTTGTTTTTAATCAGGGTTAAAGTTCACCCAGAGGAAATTACAAATTCCATTTTGACATTCCCATGGCCTTTTTTTTTTTTTTTTTTTTTTTTACAAAGTGAGTTTTATTTTTGTAGCTGCTTTAGAGAGCTGAACTGAGAGCTCATATACTAATTTGGATATTCATGTTTATTCATACATCCTGGTATTTTTAAAGGAGTATAAAGCTGTAGGCCATTTTTAGTTATTTCTTGGGATTTAAAAATGTTTTAAATTTTTTTTTATTCTGTTTAAATTATTTTTAAAGGGGTAACTGGCATGTGTGGGTGAATTTAATAAAAGAGCATAAGCAAAATGAAAGGTGTGAGTGGTGTTTTTTTTGTTTGTTTGTTTTCACTCAGGGTTAAAGTTCACCTGGAGGAATTTAACACAAAGTGAAATTACAAATTCCTTTTTCCGTGTTGCCATGCTCTTTTTTTCATTCTGGTAAATTGGCTTTTTCACCAAGCGAATATTATTTATGTAGCTGCTTTAGAGAGCTCAAGCAAGATCACATCTCAGTTTCATCTCCGTCTCAGGAATCCAGCGAAACACAGCGACCGTGAATCACAATCCTGATTAAAGCAGAGGTGTAAAGTGTTCCACTGAAATAGTTTCACTTTTCTACATCCTGTATTACCATAAACACACACACACACACACAAACACACACACACACACACACACACACACAAACACACACCCTGTTCCCTACTGCAGTAATGTAATCAGCCTGAGCTGCAGATTTCATCAGTGATGTAATAGAAAACTGGGAGGGAGAGAGAGAGAGAGAGAGAGAGAGAGAGAGAAACAGAGATAGCAACACAGAGAGACAGATAGAGAGAGAACGAGAGAGTGATACACATAGAGAGAGCACGAGTGAGATATAGACAGAACAAGAGAGAGAGACAGAGAGAGTGAGACAGCGAGAGAGAGAAAGAGTGAGATAGAGTGAACAAGAGAGAGAGAGAGGAGAGAGCGAGAGAGAGAGAGACAGGTTGATGGAGATTTTATGTGTGACTTAAAACTTAATTATTTTCATTTCACACTTTTACTGTGTTGTGGTCATAAAATCTGGAATCAAGGCTGAGAGAGGAAAACACAGAGAGAGAGAGAGACAGGTGAAATCAGAGGTCACCCCAACACACACACACACACACACACACACACTCAGCCTACTAATTAATTAGCCATGAAGTGACAACAGATCCAATTAGTGCACCTTATCATCTTGTTAGGACAACAACAACACACACACACACACACACACACACACACACACAGAGCGGCGAGATAAATCCTCCTGTCGCTCTCACTCTCCTCCACTCTTTCACATATTTCACTTCATCTCAGATAATTGATCTCATTAATCACACACTTAATTGTTAATGCCAAATACTCGTTCCTGATTGGTCGACACACGTGTGTGTTATTTTCTCATGCTAAAATTTTACGCCAGGACAATTTTTACACTTTTCTTTTGCGCTGCTAAATGATGTTATATACGTTAAGGTTCCATTGCAGTTGTGAATTTTAATTAGGAATTATTCATGCAGAATCCTACATCAGAGTGCTTTCCAAGTAGAACCCTTGCTTGGAAGCTAAAAACCCTTAAAGAACTTTCACCTCTGGCTTGTTTATTAGGATCTAAATCTACTTCCAGATTTCTGTAAAAATGTCTGTTGTTAAAAGTTCTACATAAATAACATTAGACTGAATGAAACGATTTGATTGGTTGGTTGAGTTGGTTGCTATGGTTACCAAATCAGTTTTAGACAAAACACTTGACATGTGTGACTCTCTGATTCACCCCAATAATTTATATTTTATATTACTTTCTCTCTCATGTGGCACTACACCTCCAGCTCCTGTCTGTCTCTCTTTCTCTATGTCTCTGTCTCTCTCTCTCTCTGTCTCTCTCTCTCTCTGTCTCTCTCAAAGCCTTTCTGTATCTGTCTGTCTTTCTCTGTCTCTCTCAATCACAGTCTCTATTTCTCTGTCTCTCTCTTTCTTTATCTGTCTCTCTCTATGTCTACCTCTCTTTCTCTCTTTCTCTCTCTTAATCACAGTCTTTATCTGTATCTGTCTGTCTTTCTGTCTTTCTCTGTCAGTCACTGTCTCTCTCCATCTGTCTTTCTTGTGTGTGTGTGTATATATATGTGTGTGTGTGTGTGTGTGTGTGTGTGTGTGTATCTGTCTTTCTCTACAGGGTGCATAGCCTCGTAACACTTTAATTACAGTGAATAAAAATTACGAGCTGGAACTGAAAGTATGTGTGTGTGTGTGTGTGTGTGTGTGTGTGTGTGTGTGTGTGTCCAGCAGGTTGCCTTTAATTGCCTGGTGTTTTAATTCCAGTCCAAGAAACTTTCATAAAGAGATGGAGAGAGAGAGAGAGAGAGAGAGAGAGAGAGAGAGTGACTTTCAGATGACCTCCTTAATCAATTGACAGCCAATAGTGTGAAGTAGACTGTAAATTTTCTCTCTCTCTCTCTCTCGTTCTCTCTCTCTCTCTCTCTCTCTCTCTCTCTCTCTTTCTCTCTCTCTATTATTCTTTTTCTTCCATTATTATTTCCACTGCTTTACTTCACACACACACACACACACACAACTTTGTTACCTGAGCATGATTTTCTCATAATCCAGACGATTCCATCACTCTAGCGCCTGCACCCCGTCGTTATGGCGATGTGAGCTCGTTTCCACGGCGGCCGCTGGACCGATGGATGAATGCATGTGCTTATCTTTGTTTATCGATATTTGCATAAGCTGTTTTTCCCCTGAAACGTATTGTTTAATTAACCAGAGAGCCCGAAAGCTCACACCTCATTCCATTTCTCTCACTCCACACACACACACCAAATGAAGTGGGCGTTAATAAAACATAAACCACTGAAAACACACACACACACACACACACACACACACACACACATACATTTTTACTAGCATAGAACAGCTAAAAGATGGCCACTCCATTTTACACTTTTTATTTAACAATGTGAATGGTGTTATTCTGTAAGATTTTTTTTTTTCTGCTGCATTTATGTTCATTATTAATTGACACCTACTGGAATTTATTTATAGAATTCAAGAATCTAAAGTGAAAAATCTGTCTCTGTCAATTCACTGAGTCAAACCCTGATTCACTGAATGAGAGAGACAGGAGTGAATCTAAGTCATGAGTGCAAGCGTCTCAGAATCAAACCCTGACTCACTGAATGAGAAAGAAGAGAATCTCAGTCATGACTGAAAGAGTCACTGAGTCAAACACTGACTCACTGAATGAGAGAGACAGGAGTGAATCTCAGTCATGACTGAAAGAGTCACTGAGTCAAACACTGACTCACTGAATGAGAGAGAAGTGAATCTTGGTCATGACTGAAAGAGTCACTGAGTCAAACACTGACTCACTGAATGAGAGAGACAGGAGTGAATCTCAGTCATGACTGAAAGAGTCACTGAGTCAAACACTGACTCACTGAATGAGAGAGAAGTGAATCTTGGTCATGACTGAAAGAGTCACTGAGTCAAACACTGACTCACTGAATGAGAGAGACAGGAGTGAATCTCAGTCATGACT
>CM074987.1:4446299-4456719 GCA_037576825.1 Pangasius krempfi
AGAACCTGGCACACAGAAGAACCTGGTACACAGGAGAACCTGGCACACAGAAGAACCTGGTACACAGGAGAACCTGGCACACAGAAGAACCTGGTACACAGGAGAACCTGGTACACAGGAGAACCTGGTACAGAGACTCACTGTACGAGCGGTGAGGTTGAGACAGAGCTGCACTTCCTCCTGCACTGTGAAAAACATCGACACAAAAGAAACACGTTCACTGAAAAAAATCACACACAAAATACCAAATTTCTACAAATGAACAGAAATTAAATTAAAAAGAAATAAATTTTTTTTTGAGAAATTAAAAATCATCTTAGGAGAAGGACACACTGCATGCTTACACCTTCACTATATAGTATGTGTCAGAATGTGACACCCTGAGGGACAGTGAGACATTGCGTATTCTGCACACACCCTGAATATACACAATAGGTTCAGGTACTTACCTGTACATTTTTTGATGTTTTTTTTTATTATTATGTTTGTAATGTTTATACATAAATGCAGATATATGTGTATTATTTGTATAACTTTTAGTTTGAGCTACCTGCACTATTTGCTTTGGCAACATTGTGATGTATAACATTCATAGCAATAAAGCACTGCTGAACTGAGAAAGAGAGAGAGAGAGAGAGAGAGAGAGACCAAGAGAGAGAGAGAGAGAGACCGAGAGAGACTGAGAGAGAGAGAGAGAGAGAGAGAGAGAGAGAGAGAGAGATAAGACAAGTTGCTTTGGCAGTACAAAAATATTTTGTCATGCCAATAAAGCACACATTGAATTGAATTGAGAGAGAGACAGACAGACAGACAGAGAGAGAGAGAGAGAGAGAGAGAGAGAGAGAGAGGAAAACATACTCTGAAGTTCTATAAAACCCCAGAAAACCCTAACCTAAACCCAAATCACACTACAGTCAGAAGAAAACTATTTAAATTAGAATCAACACTAATAAAAAAAAATAATAATCAGAACACACTTGACCTCAACCCCAGTACTACAGAGGTAGTGCACTCAACACTCGGCTATTAACACTCTTAACCGAGCACAACGTCCTGCCCAAAAGTCTTCTTCTTCTTCTTATTGTTAAATATGTTTTATTTTAGATACCATTACCTTTATCTTTAAACATCATTACTACCATTGTTATTTTTGCTTCCTTTTTCTTATTCATATCTTTGGCAACAGTTATCTACAATTCATGGCAATAAAGCTCTTTTTGATTTGAGTTTGATTTGATTTGACTTGGAGAGAGACGTAATGAGTGAGAGAAAGAACTGGAGAGAGGAAGTGACAGAGAGAGAGAAAGTGACAGAGAGAAAAGGTGACTTAGAGAGAGAGACACAGAGAGAGAGAAAGTGACAAAGAGAGACAGAGAGAGACATGTGATTCATAACATTCATGCCAATAAAGCACTGATGAACTGAACTGAACTGAGTAAGAGACAGAGACAGAGAGAGAGACAGAGAGAGACAGAGAGAGAGTAAGAGACAGAGAGAGTGAGAAACAGAGAGAGAGTGAGAGACAGAGAGAGTGAGAGACCGAGAGAGAGAGAGAGTAAGAGACAGAGAGAGAGAGAGAGAGTAAGAGACAGAGAGAGTGAGAGACAGAGAGTGAGAGACAGAGAGAGTGAGAGACCGAGAGAGAGAGAGAGTAAGAGACAGAGAGAGAGAGAGAGACAGAGAGAGAGAGAGAGTAAAAGAGACAGAGAGAGTAAGAGACAGAGAGAGACAGAGAGAGAGAGAGACAGAGAGAAAGTAAGAGACAGAGAGAGAAAGAGACAGAGAGAGACAGAGAGTGAGAGACAGAGAGAGACAGAGAGAGAGAGAGACAGAGAGAAAGTAAGAGACAGAGAGAGAAAGAGACAGAGAGTGAGAGACAGAGAGAGAGAGACAGACAGACAGACAGATCACCTGTCAGGTTTTTGTTATTGTTGTTGTTTGCTTTATATGTATATATATATATATATATATTACTGTTCCTGTTTATGATGTGTGTAATGTTTAAATATGTGTACATATGGTTTTTTTTGTATACATTTTGGTGTAATCTGCCTGCACTATTTGCTTTGGCAACAATGTGATTTATAACATTCATGCCAATAAAGCACCGATGAACTGAACTGAACTGAGAGAGAAAGCAACATAGAGAGAGACAGAGAGAGAGAGAAAGCAACAGAGAGACAGAGAGAAAAAGCAACATAGAGAGAGAGACAGAGAGAGAGAAAGCGACAGAGAGAGAGCGACAGAGAGAGAAAGCGACATAGAGAGAGACAGAGAGAGAGAAAGCGACAGAGAGACAGAGAGAGAGAAAGCGACATTTAGAGAGACAGAGAGAGAGAAAGCGACAGAGAGAAAGTGACAGAGAGAGAGAGACAGAGAGACAGGGGGAGAGAAAGCGACAGAGAGAGAAAGTGACATAGAGAGAGAGACAGAGAGACAGAGAGAGAGAAAGCGACATAGAGAGACAGGGAGAGAGAAAGCGACATAGAGAGAGAGACAGAGAGAGAGAAAGCGACATAGAGCGAGAGACAGAGAGACAGGGAGAGAGAAAGCGACATAGAGAGAGAGACAGAGAGAGAAAGCGACATAGAGAGAGAGACAGAGAGAGAGAAAGCGACATAGAGAGAGAGACAGAGAGACAGGGAGAGAGAAAGCGACAGAGAGAGAGAAAGCGACAGAGAGCCAGAGAGAGAGAGAGATGTACTTGTTAATTTGACTGAACTTTAATTGTTTTTTTTTTTTTTATTAAGCTAAGTACAGAGGATTTAACTGAATGAACATAATAGAATTAGTGATGCAGAAAGTGACGGGGCGTAAAGAAACTCGTCCTGTAATAATGTTAATTATCTTCTACTGGCTTCCCGTTAAAGATTAGTCTGACATATGACTCACTTATCTCCAAATTTTTTCACATATTTCATCATTTGTTTCGGAGCAGTTTACAGTGGTTTAGGAGGCGTCTGCTTTCGGATGAGCCGAACACGCGCATGCGTAGAACTGCAGACACTTAGTGCGTTTAGTTCATTCACATGTTTTACGATGATCTTAGCGCACATTTACCAAAATAATCGCTAAAACACCAAACGTCCACCAGTTCAGATGGCCACTCTATGTTTACCTCCAATCCTCCTCAGCCAATCAGCATCTCAGCCTCCTCCAACTGACCCAAACACAATCTGTACCACATTAAGCACTAAAACATGACAGGGTGGATTATTTCCTATACCAGCATGCCCCCAAGTGTTTTATGTCTCATACCACAGCAATTTGACAGACATCACTTTTTCTTTATTCAAGAACACATCATAATTTTATCCATTTATAGTTACATTTAATGTTCTGCGAAACTAGTTATAGCTACAAATAGTTGTTCACCTGCCTCTCTTTTTTTTTCTATGTCTTGAGGTTAATAAGACAAAAAGTTCAGAAACTGAGAAACCACAAAGTCAAAGTCAAAGTGGAGTTTATTGTCATTTCAGCCATATACAAGTACATAGTGAAACGAAACAAGGTTTCTCCAGGACCAAGGTGCTGCATAACACAAACACAGAACAACACAGAACTACAGGGACGACATACATTTTTTTTTACATAAAGTGCACAAGTGCAAACATGTACAGAACAAGACAGTACAATGACTACAACACCGACCAGTACGCAGTTCTGGCCCTGACACTGGCGCCTCCTTCCATAAATGTTAAATAAACCTCTCTTTACAAAAGGAAAACATCACCATATCAGTCTTCTTAAAAATGAGTTTCTTATCAGTGGAGCGCCCGCCGTACAAGTCGCTGTGAATGAGCTGTGACTCTAGAAACGATAACGTATTAAAACGAGCGCGTTAATATCACCCTGGGATTTTGCAGCTGCATTACTGTCAGATCTGCTGTTATAGAAAATGAATCAACACCTTCTCTGCAGTCAGGACACAGAATTCAGTGGCGCTAAGAGCCTCTCGGCCCCGGTATTAAGGCACAGTGTGAATATTGTGCAGTAATATGAGGATTTGTTGTGCCACAGTGCTCGCTGTGCTCTCCAGTTCTCTCACCATCCATATTTCTGTGACATTTTTGAGATGACTTTCAAACGCAAATGCAAAAGAAACCAATGCCACACACACACACACACACACACCGCTCCAGCTAGCGTCATGCACAATCGATCCGAGTCGAGCCGATCTGGAAACGCTCGAGAGAGCGAGTTACACTTCTTAAAAGCTTGGCACAGACGCGAGTCCCAAATGAGCTATGAATCAATACGGCCATAATTGAAATACGTCCCAAAGTAATTGGAGTTTCTTTATAAATTCAGGCAGAAAATGGTTTTTGAGTTTAACCGCTACATTATGATAAGAGGACGTTTAAGAATGTTTATGAATTCTTTCTTTCTCATTCTTTTTTTTTTTCTTTTCTTCTTCTCTCTCTAGTTACACTGGAAGCGACTGCTGGATAGAATATTCCACGACAATTTCTCCGAGGAAGAAGAGATTGTGGTCCTGGCCACAGACTACATGCACAAAGTCTCCGACATCATCAAGACCACCTCAAAAAGGTACATAATAAGATAAAAGAAAGAAAGAAGGAAAGAAAGGAGGATGGAGGAGATGCAGAGAAAGAAACGAGACTGAAATAAATATTCAGACGTCGCTGTGTATTGTGTACGATATTGATCCACTAATGTGCACGGAGTAACTCTATTCAGTGTTGTGTGCGTGTGTGTGTGTGTGTATGTGTGTGCGTGTGTGTGTGCGTGTGCGTATGTGACTGGTTGCATTTGTGGTTCCACTGTTGTGTGACCCCTCTGCTGAAGCACAGCTGATTAGTATCGACCCATGATACCCCCCATTTAACCACACGCACACACACACACACACACACACACACACACACACACACACACACACACACACACAAAAGGATAATACTGAAACCCTAGAGAGAACACTGATGTGAGTCAAGTCTTACCACTGACTCCTGGACTCTGGGGACCTTAATGTGGTGTGTGTGTCTGTGTGATTGTGTCTGTGTGTGTGTGTGTGTGTGTCTGTGTCTTTGTGTGTGTATTAGGGAACTCTGGCGGTTATTCAATACTAAGTATTATACCATCTGTCTTTGTGCATTGGTTTTAAAAAAAACCCAACGTAAATATAAATGAACTGAACTCAGGATTAAGTGTGTGTGTGTGTGTGTGTGTGTGTGTGTGTGAATTTTACATTAACTAGAAACTGTCCTAGAAATTAAAATAAAAGGGAAAAATATTGTCTTTGTGGCAGTGTTATTAAAATGAATCTAAAAATAGATACATTAAAAAGTAGAAATCGATTAATTTCCTTTAATTAATATCTCTAGAGACAAAAATAAAATTCTGCCTAAATTTTACAGAAACTAGCAAATTTAATAATAAACTTAAATCTAAAAAAAAATAAATAAATAAAATATATAAATAATACAACTTTAAAATATAAATATCTACGAATGAATGGAAACTGACAAAGTGAAAAAATAAAATATATTATAAACATTAATAATATA
The DNA here is from genome assembly GCA_037576825.1 of Pangasius krempfi. Taxonomy (NCBI): domain Eukaryota; kingdom Metazoa; phylum Chordata; class Actinopteri; order Siluriformes; family Pangasiidae; genus Pangasius; species Pangasius krempfi. The sequence continues at coordinate 4,451,831 of CM074987.1, forward strand.
TCGAGAAACTTATGACATAGGAACTGAGCTAAAAGTTAAATAACATCTGTAAATAATATGAAAGTCAAAATGAATTAAAATCACAAAAATTACAATAACACTATTGTGTGTGTGTATTTAAAGCTTTATCTGGTTTATTTGAGCTTAATTAAATTAAGCTCATCTGTTCTCTCTCTTTTTCTTTCTGTCTGTCTCTCTTTCTATCCTACTCTTTCTGTCTTTCTCGCTTTGTCTCTCTGTCTGTCTGTCTGTCTGTCTGTCTGTCTGTCTGTCTCTCATGATATGCAAAAGATCAGAGTTACTTTCTGTTTTTCAGCTTCTCTCTTTTCCTCCTATAATAACACATCATAGCCCATAATATGCACACAATGAAACCTTCCTTCATAATCACTGTTATTACCATCACCATGGCGATGCCTGATGCTCCAGCCAATGGGCTTTCGTCTGTGCGACTCGCCAGTACAGAGGGAGGGATGACTTTTGTGTCCGTCTTTACGTTGTTCTTTTTCTTCTCTTTTTTCCCCCCTCCTCTCTCTCCAGGCATCTCATCGACGCGAGACTCTCGGCGGTTTCTTTCTGAATAATGCTGCAAAGTTCTTTTTTTACTTTCCTTTGCTTTGTTTCCTGCTCGGCACTGCGATTTTCTTTCTCCGCAGTAAAGAACAGGAGGCGAGCGGCGTCTCTTAATGCTGACTGTGAAATAACATCACAAACACACAGTATGTCTGAACGCTAGTAGGACACTAAGCTAAATCAGTATGCTAACTGAGTCTCCAGAATCACACCTCAGCTTTTTCTTTGAACCATGCCGCTTGCTCTTATTTTACGCCTGTGTCGCAAACGGGTTGCGTTTTAACATTAGCATGATATTTTGCTACCTCGGAGAAGGGAATTTGTGTGTGCGGCCGTGCGAGCGTCCTGAAATGACAAGACGTAATGAATCAAATTACAGAGCATGACATCTTCTGCGTAAACACCGGGCTTGTCAAAGCTAATTTGCATTAATTATATAACAGAACTTTTTCTAACAAGCCCAACCTTAGTTAGAATTTCATGCTACACTCTTAGCATAAATTAGCCTAGTTTTCATATATATATATATATATATATATATATATATGAAATACTGCATACTATATGCTTATGTACATTATACATACATTATACATGTATGCATGTATAAGCCTGCATGTTATAGCACATAATGTAGCAAACAAATGTGTACATTTTATATGTTATTATTTTATATGTTATTATAAAGTAATGTTACAAAGCAGCCCTCAATAAAATGACTAAATCCTTATTTCAGAAAACCGAAATAAAAGTACAGTATCTCTTAAAACTAATGGAACCCAACAAACCCAATCAAAAGCTAGGAAAAAAAAAACAAAATTAAAAAATTTAATAAAAATAAAAACTATTTAAAACTAACAGCCAACTAAAGCTAAATTAGAAATATACAAACTACGCTAAAGTGTATAAAAACTGAATAAACATATCTACACAAAAACTGAAACACAAACTAAAAGCTAGGTTTAAAATATAAATTGAAATATCTATAAAAACGTGTAGAAACTATCAGTTTAAAATGAAATAAAAATGCCTACATTACAAACTAGCAAACACAACCTGAACACTAGACATAAAAATATGTACCTATGTAAGAAATATCTATGTAATGAAACATCCCTAAAAAAATTAATAGGAAAAAAAAAACAAAACTAAAAACTCAGCTAAAATACAAATTTAATTGAATCTAACAAACTGAATGTTACACTATACATCTGAATTAAAATATATCTAAAAGTAATAAAACAAAAAAGAACCTAAGTGAAAAATGATCTCTTTGATCTCTGTTGTGGGCGGAGACTTGTTTTCCTCAACCCAGTAATAATGATGCAAAACTTTCATATTCATCAAGTATTTATTTCACATACACACGTCTACTGACACAAAAACACGCAAAACCTCCCACACACACACACACACACACACACACGTATGCACACACATGCACACACACTCACACGTACGTACGCCCACACACACAAACATACACACACGCACACACACGTGCACACACACAAGCACGCAGGCACACACGTATCTACACACACATACACACACGTGCGCACACACACACACGCACACACGCATACACGCAAGCACGTATTCACGCACACACACACACACACAAACAGGCACATATTCACACACACACACACACAAACAGGCACGCATACACACACACACACACACACACACACACAGCAGGAGACAGATAGCAGTTTGTGTTAGTGTTGACATTGCAGTGACCCAGTTCATTTTAAAGCTTCCTAAATTTCACCTCTTTCATTCGTTTCTCTCTCTCCCTCTGACTTCCTCACTGACATTTCGATTTCAGCCCTGTGTGTGTGTGTGTGTGTGTGTGTGTGTGTGTGTGTTTTAGCTCAGGTGCTTTTATTCGTAATGAGCTTTATGCGTCCACATTACCTTAACGGGATTACCCATAATCCCCCACCCGCGTCAGCCATTGTTGTATCAGACACGTTCCTGTAATATGGTGTGATTAAATTAGTGTTTTTTCATTGCTCCGCCCACTGAGAGGGGGTGTGTCTTACTGTTGATGGTCTTACCACAACTGAACTCAAACAAAAACACACATACATACACATACACACACACCTTTCTTTCTCTCCATCTCTCTTTCTGTTCGTCTCGCTGTCCCTCAGTCTGTCTTTCTGTCTTTATTCCTCCTTTCCTCTACCTTATATTCCTCCGCCAACTCTTTCTCTCTTTCTGTTTCTCATCTATCACTCTTTCCCTCTCCCTCTCTCACCTTTCTTTCTCCTTCTTTTTAAATATCCACCCATCTGTCCACACCCTTTTTCTGTTTCTCACATATGTATGCCTTTATCACATGACACAAAGCATCCCCCCCTCCTCTGTTTTTATCCACCCTCTACCTTCTACCTTTCTCTCTACATTATATAGTGCTTTCTCTTTTCTTCCATTCTCGTCTGCTCCTTTTCATTCCTCTCTCTCTTACAGGAGTGGTTTAAAGACAAAGTCCCGTGTCCTTTTTATCCCTCCATCCCTCCAATCCTTCCTTCCATCCCTCCCACCCCTCTGAATTGAGTGGGCTGTAGAAGTGCTTTGTTGGCGCAGGATAACCGGCATCGTGCCAAGAAAAGGCACATTTATGATTAAAATGCTGTCTGCGTGTCAGAAGCGAGGGATGACATCACGGCGAAAGAGCCGAGACGAGTGCACGAGAGAGAAAGAGAGAAAGAAAGAGCGAGAGCTTGTTTTGTTCACTGTGACATTTTCCATCTGTTTACGTCCTGGAGTAATTAATTACGACTTAATCTTTTTAGAGTGTTTAGACGCTCATTTGGCTCGCCTCTTTTTTATGGTGCTCTAATGAGATTTACACCACACTGCTGCTGAATTCTGTGTCCTGATTGGTCAGAAGGCGTTGATTAATTTTCTATAACAGCAGCTCTAACAATTGTGCAGCTGCAAATCCCAGGTTTATATTAATGCACTCTTTTTAATACGTTATCGTTTCTATAGCAACAGCTCATTCACAGGGACTTGTATGGCAGATGCTCCGCTAATAGTAAATGGACAAAAAATATGTGTAATCATTGATATGGTGAGAAGATGTTTATTTATTTAACATTTATGGAAGGAGTCTCCAGTGTCTGCGCACTGGAACAGTCAGAGGTAAAGCTGTAACTTTAAGTTTTCCGACATCTTCAGGACGGAGGCGTTTACGCTTCTTTGCAGTTTCTCAGTAACATGACAAACTGCATTTGTTTTGTCTTATTAACTTTAAGAGAGTGAATAGCTGCTATAACATAAGTGACAACAGGAACTAACTTGTTTCACATTAATTGTAACTATTAACTGATAAAAAGTATGATGTCATTCTATAATAAATAAAAAAAATTGTAATTGTTGGTAAATTGCTGTGGTATAAGGGGAATAACACTTGGGGGTGTGCTGTTATAGGAAAATAATCAACTTCAGGGTGATAAAAGTAATTCTGCTTCATGCTTTTTTGCTTTAAGTGTATGGCTCTCGCCCATCTCTCTCTCTCTCTCTCTCTCTCTCTCTCTCTCTCTCTCTCTCTCTCAGGGTTCTGCATAACTACATGCTGTGGAGGATTGTAGCGGCGCTCAGTGAGCACTTATCCACGGGGTTCCGAAGCACTATCCACGAGTTCTCGCGGGAGATTGATGGAACCGAACGACAGCTGGAGCTCGACCGGCTGTGTCTCAATCAGGCCAGCAAACACTTTGGCATGGCGCTGGGTGCACTCTTCGTCCAGACACACTTCTCCTCACGTAGCAAGGCCAAGGCAAGTACCTGGGGCAGAGAGGGGCAGGGCTTAAGTTACATTTCATCAGGTCTCTATGTATCAGTGTCAGTGAAGGAGGTGTGGCCTGTGTGTGTCAGTCTCAGTGAAGGAGGTGTGGCCTTTGTGTGTCAGTCTCAGTAAAGGAGGTGTGGTCCATGTGTGTCAGTCTCAGTAAAGGAGGTGTGGTCTGTGTGTGTCAGTCTCAGTGAAGGAGGTGTGGCCCATGTGTGTCAGTCTCAGTAAAGGAGGTGTGGGCCATGTGTGTCAGTCTCAGTAAAGGAGGTGTGGCCCTGTGTGTCAGTCTCAGTAAAGGAGGTGTAGCCTGTGTGTGTCAGTCTCAGTAAAGGAGGTGTGGGCCATGTGTGTCAGTCTCAGTAAAGGAGGTGTGGCCCGTGTGTGTCAGTCTCAGTAAAGGAGGTGTGGTCTGTGTGTGTCAGTCTCAGTGAAGGAGGTGTGGCCCATGTGTGTCAGTCTCAGTAAAGGAGGTGTGGGCCATGTGTGTCAGTCTCAGTAAAGGAGGTGT
>CM074987.1:4492631-4506434 GCA_037576825.1 Pangasius krempfi
CACTGTCTCTCTCACTCTCACTCACTCACTTACTCACTCACCCTCACTCACTCACCCACTGTCTCTCTCACTCACTCTCACTCACTCACTTACTCACTCACTCTCACCCTCACTCACTCACCCACTGTCTCTCTCACCCTCACTTACCCACCCACTATCTCTTACTCACCCACCCACTCTCACTCACTCCCCCACTCTAACTCACTCACTCACCCACCGACTCTCACTCACCCACCGACTCTCTCTAACTCACTCACTCACTCACCCACCGACTCTCACTCACCCACCGACTCTCACTCACTCACCCACCCACTCTCACTCACTCACCCACTCTCTCTCACTCACTCACCCACCCACTCTCACTCACTCACCCACTCACTCTCTCTCACTCACTCATTTACCCACCCACTCTCACTCACCCACCCACTCTCACTCACTCACCCACTCTCTCTCACTCACCCACCCAGCCACTGTCACTCACTCACCCACCTACCCTCACTCATTCACCCACCCACTCAATCACTCACTCCCTCACTCACTGTCTCTCTGTCTCTCTGACTCACTCACTCTGTCTCTCACTCACCATGGGTGTGGTGTCGTCGGGCAGGGAGCGGGGTGTGTAGGTGAACTGAGAGAAGCTCGGGTGGAGGCTGTGTACAGGTTCAATTCCTCTCATCAGCAGCCGGCTCACCTCCTCCTCAGATACCTTCATGTGGTACATCATCATCTCATTGGCCAGGTGACTGCGGAACTGAGCCTCATGTACCTTCTTATACAGCAGAGACTGTGGAGGGGAGAGAGGAAACACAGGGATTTACACACACACACACACACACACACACACATGTTCACAACAGCAAACGACAAAGCGACAGGTGATTTTCTCTGTACATATGCGACACACAGTCATGATTTCAGCGACACCTGTAATGAGATTTTCTGGACCAATCCTGTGGTGCATGTGGTCTGATGTTTCTTTAGTTCCCTACGCAGAAGTTTATGCTGCGTTCAAGGTGAAGCTGCAACTTGTAATTCCCCAGCTACAACCAGTAAAAGCTACCAAACCTCAACCTGCAGGTTCAACTCATCAGCTTGGGGTAGTCTTCTCAACTGCCAGTTCTTTCCCCTTTTACGGAGTGACTGTGAACAGTGTAAAGTCCCACTTCTCTACTTTTAAATGAGTTGATAGCAGTATTGGCTGGAACATCCCGGGATGGGAAATGTCGTTATTACATCTTACACATTACCACTTACAAGACACCACGAACCCATCATAAGTTCCTACTTGCGATTAATTGAAACTGAAAATTAAATACTTGCAAATAACTTATAAGCATGGTTTCATCTTATCCTGTTAAAAGCGCTCATTAAATGTGTATAGAGACGTTACAAAGAAAAATAAAGCTTCGAAGGAAGTAGCAGAGATCGTTGGTGTCTCTGGTGAATGTATGTAGCTAGTACAGTTAGCTCGCTTTGCTGATCTAATCTGAGAATGAAGCCAGTACGAAGCTGTGCATGTAACATAAATAACACAGCTGATTAGTGCATTATTTAATGCAGGATATATATATATATATACTGTTTCTCATTGAAACTCAAAAAAGCTGAACAGGCCACACCCACGAGAGACAACAGTAATGTCACATAGCCCTACAAGAGTGACACACTCACTACAGTACAGTGATTAGTGAGTTAATCCCACTCACATGGGCGATGCTGATCCCGCAGTAGATGGAGAAGGCCGTGGCCAGGTCCTCATCAAACCGGTTAAACCACGGACCATTCGTCTTATTCACCAACTCAGCAACACCAATGACATCTGCATAGAGAGAGAGAGAGAGAGAGAGAGAGATGGTGTTATAATTGATCATAAAATCTCCCAATGCAATAGGTCAATGTCCGCATGATATACATTACACAATAATCATAATGCACTCTGGTATTTTATACAAGCTAATAAACTAATCTTCATTAGTTACACCTGCTGCCATGACTGAAGCTTTGACCATGTGAACAACCTTAAAGCTACAGCACAGGGGACTGCACCTACTCACAGAAGAACATTTTATAGAATGATTTTTGCTGCGTCCTTCTGCAAGATAAACACAGTCAGAGAGAATACAGGGCTGTGTTCCAAACCACAGACTTCACACTAAATAGGAAGCCTAAGTAGTAATCACACCTCTGGTGTAGTGGCCTAGTGTTTAGTTCAGTAGTAAAGGGTCTGGGGCTCAACCCGAGTGTCTGAGAGCGTAATCGTCAAAGTGTTAAAAGAATAAAAACTGACTGTCAATATTACTTTTGCTAGCATACCAACGTTAGCTCATGATGACTGGCTTTACTGTAGCGCACAGGACTTTTAGGGGCAGGTTTTCTTTCTGGTGTGATGACGGTGCATGCATCGTGAGGAACTCCTATGCACTGTAACTTTAAATGGACCAAATGTTATAAAAAAAAAAAGATAAAACGTGTATTTACATATATTATCACTTGTGCTACACTTGCATTTCTGAAAAAGTCATTTTATCAGATCGCAATGCATTCTGGGTAAGGTCTGCTCTGAAGTCTCTCCCCCCCCCGAAGAACGTTTGTAGCACGCTTTCTGGGAAATGCAGTTATATACTCCACTATGTCACAAAGTCTGAACATCAGACCCATAGCTTGCTAGAATGCTAATGTGTCGTAGCATGAACAGCCTGTATGCTAACTAGCTAATCAGCAGCTAGGATGGGAGATGGAATGAGAAACCATCACCAGCTGTTCAGGCGACTGAGTTAATCGAATCCGAATCGAATGTGGACTCAGACCATCTGTTTAGGGTTTATATACTAATTGAACTGTAACAATTGTTCAAAAAAACCTGCCTTATTAATTACAAATAATAAAAAACAGTATTTGCGTAAATAGAGACACTAAAACCTCAGAGATCCTCCTGACTGCAGGTCTGTGTGGAAATCAGAGATCTGTAGACTACACTAAAAAGCATTCCTCCACATTTTTCTCCACAGTGAAGTAACTTTAACACCTCTACTTAGTTATCATTCAGGAAACATTAACGTATAGTTAGCTATTTGTGAGCTAGGTTATCTAGCATGCTAGTGTTGGTGAGGAGGTTAACATGAACAACATGATAGTTAGTGCAAAATAATTAGATTATAATTTATAAATCAGTTCTAAGTTATTATCAAGGAATCTTGTTCTTACATTAAATTAAATCAAAATGAGCGTTTCAGCCAATCAGGGGCTTCATCTGTCCAGCCTGGGGCTGTCCTTCTCTCCCAAAGGGGATAAAAAGCAACATAAAATTTAATGGAACTGTTACAGAAACATGATGGTTGTGACATCATCACGCATACTACAGGCCTCAGCGTACTTCGTGTGGAGACGATGTGCAGCTGCTTTCCACGTACAATACGAGGTACCCGTGGAGCAAATGGACGTAGTCTAACTTCTATTTCCCAACCTCTGACCAGGAAAAGCCAAAGAACACGCCCCCTCACCTCTAAATTCCTATGGTGGCACGTAAAAGTTCGCTGGGACGACATAGTTTACGCTGTCATCACTTTGCAGCAGCGATGATCTTCTTGTAGTTGTGGAAACGGTCTTTAAATTTTAACAGCGCCACCTACAGGACAGGAGCACTTGACAGTATATATGGCTGATACGAAACTGCAACGTGTGCGCCTGCGTGCTGTTTAGAGCGTGAGCGTGTGTTCGTGTTTGCGCAGCTCGCACAGACGTCGTCTCCGCATGCAGTACAGTGAGGTCTTCACTGCGTTCTCTGCTCTGATTCAGAAACTTGCGCAGTTAAATCTCAGTAACTGACAGTGAACTGGTCCACTCACGGCATGCTGGAAACACAATACGACCTCTTCGCTCTGTTCCTAATCTATTTACTTCCATACCTCCGTTCTCGTCCTTGATGGGGAAACAGAGTATGTTGCGCGTGCGGAAACCCGTACTGTCGTCCACGCCACGGTAGAAAAGCGGGTGTGAGTATGCGTCCTTGATGTTGAGGATTTTTCCCGTAGTGGCCACATGACCAGCGATGCCCTGATCCGCTGGGATACGGAACTCCTTCTGTTTACACAAATTGAAACCTACATTAATAACACGCTAACCATGTGACCCAGAGTCACTACATTTACAGCTGTTCAGGCACAAAGAGTATCATATTAAATAATATCTGAAGCAATGCTATATATCTGTATCAGTACTGTATTACATCATCAGTGTAACTGTAAGAATTCCCTTACGTGCTATATGGCTGTATCTCACACACACACACACACACACACATACACACACGATACCTCATCGTCGTTCACTACGCCACCATCGAACACTTTGGCCACAAGTTCATGACTGACACGGTCGAGCAGGAACACTGAACAGCTGAGGGAGGGACGGAGGGACGGAAACAAAGGGAAGGAGAAATACAAATGAGAATACAGGAGATGGCTTGACTGATAAATAATTACAGAAGAAGTTATTTATTTAAAAATCTACAACACTCCTTTCCTACACACACACACACACACAGTAGGACAGTGAGTGTGTTCTTCAAAGCTTACACTAATGACGCTGATGAAGCTCTTTTAAACAGCCCCATGAGAGAAACATTAGAGTTCATCATTATAACTTCACTTCTCCCTCTGTAGTGTTAGTGTGTGTGTATGTGTGTGTGTGTGTGTGTGTGTGAGAGAGAGATAGAGAGAGAGAGAGAGAAAACTCTAATTCACACATATGGCTGTTGCGTCTTCATCTTGTGCGAGTAGTTCCTCATCAGCCAGGGGGTTAATAATCTTTTACAGAATAACATCTGGACCACGTCACTTTCAGAATAACGGGAGAAAACTGTAGCTGCACTTGAGCCTGAATGGAGAATTATATCAGCGTATTATAACAGCGAAGGGGGGATAAATCTGGAATGGGACGTTCAACAAGCCCATATGGCTATGATGGTCATGAGTACACATCCTTTTGGCCATATTGTTCATCATCACTGATGCACTAACAGCTAGCTTTCTTAGTTCAGCTAGGTGACTACCGCTTTTTTAGATCCAGTTATTCTAACTTGAACAGTTGCTACTCATAACTTTCTTTAGGTAAATATTGTTAAAACATCATGAAAGGAATTTGACTTCTAATGTACCCCAGTGTCTGTTTTTAAGCACTAGAACAGCTAGGCTAGCTAGTTTCATTGTGCATTACACAAATTCCTTTTGATTCAGATACACACTGATGTGTCTTTGGCAGCATAATTTCACTTGGTTAGTCACATGACACAGCCATGATTTCAGTGGAATTTCTAATCAATGTCTCTTTAGAGCTCCTGCTCTTGGACCTGAGTGGCATCGCTGTGTTCTCACCTGGCAGAACCAGGGTTCTGTTTAAACACTCTAAACACTGTTCAATCATCAGGATTTCACTTGCTAACAATAAACGGCGCATAGGTTTGTATTTACACTGTATTTGACTGTTCTGTGTGTGTGTATTTGTTTGTACACCCGAGAGCGCGAGACAGAGACAGACTCACATCTCAGCGTTGCTCAGGTTCCGGGCCTCCACGATGATCTCCTGCAGTAGAACCGACACGTCGTCTGAAAGAGAGATAAACAGGCTTGTTAGCACAGCTCACCATTCGTCTCTTTACTCTCTCTGATTATAATAACAACTGTTTAGCACGTTTTCATCTGAACTAAGTGTTAAGACCCAGGATCATCATCATCATCATCACAGAGAAGTTTTTCTATAAAAACCACACCGGAGTGTGTAGATGAGTTCCTGAGTAACTTCATTTCCAGCTACATTTCCAGTTCAAGTTCACACTAGCGAGTGACCAAGCTGCAGATTCATCATTATGTGTTACATACATGTGCGAAACAGAGTCACGATTTCAGCAGCATTTGAGTTGAGATATTCTAAATTCCATGTAAATGAGGTATGAAGCTGTCGAGAAGACACGAATCCAAATGACTGGCACAAACGATTCCTTGGACCAATCCTACAGCGCATGTGGACCAACTTTTCTTCAGCTTGCGTGCAATTAACTCCCACTGTTTACACACCAATACTTATGACTGTGGGTTCATCTCATCGTGGCATATACGACCTCTTGAATTATTAAATGTGTACAGAGACATTAGGAAAATGAAATAAAGCTCCGAAGGACGTACGAGAGTGTCTGGTGAGTGTATGTAGCTAGTACAGCTAGCTCACTCTGTCACAAAGCAGCTTTACAGAAACCTGGACACAGATCTGGATTAGTGCTCCATAAGAGCTGACGATTTACAGCCTGTGTGTGCATTGACAGATGTGCATGGTTACACACAGGAAATGTGTAATCTGTGCACAACAGTGGAATGCTCACAGTGTTTTTACACACCGTGACATTCCCCATGCAAGGAGACCAAGACAGATCGATAACACCACGGAGAGGATTAATAATCGACCGGGAGACGCATTGATCACTCCTTGGATCACACTGACAGCCAAGGAACTTTGCTCCACACGTTCTGATCCTCAATATCCTCCACACTGCATTGTTTAAAGCACTTACTGTGCATCTTCTGTCTTACATTTCACCAGTTTCATCCACACACACACACACACACACACACACCATCTTAGTAGTTACCTACGATCTGTTCACATTCTCGTCTAAAAATCTGATTATTTTGCATTTGAGTAGGAGACAGCTACATGTTGCGTAGTTTAAACTGCATAAAAGTACGTCTAATCTAAATAAAATCTGACTTCTTACATGTGGTTTGGAGCGAAATTCCTTAGCAAATGTCAGATGTCAGATATCTGCGACAAGAGCAGAACGAAACCAGCAAGAAGGACAAATCAGGACAGGGCCACAGACCGCAGATACACAACTACTGTGGATAAATGGGATTATTTTTAAAGATCATATTAACGTTTGCCTGAAGGACGGCAATAATTATGGCGACTACGATATAAACATCACGAAGCAGACCAGTGCCAGGCTTCACAAATGTTCGTTCATTAGGTAACAGAATGGTCCAATAGTGCATGTTAAGATATGAATACATTTTTTTGTAATGTTAATATTAAAGTTTGCATCTTGTTTGCTGAATATGTTATAGATAATCATTAATAATTTAATAAAAGCCCACACTTTACCCTTTATATACAGCTCGATATTTCTAAACATGCAAATGAAGCTCCAGCTGAACTCTGAGTCAGAATCTTAAAAAAAAAAAAAAAAAAAGGTCTGATTTCTTTTTTTTTTAACTCACCAAGGTGTGTGAAGAGATTTTTGGCCACCTGGAGCAGAGCCTGTACACACACACACACACACACACACAAAACACAACAAACCAATCAATAACAGACATCAGCGTATTTCCTCTGGCATTTCACATCAGTTGTTCTGATCTAATTAATCACCAAAATGTTCAACATATAAGGGAATAACAGCATATAATGTACATATATAATCTACCTAATATACATAGAGACATACACACTTAAATAAGACTTAAATAAATTAATAAATAAATAAACAAAAAAGAAAAGAAAAACTATTTGACTAACTGAAGAGAGCATGATTTGGTCTTCAGGGTATTCTCTGACAAAACAAACACATGCAGCTATTGAGTAAATGCATATAAAAATCAATATAAGTGCAGAGTGAAATGTGTGTGAGAAAGTGTGTGTGTGTGTGTGTGTGTGTGTGTGTGTGTCCTGAGAAAGTCTGATCAGGAGAAGCACTCAGCAGATCCCTCAAGTCATGAGTCGCTGCTCAGCACTTTGTGTACCTGAGAGACCATAGCACTCATCCCTACATCTGTTCATCTCTCTCTCTCTCTCTCTCTCTCTCTCTGTGTGTGTGTGTTCATCCATTCCCTCATTCCTACCTGACATTCAAACTTTAGTTTCTGCTCCTTCTGGAAGGCAAGTGTGCTGGTGAGCACCGTGGAGGTGTAACAGAAACAGTGCTGGATCATGTGTTCATCTGCTGCTGAGTATCTACAGAGAGAGAGAGAGAGAGAGAGAGAGAGAAACAGGGAGACAGAGAGTGAGACAGAAAGAGACAGACAGCTTAGACAAAAAACTTCGGAACATTTTTTTGAATAAATAAATCAGATCCAAAACTGCAGCACACTGTCATCATGATAAACTGATCTGTAATCTAACTTGCTGTGTGTGTATGCGTGTGTGTATGCGTGTGTGTGTGTGTGTGTCTTTCTCTCTCTACACACACTCTGAAACATCAGGTGTGCCTGCAAAAGCTTTAAAGAGAAGAAAAGACGTAAAACAGACGAAGGGATGAAACAAACGACAGGAATTTGGAGCTGAGATGAAGTTCAGTGTCTTAACAACATCTGCTACATGCACACACACACACAAACTTTCTCTAGAGAGATATTATTTTGTTTATCCTCAGTGAATTGGGGTCATTTGTGTGTGTGTGTGTGTGTGTGTGAAAGAGAGAGAGAGAGCACATCAGTGTGAATTACAGAAAGTGTGTTACTGTGCAGATGTTACACATTAGCGTGTGTGATGGTACAAATCTACTGAAAGGGTTTATGTCTCTTTAGTGAACTTTAAGGTTGCCATGTGTTTATAGATGTGTTTTATATGACTATCACTGCATAACAGACTAAAGAAAAAATAAATAAAACAATATCTTTCTGTTCACTATATACGCTCACTACGTAGGGTGTAACTAGTGCCGTACACTCTTCTAGTGTAAAATGAAAAAATGAGACTGTATGATTTTGTTACGTTTTTACAGATTTCATGTATATGTTCGTGAAAATGTCACAGAGTGAACACACACTTACTTCTGCCCTCCTTTCTTGTTAAAGGCGCACGCTAGCGCCACCACCTGGGCAGTAGCTTGGCTCACGACGGGCACACACAGCATGGAGTGAGCTTCAAACCCCAACATACTGCTGAGCTGCCTTCTCTCCTCCTGAGAAAACAAACACATTAGAATAAACTAAGGAACACTACACTGTTAAGCACACAGATGATGTATATTACCAATAATTATCCTCGAGAGAGAGAAAGGGGCGTTTGTGTGTTTGTGCAGATTTCATATTATTTATAAATATACCCACAATATCCACAAAAGGTATATCATTACTAGCTTATAATGGGATACTCTAAATTTAGCTGAGCTAAAATAAGTTTAAATAAAACTGAACCCCATTTACTGAACTGAACAGATCAGAAGAATCGTAATGCTAGGTCATTCTTTAACTACTGAAAATGCTCATTAAAGTCAAAAATGGTGCTTATTTCAGTATGTAAACTGTGCCAGTGAACTCAGAATTGACAAGACAATGCTTCTTTATTCGGATCGTTTTAGAGGAAGATGTGTACAGGGAGAGTAATTTATCTTTTTTTTTTTTTCCAAGCTGGAGGAACGGCATCTCGTTGCAGTCTCACTAAAATCAGCCATGGGTGCAGAACGGGTTGGCAAAGAGAAAGCTGTAAAAATTCGACTCCCAGGTCCAGTGTGTGGCTCCTGGCAGCACTCTCCTCTGGGTCTGTGCTGCTGGTGGATGTCTGTGAGTTAAGTGAAGTTTCTCTCACCGAGGCCATTCAGTCACGCACGAATCAGGCTTCACACCACTAGAAATACACCTGTTGGTGCTGGAGAAATGAGGGCTGAGCAGACTGAAAATGAGATTTAGAAGATGCCTCAACAAGTGGCACAGCTGCTGAAGAGGTCTGCTGCATCTTCATGCTGGGGAAATGGTTCTGTTTATACAGGAAACACATGAAATGCAAAGCACATACCAGCAGTGTAGTGTACACAGGCTTTTATCACAGACCCGGCACCGGTTGCTATGAGATGCCCGCGTGCGGGTAATCAGCCTAAGCGCACTGCGCCTGGCCGCACCTCTTTATAAGCCCTCCGAATGCATCACTCTCTGTGTGCGGCCAAAGATCTGTGCCAGGTAACAGAGCATCGCCACGCTACTCTGATCTCCCATTTAAAGAAAGAAAGAAAGAAAGAAAGAAAGAAAGCATTAAGGGAAAAAAGAAAAAGTACTCAGAATTAAAGAGTAACTATTAAAGAAAAGAAAGAGAGAATTAAAGAGAAAACATGAAGGGAAAGAAAGAAGGGGAGCTCCAAATGAAGGGGAAGCCAGATTTAAGAAAGGGAAGAAGGGAGAACTCAGAAGTGCAGGGAAGGTAGATCAAGGAAAAGAAGGAAAAGGAGCGTAAGACTAAAGGGGAAGCTAGAAAGAGAAAACCTGATTTCGAGATAAATATTTTGGTCCTTTCAATTAAGAAAGATTTGTTCCATTATTCAATTCAGTTTTATTTGTATAGCGCTTTTAACAATGGACGCTGTCACAAAGCAGCTTTACAGAAATAAATGGATTCACAAAAAATATATTGTAAATATGTGAATTTATCCCTAATGAGCGAGCCAGTGGCGACGGTGCTGAGGAAAAACTCCCTGAGATGATATGAGGAAGGAACCTTGAGAGGAACCAGGCTCAGAAGGGAACCCATGCTCATGTGGGTGCAACGGATAGTGCGACACTAACGGAAATAACGCTGCAGAGTTTGGATTTTGTTTTTCCTCAACATAAACGGAGATCACTGACTGAGTGATTGCGTTAGGAAGCACAGAGTGAGATCTCATGCAACGATAAAAAGACTGAAGAAAAGACATTTGCAGCAGTGCACACGATTTACTTTGTATAAGAGAATTCTGATTTCAATGAAAAGTTTTCAGCTTCAAATGATTCGACACAGTAAAAATGAAAAGTAATACGTTTCCTGCCCAGGTGTACAGTCTTACTTGGAGTTCTCTGCGACCGCACGAGGAGTGCGGTTCAAGCCTTTGAAGTATCTGTGTGTGTCTCAGACGCGGCCTTTGAAAGAGTTGTCCTTGTGTCGTTTGCAGTTTGTTTGGTGCTGATGAATGGCAAATGCAGCATGTTTTAGTTTGTCTTCATGTGCACTTTGCAGGTTGATCCGTCCATGGATTCACTTCCTGACAGTTGGCTTCATAACTCGTGAAGGTCCGGCTATCCAAAGAAGTTGAAACCAGCTGTTACGCTTACTGTTAACAGTCAAAGTAAATTTGCATGGAGAAAAAAGAAAGACAAAAACACGGAAGTGGGTAGCATTGGTTGATTTTGCATTTCTCTAATTAGGATCTCAGAGGAGAGAAATGTAGACATCCCCTTTGCAGCTAGATCACGCATGGCAATCAGCCTAGGAGAGACAGCTTCTCTCTTTTATGATCCATTGCAGATACCAGCTGGACCCAGAGAGACCGGACAAAGTCCTTTTGATGGTTCGCTGGGTGATGCATACTCATCTTACGTACTATCGGTTGCTGTGAAAGTACTTCAATAAAAGTGCACCCCTATCTGTGGATCCATGGCACCTATATTCAGAAGTTTGTGAGCTAGAATTCTGTTGGTGTTTCCAGAAATACAAGAAAATAAAATGCAACGGATGGCGTCACGTGTGTGTGTTGGCCTTCACACTTCCGGATTAATAGCTGTTAACTGATGGGAAATCGGGACGTTCGGAAAAACACCACAAAGTATTTGTGCAGTAAAATAAGAGCTGTTTGTTCAGTGCTGCAGGAGTGTGAGCCACTCCTCTGTAATGTGAGTGAGCAGGAGGATGAGGAGACGAGATGGAGGAACAAAGCACCGCACTCATGTGTATCATGTGATGGTCAGTTTCTTCTGTATGCGTTATGTAACTTTGTGTAAGGAATACAGCTAAAGGAGCAAGCAAAGAGCGCCAGTTTAGCCTTTCTGCCTCGTTTACCCCTCATTGTTCCTCTAGCGCTACTGCAACCTTCCTTATTTTAATGGTGCTTTTTTTTTTTTTTTTTTTTTTAAAAAGAGTTTCTGTCCTTCTGTTAATATGAGCACCAGACAGCAAGCTGAGAGGCCCATAGGGACTTAGGCCCGTTGATGAGCTAGGCTAAGAGCACGTGGATGGGAACTCTCATATCTCCCGCATCCCCAGAGACGCTGTTAGACACAGTATTACCAGCGCTGTCTCTTTTCTCATATAAGAGGCTGAGCACCCACCATTTCTCCTCCAGGCTTTGCCCTCATGCTCTAGTTTCTCAGACACTAAAACCTGTCCGACTGAGAACTCCAGGCGCTTAACCCCAGCTTTTCATTTCTGGGTTGTAGGGCTGGGAGATCTGCCAAAAATATCATATCATGGCATTTTCAGGCTGGATCCTGGTCCATGATCACAATGTTGGTTTTTTAAGACTATTTTGCACATTACTGAAGAGAGCAACCAAAATAATTCCCCTACTGATGAAAATACCGTAATTCTACAAGGAAACACAAGATTAAAGAAAAGCAGACACACCTTAAAGCCAAAGTACCTTTTCAAACTAATTTGAATAAAGTGTACTTCCTAGCAATGTTTTCATGTATACATCAACAAATGTCAGTCATTCTGCTGTGTTTCCAAACAACCCCGAGGAGGAAGCATGAGCTAAGGAACCGCCTACTCTTGGTTATTATTGGTTTGTTTGTGTGTCTGTCAGGGAGAATGTGAGCTGCACTAGTGAATAAAGTAGTCTGGCTCATAAAACAGTGTGTGATAGCGCAAATGATAAAATGTTTTCAGTATCACATGCGTTATACGCGATTTCTCGTGATTTCTCGTGAAGACATTTTAATCTAAGATCATCATATCGCCCACACCTGATGTGCTGTTCACGAACTCTCCTTCCACTCCTTAAATGTCACGTATAAAAACGTTTCCTATAAAACGCTTATATCTATCATCCACTTTTTCAAATGAATGAAATAAATAAATAAACAGTAATAAACAAACAAACAAAAACAGTGGTCTAATCAAGAGCTAATCAGTTGTTTTGTTTTGTTTTTTACATATAGACTTCTGTCGAGCTTGATCTGGGGCAGCAAAGCAACACTGAAACTCTCAATATATCTGGATTTAAAAACAACTCCTCAGACATAAGAGATGAACGGAGGGATAAGGTATGGCTTTATTTAAACTGCTAGTATCTACTGTATTTGGGGAAACTCTTCTGTGAACTGAATTCCGTTGCGGTGATCGGCTAAGAAGTTCAGCTGAATATAATAGATTTGTACTGAACTGAAGAGAAATTTATCTTCAGCAAACTAAGCTGATGTAAAAACAATCTGATCTGAAATTCATTATGACAGAAAATATGATTCATAAATACAGATCAGAAACCAATTAAATTCTGTGCTCACATGCACACACACACACACACACACACACACACACACACACACACGCAATCATTACAGATGACAAATCCAGAATTATTTCATTTCATGTTGTGTGTGATGAGGCGAGTGAGATGACTGTAAACTCCTGCCAGTTTCATTCATCTGGAAATAAGATGGTAATGAATGTCCGCCAATTTAGCTAAATTATCTGGGTGTGTGTGTGTGTGTGTGTGATAATTAGTTAGTGTTGGAGATGCGAGCTGGGGTTGGGAGAGTAAACACATTCTGTCCTCTATTAGAGCCCAGTCACAGACAGCTGTGTGTGTGTGTGTGTGTGTGTGTGTGTGTCACCTGGCTAACATCCTGTAAGGTGATGGATTTCTTTTTCTCCACCACCTGCCCAAAGCGTCCGAACATCAGCTGGGCAAAAAGAGCAACATCAACAACAGCATTAAGTCCATGCTGGGGAACACATGGGGACAAACAGTCTCTCTCTCTCTCTCTCTCTCTCGCTCGCTCTCTCTCTCTCTCTCTCTCTCTCACACACACACACACACACACACACACACACACACACACACACACACAC
>CM074987.1:4509433-4519721 GCA_037576825.1 Pangasius krempfi
GTGTTTAGAGAATATTTCTTCTTTCTGCCATTTTGTCCTCTGCTATAGAAACTCTTAAGCCTCTTAAAAGTCCTCCTATACATACACACACACACACACACACACACACACACACAGTCATGTGAAAAAATTAGGACACCCCATTAAATATTCCATTCTTTATTAAGAAATGTCAACGTCAATTTCTGATCTTGTTTTAATTTGTACCTGTAGATGAAAATTGATTGATTTCACTTATTAAACAAAAGAAATCAACAAAAATGAGTATTTCATCTGAGGAAAAGGTTAGGACACCCTATACCCTAATAGCTAGTGTTTCCCCCTTTGGCTGAAGTAACCTCAATGAGATATTTCTTGTAGCCATCTACCAGTTTCTGACATCGACTGGAAGAAAGTTTGCGCCACTCTTCTCCTCAATGCACAATTCTTTCAGCTTTGAGGGATTTCTTGCATGCACAGTCCGTTTCCAATCACCCCACAGAATCTAGGATTTAGATCTGGGCTTTGACTTGGCCATTCCTGAACGCTTTTTTTTTACTTTTCAGACAGTCATTGGTGGATTTACTTGTATGTTTTGGATCATTGTCATGTTGCAAGGTCCAGTTCTGCTTCAGCTTCAAGTTTTTTGACAGATGGTCTCACATGTTCCTCAAGCACCTTCTGGTACAATGTAGAATTCATAGTGGATTCTATGATGGTGAGCTGGCCAGGTCCTGCTGCAGCAAAGCATCCCCAAACCATAACACTTCCACCTCCATGTTTCACAGTTGGTATGAGGTTCTTTTGCTGAAATGCTATATTTGGTTTATGCCAAACATGCCCTCTGTTATCCAAATAATTCAATTTTAGACCCATCTGTCCAAAGCACATTATTCCAGATGTCTTGGCCTTTGTCTATGTGTTCTTTGGCAAATTTCAGTCTTGCCCTCATGTTTTTCTTAGACAGCAAAGGTGTCCTCCTTGCACACCTCTCATGATAATTAAAGTTGTGCCGTCTCTTTCTGATTGTAGATTCATGCACTTTGACAGTTGTAGCTAGAGCTAGCTGTAGGTCCAGTGATGATATTTTAGGGTTTTTGGAGACTTCTTTAAGCATCTTGCGGTCTGCTCTTGGGGTGAATTTGCTTGGACGACCTGACCTGGCCATGTTGGCAGTTGTTTATATGTTCTCCACTTGTAAATGATTTTCTGGACAATAGAATGGCTAATTACAAATTCTTTTGAGATTTTTTTGTCCCTTACCAGACTTATAAGTATCAACAATCTTCTTTCTGAAGGCCTCAGAGAGCTCTTTGTATCTCACCATGGTGATATCACTCACTTCAACAATTAAGAGCAAACCAAACTAAATGTCTGAGGTTTAAATAAGGCAAAGCTCCTTCAAAACCTCTGTAAAGATGTTCTAATAATTTGCACCTGATGTGATACACCTGTAGGTAAATTTAGCCATCTTAAGTACAAATAAATATGGGAGTGTCCTTACTGTTTCCTCACAAGAAATTGGATTTCTTTTTACATTACATTTTACAGATAATTTTAAAAAGACTTTTCTTTAGTTTTATTTTTTTAGTTATATTACTTGAATCTCCTAATATTGTTAAAATGAAGATCAAATGCCCATATGTTTAACTATGTTTAAAAAAACAACAAAAAAAACACAGGCTTTAGACTTCATGGGATGTCCTAATATTTTCACGTGACTGTGTGTGTGTGTGTGTGTGTGTGTATATATATATATATGTATATGTATGTATATGTATATATGTATATGTATGTGTGTATGTATGTATATATTAGTGTGTCTTTTTTAGGTTGTTATGGTATTCTCCTGGGTTGATAGGGTGTCGTAGGTGTTTGCTAGGGCATCCTGGGTGGTTGCTAGGGTGCTGCTAGGTCATTGCTATGGAGTTCCTAGGTGGTCAGTAAGGTATTTCAAGTGTTTGCTAAGATGTTGCTATGTGGTTGTAAGGGCACCTCAGGTATTTTTAGGGTTTTGATAAGTGATTGCTTGGTTATCCCCTATGTAGCAGCTATATTGTTAATAAACGTTATCTTTTGGACAATTATTGACAGAGAAACTCCTGAGCAGTTAAGGGGGCCAAGTACTTTCTGTCCCCACCCCTTAGCGACAGAGGACAGCAAGAAAACATTGGGACTATGAGAGCTTGCTCCCAAAGAGATATACTAAATTTGAAGGCAAAACCATACTACTACTACTATATAATAATAATAATAATAATAATAATAATAATAATAATAATAATAATAATAATAATAATTAAAGCAGCATTTTTGGGGTCCAGGCACCCAGACTCAGTGAGCCACACATTCATAGACATGCTACAATTGTTGCCTAAGCAATCACAGGAAAGCAGAGCCATAATTATAGGCAAAGGGATTCAAGAGTGATTTGTAGTTTCACTCATGATGTGTATGTTTTGACCACAGAAAGTGGTGGAATTTTCTGACTGTAGGAGGAAAGGTATAGATGAACAAATGGGCAGCAGGGTGGCATTGCTGCTGCAGCTGGCACTATTGTTGTGACCTGTGGTGTTGTCTGTTGCTACTTTGACCTGTGGTCGTGATTGCTAGTGCTCTGACCTGAATTTTTATTTCTTCTTGCAATTTAAATCTAAGGTAATTGGTTTTTTTTCTCATCATTTTTTTCCACTTTGTGCAAATATCTGCAGAAAACTTGTCTTTTATATATTTTTTTTTTTTATTTAAAATTGCTCAATAAAAAAGCTATTTGATATGAAACCCAGTCAGTTATGTTTTGTCTGTATAATAGCACATTGAATGGCTAGAATGGCAGTAGACATTTGTTTAGAGGGCTCAAGATGATGTGAACCAAATTTGGTTAGATGTAAGCATTTTTAGCACGTTATTGTAAGCTTTGACAGGTAGGTGACGCTGGCATGAAATTTGTTGCATAGCCTCAGGTCATGGTCCTGAAGATGTCTACCAAGTTTTGTGTCAGTGTGCAAAGTCATTTCAGAGATAAAGCCTCACTTCCTATTTGACAGGTTCGCTGTCAGATTTGTTGGCCCATTACAGATAAGCTATTTGGAGTATTCAGAATTCTTTTGATAACTTTTATGAGGCTTACTCTGATGATGATGATGATGTGTACCAAATTTGGTGATGATTGGACAACATTTGTAGGAGGAGTAGCGAAAAAACAGTTTTTGATAAAATCCAAGATGGTGGAAAATCTAATTAAAACTGACGAAATTGATGTCATGGGGTGTGTTGAACTCGCCCAGGGAATACAGGGATGTCTTGCTTTTAAATTTTGGACACATGATTCATAGGTTATGACCATGAACGTACAAATTGATCCCAAATTTGACTCGATGGTGGCGCTAAAGCGTCGGAAGCACTTGTCCCAAATTTGGTCAGAATGTTCCTTAAACCCTCCCCAATCAGTGTGCCAAATTTCACAACTTTTTACCGGATGGTTCTATGGGCTGCAGTAAACACCCTAGCCAGAAGGAGAATAAGATGATGATGAAGAGTAGGTAGAATAACAATAGGGTGCCTATACACCTTTGGTGCTTGGCCCACCTAATAATAATAAGAGGAAGATGAAGAAGAAGAAGAAGAAGAAATCATAAAATCACTAAAGGGGGCATACACACCCTTCTTAACCTGATAAATTCCTCCTACATCCTGTACTACTCCCAAATGCTTAGACAATCAAGCAACACTTCAACGAGGTCTGAGCTCATAGCAAAGAAAGATTCAAATATCACTTCAGAGAGATGGAAGTGGTGCAGGCTTGAAAAGTCAGACAAACATGTTTATGTAAAATACAATGCCGCATAACATCCCAAGCGGTAATTTGTCAGTCAGAATTATGCCATTTTCGACCTTGGCACATTCGACATACGCAGTAGGAAAATTGACTCTCCCATGTTTGTATTTTGTTAGCAACAAGCTAGGCAGCTAACTCGGATGAGTGACATTTTCTTTCTCAAACAGCAAACTGTGCTTTAGATTTAACAAATGAATATGTCTGTATGTTGATTACTCTAAAGCTAATACTTGTATATGCAGTATAACTCATTTAAAGGTAAGAAGTTTTACTTTGTTTATTTCTGATGCTGTGTGCAGGAATTTAGATTTGAGAAGAATACCAAGAATACCATGTTGACTTCTCAGTTGCGGTGGCATTTCATGTCACAAAAGACATGGACCCCATTTACTCTGTTGAGAAAGAAGAGTTCACTAAGTTGTGCAAAAAATAGTGATAACACCATCTATAGCAAATAGTGTAAACATTTTTTTTTTTAAACTCCTTTTGTTAAATATCCTTTATTTAAAAGAACCATTGTTTGTACTATTTGCTATAGATGGTGGTGTTACTATTTTTGCACATCTACATTTTTCATAAATGAAAAATGAAAAATGTAATAGTGCCCCCCCCAGTGGCCAATTTAAGTGGGGTTGCATCAGATAGTAGTGAGTCCATACTCATACATAGCAAGGAGTATTGAACATAGGGCTGGGTGATATTGGGGGGAAAAAAATTTCTTGCTCCCAAGGGAGGACACTAAATTTGAAGGCAAAACACTACTACTAATAATTTTTGGAGTAATTCAGTGGTGATGAAAAATTACAGATTAGCACATTGGTGCAGGACACCAAATTTCAGCATGATTGGTTCCTGAGAAATAGCTTAACTCTGCCCATTTGCAATTTTTATGCCCCAAACTTTGAATATCATCTCAGAATCCTTTGCCATGCACGTCTTTAAAGTTTTGTGTAATTCAGTGCTGGCATTCATGAAGTGCAGCTGTTTGAGTAAGACAGCTCTGCCCCAGTACATGTTTATTGCTGCGTGTTTATTGGCATGTAGCAGCCACGTTGTTTACAAATTTCAACATGGTTTTTGAAATTAAGGTCACATCTTGATTGAGCTGAGTATTTTGAGACCAAATTTGTAACCAAAATTGCTGGCAAAAAATCCTAGTACTAGTTTGCAAAACTACCTTTTGCATATTATGAAAATTATTGTAAATTGGTTTGGGCAGGTCAAAATGATTAAAATGGCACATTTGTGGTTTGAGCCAAGTAATCAGCACTAGTAAACTTCACTGTGCCTCTTATTTTCCAAGAGATATGCTTGTTTTTTTAAATAATAATGTGAATAGTGCCCCTAGTGGCCTATTTTAGTGGGATTGCATCAGATAGTAGTGAGTCCATACTTGTATATAGCATTTAAAATTTTGTGATGATAGCTCTCAAAATTTGTAAAGTAATTAGGTCAAAATCCAAGTTGATGCATCATTTTTCAAATTTCAGCTCGATCAGACTTTCCTGAGAAACTACTGTCTGACCTTCTCTCTGCCCCTTTGTATGACCATGATCCAAACTTTGCTTTTGACCTCAAAGTCTTGTTCTGTACATGGTTTAGCAACTCACAGCTGTGATGGGCAGAACATAGACACAGACCAGCAGGATATTAAGGAAACAGCAGTGCTTTTGTTTACAAAGTGAAAGTGGATGGTGTGCTTGTGTGTGTGAGTGAGAAATAAACGTAACTTAAGAGTGCAGGAGGTGGCACGGGAACACAGTCTTTGGTGCGCAGCGTTGCCAGGCAGCAGAAGAAGGGGCTTGGCATCGCGGACTCAGACGGCAGCTTTCAGTAAGCGGCATCATGTTCCAGCGGCGTGGCAGCGTGTATGAGTGGGATCCTCGACGCTGGCGTCTGTGCCTGAAATTAAAGAGAGAGAGATCAGCGTTTTGGTTTGGAAACAACCAGCTCCTCTTGCTGCTTTCGCTGTGCCGTTTTATACTCTCCTGTCACCTCGGGGGAGGGTGAAGAGCTGCGCTTGGTGTTATTAGTTGCCAGCCATGTCCTGTTCTGCCACCCTGCCTTGCAGCTATGTGCTCCCATGCTTTCCACAACAGTTAGGCAAGGAGTTCGGGCGAATCCACACAAGCAGTCAAAAGTTATAGCTGTTTGAGGAAAATTAGGCACTGCCTCATTAGAATTGATTGATGTTTGGTGGCATATTGTTTACAAAGCTCAACATGTTATTGTTTAATTGTTGAGGTTTATCTTGCCTTAGTTGCAGGAGGGAGTACTTTGTTTCATGTCTCAAGGACTTACGGTTTGGTCTGCACGATTCATTTTAATGAAGAGGAAGCAGCAAAGTCTTGACAAAAACAATAGGGTTCCAGCACTTCATTCTTGCACCTCTAACAATAATGAAAGACAAATAAGGGAAAGAAGAAGAAAAATTATTTTTTAAAAATCCTAGATAAAACAATAGGATTCTAGCACCTTCAGTGTTTGGTCCCGAAAAAGAAGGAGAAGAAAGAAAAATCTAAACAATTACAATAGGGTTCCGACGCCTTTGGTGCTTGGACTCCTAAATGTAGCTGCAAGCAGCAATTCCATCTAGTAACTTTGTTGTTTATACATTTTACTTTAACTACTCTTCCAAGCAGACTGCCAAGTGACACTAGCTTGTTATATATGATATTAATAGCAGGTTCTTTTAGCATAGTTTGTGATAGCTTGTTATTTCCTGCTAACCAAGTGCTAAAAATTCATACATACAGTTGGTTTGGAAAGTATTCAAACCCCTTGTGGTTTAAATTAAAATTGTTCAAATGTATATTTTTTGCCATCAATCTACACGCAACTAGAGGTCGACCAATAGTTTTCCCATGTGTGTCCATTGCGGGAGCATCTGAGAAGGGTCCGCTGTCATTATACAGTATGACAGCGGTGAAATAAAAACTATCAGTGACGCCATGTGGTGTTTGTTTTGACACGTGAGACCACACTATGCACAGAGTGGGATACTTCAGATTCGGACTTATAACATCGACAACAGAATTATTTGGAGTGCTACTTTTTGGTTCAGTTTGGATGTATATCTTTTATTTATTAACAGTTAATATATATATATTAATACTTATTTGTTTTATTTAAAAAAGTACAGTACGTTTTCGTGGTACAGTCAGTACTGTTAATCGGTCAACCTCTACACACAATAACCCTAAATTTGTCAAAGCAAATTCATTAAAAATCAAACACTGTAATCTCCCCTTTAGATGTATTCAGACCTGGATAAGGCACTCCAAATTGAGCTGCATCCTGTTTGGTTTGATTATCTTGTGATGTCTCGAGATCTTCATTCATTTGATTGAAAATGATTCAGAAAGGCTTGTATAAGGTCCCATAATTTCAGACTAAAAACCAAGGAACTCTCCTAGGAATTCTGTAGGCCTCTGTTATCAAATTGTGTTGAGACATCTGGACAAGGGTATAAAACCATTTCTAAAGCTTTGAATGTTCCCAAGAGCACAGTGGGCTGTATTGTTGTGAAATATAAGGAGTTTGGAACCACCGGTGCTCTTTTGGGGCTGGCCATTTGGCCAAACTCAGTAACTGAGCTTGGAGGTGACCAAGAACCCAGTGGCCATGCTAACAGAGTTTTAGAAGTACTCCTCAGGAAAAGGCATATGGCAGACATTTTAAAAGCATGAGAAAAAGGATTCGCTGGTCTGATGGTGTGAAAATTTAACTCTTTTGGCTGAACTCTAACTGAAAACCAGGGACTACTCATCAACTGGCTAATACCATCCCTGTGGTCATGCATGAAGATGGTAGCATCATCCTTTGGGAGTAATTCTCAGCAGCAGGGATGGGTAGACTGGTCAGATTTGTGGGAAAGATGAATGCAGCCATATGTAGAGTGGTCCTTGTAGAAAGCCTGTTCCAGAGTACACTTAAACTCAGACTAGGGCGAAGGTTCACCTTTTAGCACTCGATGCATACAGCCAAGACAACAGTGGAGTGGCTTTTGATGTCTCTGAATGTCCTTGAGTCACTCAGCCAAAGCCCACAGAACATGTGAAGAGACCTGAAGAGGGCAGACACTCCCCAAACAATATGATTGTGCTTCAGAGGTTCTGCCATGAAGAGTGGGAGAAATCCAGGTGTGCAAACCTTTTAGAGACTTTACCAAGAAGACTTAAAGCAGTAATTGCTGCCAAAGGTACTTCTACATCATACTGAATAAATAGGCTTATTAATGCTCTAAATGAGAGATTTAAGTTTTTGATTTTTTAATAAATTTGCAAATATTTCTAAGAAAATTGTCAAAATGGGTTACTGTGTGCAGTTTGAAGACTCATGGCAAATGAGTTTGACAGAGACTGCTCTCCTTTTTTGGCAGTGTACCTCCTTGTTTGCGGTGTTTATTCAAGAAACGATATATCTTTTAATTTTTTTTTTTCAAGTAGTAAAACACAGAACGACTTTGCAACACAGGCACAGAATACTCCACAAACTCATGTCTTGCATCTGCATCATTTTGTTGTTCCCTACAGTTTGTTGTTCTCGTTGTTGTTGGAGTGGCATGTGCATGAAGCTTAAGTTCTCCTTGTTCTTGAGCTGAGTTTTGATGGTGACATGATCATTGCAAGTGCCATTTCTTGTCCAGTCTTTACTATGTTGGCAAATTACTCAGAAAAGCTGATGAGCTGATGTACATACATACACAAAGAAACATGACTAATGTAAACATATCCAGATGGTAAATGTTAAAATGTTAATATGTTAGGAATTGTTGTAATGATCTCCCCCGATCTCCAATTTCTAAACTGTATATACAGTCCCCTCCCCAAAATATTGGAATGGTGAGGCCAACTCTTTTGTTTTTGCTATACACTGAAGACATTTGGGTTTGAGATCAAAAGATGAATATGAGTTGGTGGATTGCAATCTATATATATTAAACAACTTAGAACATGGCACCTTTTGTTTGAACCCACCCATTTTTCAAGCGATCAAAAATTGGAACATGTGTCTGACAGGTATTTCTTGTTGCCCAGGTGTGCCCTGTTAGAGTGATTATTTAAACAGGTAATGGCTCTGAATGTCTACTCTTGGTTTGAGCCCTGGTTTCATCTGTGAAGATTGCATTTTGTGTTTAAAAGGATAAACCAACATGAAGACCAGAGAGCTGTCAATGGGAGGAAAGCAAGCCATTTTGAAGCTGGGATAAGAAGGAAAATCAATCTAAAAATCAAGAGCCATTGCACAAGCACTGATGTACTATCAACCAGACATCGAACAGGGTCTGGGAAGGAAAACCACAGCAGTTGATGACAGAAACATTGTGAGGGCTGTGAATAAAAATCCAAAAATAACCTCCAACAACCTCCACAGGGCAGGGGGTGACGGTATCACACTTCATCCACTGTTCGAAGAAGACTTTGACAGCAATAATATAGAGGCCATACCACAAGATGCAAACCACTCATCAGCATTAAGAATCGGAAGGCCAGATTGGAATTCCCAAAGAAATGCAGAGATGAGCCACGAAAGTTCTGGAACCAAGATTAACCTCTACCAAACTGATGGAAAGGCCAAAGTGTGGAGAGAAAAAAAAAAAAAAAAAAAAAGATCTACTTATGATCCAAAACATAAAAGCTCTTTAGACAAGCACATTGGTGGTACTGTCATGGCTTGGGCTTGCATAGCTGCTTCTGGAATAGGCTCACTAATCTTTACTGATGATTTAACTCATGATGAAAGCAGAGGAATTAATTAAGAAGTCTACAGAAACTTTCTCTCTGCCAGTTTATAGAGAAATACATTGAATCTAATTAAGAGGGTTCACTTAGAATCAGGAAGAAGTCTGTGTTCAAGTTGCAGTCACAACCTCTGTACCGGCCAGGGAAGAGAGTGCCAAAGAAACACACAAAGTCAGTGTTTTATCAGCAAAGCTCTTCAAAGTTTACAGAGGCAGACAGGGAGTATTTATAGTTATCTATATGCAATATGTGCAGAAACAAAGGCGTCAGCAGAGAACAGAAGTGCTGGTTGACGTGTTTCATGGAGTGTACATAGCATTCTAGTGGTATTTTTGTGTAATTGTTTTTAGAAGAAGCCTTTATTTGTTACATATACATTACAGCAGAGTGAAATTATTTTCTTCACATATCCCAGCTTGTTAGGAAGCTGGGGACAGAGCACAGTCAGCCATGATGCAGCACCCCTGGAGCAGAGAGGGTTAAAGGCCTTGCTCAAGGGCCCAACCGTGGCAGCTTGGCGGTGCTGGGGCTGGAATCTCTGACCTTCTGATCAGTAACCCAGAGCTAAAGTACCCGCAGTTAGCTGGTAATGGGTTCTGAGTGCATTATTCTGCATAAATGCATGGTTATGTACACTGCTTATAAGGAAGTTACAACCCCTGGCAAAAATTATGGAATCACCACACTTAGAGGATGTTCACCCAGCTTTTTTACTTTATAGCAAACA
>CM074987.1:4524105-4534502 GCA_037576825.1 Pangasius krempfi
CTCTCTCTCTCTCTCTCTCTCACACACACACACACACACACACACACACACACACACACACACACACACACAGAGTTACCATATTTATCATCATCTATCTCTCATATTTATCATAAATAATAATAAACTTACAGGAAAGCTGATCTCTTCTTCCAGAACTTTATCCCCAACCACCTGTTTATCACACACACACACACACAGAGCAGTGAGACACAACGTGTGTGTGTGTGTGTGTGTGTTGTGTGTGTGTTTGTGTGCGTGTGTCTGTATGTACGTACCTGACAGAATAGTTGATGGTTATCTTCAGACACCAGCAGCAGACAGCAGCACTGAGACTGGGTCTCTTTCTGCAGCTATAAATCAGAGAGAGAGAGAGAGAGAGAGAGAGAGTCAATCACTCCATCCTTTCATCTGTCTGTTTATTTAACACTTAATTGTTCCATTCTCCTACATATTCATCTATGCATCTATCTGTTATTCCTCCATCTATTAAAATTACAGCTGCCACACAGACAGGAATACAGGAATACATGTTTACTCTCGTAAGCCATCCACCCACCATGCATTCATCTATTCACTCACTCACTTATCCATCGTTTCAGCCATTATTTGTTACAATAGCCAATTTATTCATCCGTTCATCCGTCCACCTTGACGTCTGTTCATGTGGTCATCCATTCATCCATTTATCCTCTGTTAAAATAGGCCCTCATCCATCCGTCGTCTGTTAAAACCAGTCTTCATCCAACCATCCATTCATTATCTGTTGGAATAACCCATTTTTGCTCTATTCAACCATTCTAATGTCTGTGGTGTGCTGTCCGAGTGTAGTGCAGTGTAGTGTAATGTAGTGTAGTGCAGCGTAGTGCGGTGTAGGGCAGTGAAGTGTAGCATAGTGTAGTGTAATGCGGTGTAGTGTAGTGTAGTGCTGTGTAGCGTAGTGCGGTGTAGTGTAGGGCAGTGTAGGGCAGTGAAGTGCGGTGTAGTGCGGTGTAGTGTAGTGTAGTGCGGTGTAGTGCGATGTAGCGTAGTGCAGTGTAGTGTAGTGTAGTGCGATGTAGCGTAGTGCAGTGAAGTGTAGTGTAGTGCGGTGTAGTGTAGTGCAGTGCGGTGTAGTGTAGTGCAGAGCGGTGAAGTGTAGTGTAGTGTAGTGCGGTGTAGTGTAGTGTAGTGCAATGCGGTGAAGTGTAGTGTAGTGCGGTGTAGTGTAGTGTAGTGCGGTGTAGTGTAGTGCAATGCGGTGAAGTGTAGTGTAGTGCGGTGTAGTGTAGTGTAATGCGGTGTAGTGTAGTGCAATGCGGTGAAGTGTAGTGCGGTGTAGTGTAGTGCAGTGCGGTGAAGTGTAGTGCGGTGTAGTGTAGTGCAGTGCGGTGTAGTGTAGTGCGGTGTAGTGAAGTGTAGTGCGGTGTAGTGTAGTGCAGTGCGGTGAAGTGTAGTGCGGTGTAGTGAAGTGTAGTGCGGTGTAGTGTAGTGCAGTGCGATGAAGTGTAGTGTAGTGTAGTGCGGTGAAGTGTAGTGCGGTGTAGTGTAGTGCGGTGAAGTGTAGTGTAGTGCGGTGAAGTGTAGTGTAGAGCGGTGAAGTGTAGTGTAGTGTAATGCGGTGTAGTGTAGTGTAGTGCGGTGTAGTGTAGTGCAGTGCGGTGAAGTGTAGTGCAGTGCGGTGAAGTGTACTGCAGTGCGGTGTAGTGTAGTGCAGTGCGGTGTAGTGTAGTGCGGTGAAGTGTAGTGTAGTGCGGTGTAGCGTAGTGCAGGGCAGTGAAATGTAGTGTAGTGCAGACCGCTGAAGTGTAGTGCGGTGTAGTGCAGCAGCGTAGTGTAGTGCAGCAGTGTAGAGTAGTGCAGCAGTGTAGAGTAGTGCAGTGTGGTGTAGTGTAGTAGCGTAGTGTAATGCAATGCGGTGTGGTGCAGTGCATTGTACTGTAGTATAGCGTAGTATAGTGTAGTGTATTGTAGTGAATTGTATTGCAGTGAAGTATAGTGCAGTGTAGTGTAGAGCAGTGTACTGTAGTTCACTATTTTGTAGAGCAGTGTAGTGTTGTGTAATGCACTATAGCGAAGTGTAGTTAGTGCAGTGTGGTGCACTGTAATGAAGTGTAGTGTAGTGTCACCCACTGTACTGTGGTGTAGAGTAGTGCACTGTAGTGTAGTGAATTCTAGTGTACTGCACTGTAGTGAAGTGTAGCATACTGTAGTGGAGTGCACTATAATGTAGTGTAGTGCACTATAGTGCACGGTACTGTAATGAAGTGCAGTGAAGTGTACTGTAGTGTATTGTAGTGTAGTGTAGTGCACTGTAGTGTAGTGCACTGTAGTGTAGTGTACTATAGTGCAGTGTAGAGCACTGTAGTGTAGTGTAGTGTAGTGTACTATAGTGCAGTGTAGAGCACTGTAGTGTAGTGTAGTGAATTGTACTGTAGTGTAGTGTTTGCCTTCTCTAAAAGCCACTCTACCAGCTCTAAAAGGCTGCGCAACACAGCTAATCCAAACACCATTGAGTCCAGCAGGAAGCTCTTGTCGTTTTGCAAATGCCCCCAGGAAATAAAACACTCACACCGGGGATTAAAAGCAACTTGACGGGAGGGAGGAAAAGAAATAGAGAGGTAGGGAAAAAAAAGAGAAAGAAGAAAGACAACCTCAGACTTGGGGCAAGATAAAAGAATCAAAGCACTGAGAGAAGTAATAACAAAATAATTTATAGATGTTGGCAAATAAGGTGAAAAAGAATATAAACACATGGAATAATGGAGAGAGAGAGAGAGCAGTCTGACGTGCAGTTAAAGTGATTTAACAGAAAGTGGCAAAACAAACTCATTTTTCAACCCAGTAAGTCGTAAAAATTCCCCGTTATTGCTGTGAGAGAAGAGGAAAGCTTATGACAATTCTAATCTGTGATCAAACACGCATAATGAGAAGTTATCACTGTTGAGCGGGAGGAGTGACATCACCAAACAAGGAAGGAGAATTCTGATTTTCATCGAAACACAGATGTGCTGTGTGTGTGTGTGTGTGTGTGTGTGTGTATTGGAGTTGTGGGGTTTACAATGTTACTGTGTTTAATTATGGTTTTCAACTCTCTGTACTTTTGAGTTTTACTTTCACTTAAGACTCTCACTTAAGATTCACCACATGTCAAAAGACAAACTTTCTTCTGCATTTTTAAAATGTATTTTAATAGATGAATATTTACACTCTTGCTTGAGTAATAAATAAAGTAATAAGCCATGAGAGGCCATGTGTTATGTAAAGAATAACACACTTCGGACCGGGATGTTACAGAAAAGTAATCCATGGGGTGGTGTGGCACCGTTATCACCCCGAAGTCGATTATTTTCCTGTAACAGCACAGTCTGAAGTGTGTTATTTTGCTTTTACCACAGCAAATTGCCAATGATTACAATTTTTAATTTATTAATCAACAACACACAGTGCTTTTTATCTGTTTATAATTTCGTTTACTGTTGTGAAACGTCAGAGAAGGTTAGTCGCTCCCTCATCAGCCTCTCTTTTTTCTCTGTCTTAATGTCAACAAGAGCTTGTCATGTTATCGAGAAACCAGAAAGCGTAAACTCCTCTGTCCTGAAGATGTCGGAAAACTTCAAGTTACAGCTTTACCTCTGACTGTGACGAAGGGCTGACACTGAAGACTCCACTCCAGCATTCAACCTCGCTGTGGTATAAAAACACAAATACTGCAGTACAAGGGTGTGTGGGGAAAGGGGGGGGGGGGGTAGGGGGTGGACTGGCTATAGTCGGATGTTTGGAAAGAATTAAAAAAGATGGATGAGCAGATAGTTTAGCAAACGAGAACAAAAGAGAGAAAGAGAGCAGGATCGAGAGTGTGTGTGTGCGTTTCCCTCAGAATGATGTAGGAATCTGTATAAACACTGATAAGGTTTTTATGCTAATGTGGCCCCTGAGACACAAGAGAGTAAAAAACTACAGAATACTGATGAGGACACACTCACTCCAGTCTTTACTATGCACACACTTTCGCCTGTCCTTTGTGCGTGCACACACACACACACACACACACACACACACACACACACACACACACACACACACACACACACCCCTTTTAACTATACACACACTCATCTGTCCTTCATACACACACACTGCTGTTTAAATTGCAGAGTTGATTACCAGCTGAAATAAATGAATGTGAAATAAACACATGCTGATTCTCTTTTTCTGTCTCTTCCCTGTCTTCCTTTCTCTCTGTCTCCCTGTCTCTCAGTTTGAGAATAGCCTTGATATATTAAATAAAAGGTAAAATACTGTACAGCGGAGTAACATTAAACATTTGGTTATTATAAAGACAGACAGCAGCCGCAATCATTTTGTTTTCTTTTGGTGATATCTGTAACCTTGTGCAGTGTTTAAAGAACTGAACTGAACTGCTGTTTAAAGACCTAAAAAAATCAGCTAAATATTCTATTGCTGAATTTGTAGGAACAGAATGTTCTCATGACCTGTGAGGGTAAATTTATTCTAACATCACGTTATTTTACTGCAGACGCGTTTTATTTCTTCACATAAACACATCAGCCTCACGAATCAAACTGTGTGAACAGAAGGCTTCTAATTAGTCTTCGTATGCGCTTCCATCTCATAATGACCAGCAGGAACCTCGGACCCATGACGTTCTCCGTCCCCATGACTCACTGATGTCCACACACACACACACGTGAATTGGTGTGGTGATTTAAAAAACAGTTTTGCTTTTATGTGTGTATTCAGTTAATAAACAAGGAATGAAATATGCGAGTCATCAGTGCATTCTGACAATGTGTGTTTAACTTGTCTTTCTTCGTGTGACTGGACTGAGAGTGTACGTGACAGTAAGCACTACATTATAGTGCACTCCACTACAGTATGCTACACTACACAACAGTGCACCACACTGCACTACACCACAGTACAGTGGGTGACACTACACTACACTACAATACACTACACTTCGCTATAGTGCATTACACAACACTACACTGCTCTACAAAATAGTGAACTACAGTACACTGCTCTACACTACACTGCACTATACTTCACTGCAATACAATTCACTACAATACACTACACTATACTACGCTATACTACAGTACAATAAGCACAAGAGCTTCTCAGAGACATCGCAGGTGCCATGAACATATGAGTTACATCCAAGGCCATCCGTACTCTAGCAGTAGCATTCCATTCCACATGTGGCTATGTTTTATTACCAATGAGAAGCTGGTTTCTTTGTTCTCCGTGCAAATGAATGTGAGTATGATGCTATAAAAACTCTTGGAACCTGAGCCACAGAGACATGCACTCCGGGGGAATATGTTCTAACTCAGGGTTGTCTCTCTAGCTTGTGATATTAAGCTTAATAAAAAAAAAAAAAAATACCTTACTCGAGCAACTGGATTGTGTGTAATGTCTATATGTCTGTAATGGAAGACACTATTAAAGGTCTAATTCCATGACATGAGATTTCCTCCTTCCCTGTTTAGAATCATTAATGCTAATTGATGAACAGCCTGCGCCTCACCGATATTCAGAGGTTAATTATTCGTTTAATTGTGGGGATATCACTTCATCTGTTCATCTCGCTCTCTTCTGCTCTCCTGAGTCGCCCTCACAGCATCACTGACTTTATGAACACTCTTCTTGGTAATGCACTCATAAATTAAATATATAGCTCACCACACACACACACAAACACACGCCAGAATGGATGGGTGTGACCTTTTTATTAGAAATGAAAAATGAGGGAAAGGAAAAGTCAAGTCTTCAGCGATGTTCTTAAGGATGCCTGTGTTTGTGTCGTTCTATGGAGCGTTGTATTATATGCATTTGCTCTGCAAGACATCTGTGTGAGTGCATTTTAGATATTAATTCTGTGGTGTGTGTGTGTGTGTTTTAAACATTAATATAATTTATTAATCTCATCCATCACTGATGACAGGAAAATAACTCCATACAGAGATAACGTGTGTGTGTGTGCGTGTGTGTGTGTGTGTGTGTGTGCTATAACTCACGTAGTTGATGACTTTGAGCTGAAGTGATGCCGCGTCCAGATCATACAGCTCACCTGCCGAACAGAACAAACACAGCGATCACAGATCAGAGCAGATCAAACGGTCCTCACATCAGCGTGACATGAACCGCGACCCTGAATGTTCTCCTTTACACTCAGAGCAGGTGAGAAGCACGTGAGGACAGAATAACTTCCGCAGAACGAGATAAAAACTCCGTATCTCTAGTACACACACTGAATACAGAGAGGGTGAGTGTATTTTCCTCTCTCTCACACACACACATATACAGAGACAGGTGTTTTAGCATCCGCCTGCGATAACTTAAGATAAGGTACTTTCTGAAAGTTAAAAGCCTTTTATATAAAGCTTCGCTACAAGATCAAATCCAAATGGTTTCTAACAATATGTTTATCTTTGTTCACGCGATTAGTTTCTCAGCACGGAGTCTGTAATAAACTCTCTCCTCTGTGATAAGTACAGGATAATAAAACACTAAGGGGTGTGCTGCAGCGAGGTGGTGTGATGAAGTAGAGTAACTGTTACCACCCTGAAGTTGAGTAGCTTCCTATTACAGCACATCTCTGAGTGTTTATTCCTCTTATACCACAGCAACTTACCAACAATTGCAATTTTTATTTATTAAAGAATAACATCGTATTCTTTATCCATTTAACGTTTATAAATTAGTTAGTTCGTTCCTGTTGTCATTTACGTTATAGCAGCTATGAATAGCAGTTCCCTCACCAGCCTCTCTTTTTTCTCTCTCTTCAGGTTAATAAGACAAAAAAAAAAAAAAAAAAAAAAAAAAGCAGCTAGTCATGTTTTCCCGAGAAAGCGCAAACCGTAAACCCCTCTGAACTGAAGACTGTTACAAAGCCCTGACATTAGGGACTCCTTCTATTAATGTTAAATAAATGACAGAAAACTTCACCATATCAACAATTACACGTTTTTTAAATCCGTTTATTATTATTGGAGCGTGCACTGTACAGTCCCTGTGAATGAGCTGTTACTATAGAAACCATAACCTATTAGATATAAACCTGTTTGCAGTGTTATAGCAGCTGTATCTGTCATTCTGAAGGCCGGGTTAATCAGCCTGCACGATCACTTTTCTTTTCTGATGAACCGATATGATAGAGAATTTCTTCTCTTTTATTTTTTCTGTGTCTTGCTTTAATATCTTGGTTAAAAAACCTAAAAAAAAAAAAAAAGCCTTTAGTTGAGTGGATGCAAAATTGTGCATTAAAAAAGATGATTTTTTTCAGTTCCGAGGGCTTTTTGGCATTACTCTTATCTTCTTTAATTAAAATTTCTGTTCAGTAGTGTACAGGTTTTTTACTCATCCAGTTCAGGTCATTTCACTTCATAGCTGATTTAATTTTATGTTCCAGGTCATTGTCCTGCTGCGAGGTCAAGCACCTTCTGCATGATTAAGATGCTTCATGCCACTTCAGAATTCATTCATCTGCTTCTGTGTGTAGTCACATGAGCAGTAAAGACTATGATGGTCTGCGTCCACGCCCAGGTTGTGAAGGATGACACGGTGGTTTCAATCATTTACAGTGTCCTTTTTTCCTCCTCACAGTCCTTTTTCTATCTCCCTGATTCAGGTCTTCATCTCCTTCTCATTTATTTAAAAGATTTTGCCAGAATTTCCTCAGTTTTATTCAGGTCATAACAGCTGCTGAAAGCAAACGCAACTTTAATTTAATAATAAACTGTGAAGCTCCACAGGAAGAGAAACCAAAACCAAGAGCGCTTGCAAGGACACCGACGAAACATAAGGAGTCAGAGTCAGAGTCTTTCAGAGTTAAATGGCCATAGCAAGAACAGCAAAAGAAAAGTGAAATCAAGCCTTCAAAATGTGATGCAGTTCATTATGTAGTCACAGGAAGCACACATGCGAGATGCACCTCATATAAACCTGGCTCTGATGATTATAGCTCATGAATGTGGCATCTCTTCACAGGTCAACACATGCTGTTTTTTTAAAGTATTCTTTAATCAAATACTACAATTCAGCTAATTCATCACCAGTTCTTTCTTGCTTTGTAACAACATGACCTTATTACTACTTTCTTTCTTTCTTTCTTTTTTATTGGTGATCCCACATTTGAACCTCAAGCACACACATTCTGAATTAGAACGTTTTTCCAGATACCGGACTTTGTTAACTGTTTAGTAAAGTTGTGTGTGAATGACAAGTTCCCATCAATTTCTATTTTTCTTTGTACTCGCTGCATGCTGAGATCACAGTAGCGCACGCTTTCCACAAATGACTGGATTTTCACCAACGCCACGTTTCTTTGGGTAAATGCTCCCGTGAATGATGTATGAATAAATGAGTTCATATTCAGTGTGATAAATGCTGCTTGTTGTTATTCTCCTATAATCTGTCTTATAACGCATCTACAGTATTCGTGTCCACGTCTACAGGCGCTGCTGAGTGCAGAAGATTCACTCTCCGTCCTACAGACACACAGACACACATAGCAGGAGCATGCTGAAAAAGCCACCTTCTGGCAATCACAAAATGAATCCACGCTTTTAAACAGTCTGATTAAAAATAAAAGTAGCTGCTATGGGTCACTTTATCGCCATGCTGTCTGCACGGGTAGGCCTTTAGAAATAAAAAAATGAAGTTAATCAAAAGAAAGAGCGCGGTCCCACAGGCACAGTGTCGGATTAAGTGCACACGTCTGAGCCATGTGCTTAACCCACATTTGTTCTGGCTGCTCTTTTATGAGCTCTGCTTTTTGTTTTTGCGCTCTTGTATTTTCTTTCTGAAACACATGAAAAAAACGCATGCTAGTATAACGTCATTTCGTTCGCCACTACTCCGCAGTCATCCAATCTAACCGATCACGAACAAGTGAAGTGTTTATGCTCATTATGGACAAATTGAGCTTGAAAATGATACAAGTTTCTAGTCTCGACTGAATAACCCTAACCCTAAATAACATTCTATTCAAGTGTAAGTGGCTGGAACCTCAATTTGTGTTCACTCATAGGCAAGTGGGATTCCTCACGGGGGGCTCATAAATAACTTATTACAGACGTCTGCTGAACACGATAATACCATCTGAATAGGGCTACAGACTGAAAAACGCCTTTCTTTGCACATGTCCACAAAAACGTCAGACTGAACGGATGTGGAGACAAACATCGCTCATCACTTTTATTTCATTTTCTTTTTTAATTTGAAGTTTTTTCTTTTTTTCTTTTTTTTCCTTTGTAGTAGGTTTTTTTTCTGAAGAGAAGGAGAATTGAACAAAATGAGCATCTGTGTGCTGATCTCAGTGCGTGAATGAACACCATCACAAATGTAATCCTGATTGTCATTCTTAGCGCGTGTTGTAGAACATGCGATTGTGTGTTGCTGATTAGTGTGTATATGTAATAAACACCTGCTACTATATGTAAATATCTGGCTTCATACCACAGAGCTGCAGAATCTTGCGGTCCAGGTCTCTGTAGTCTTTCTCTTTCTCGTTCGTGGTGTTAGCGTTGAGTGGTGCATTGTGGGATTGGGTTGCTGGCTGCATCGCACTCCTCTGTATCGCCTGTACTCTTTTACATGCAACGATGAGCTGGCAAGAACACGAACACACACACACACACACACACACACACACACACACACACAGACAGCGTGCAAATTTATCAAAAAACACCAGTGTTCTGAAAGTGAATTGTGAGAGAGGTGGTTCTCAGTGTACTGGGTTTGAACAGAACCAGGTGAGTCAGTACTGATGCTGATAACGACACACCTGCTCACAGGAGACGGCAACACATTTCACATCAAAGCCGTTTTAGGTATGAAATTCTCTCACTGTATCACACTCACTCTCATTTCTCAAACACAATCTCAATCCTGAGGCTTTCTTACACTCTCATCCTCTCCATAAGGCAATCTCTCTCTCCCTCTCTGTCTGTCTTTCTCATCCTACGTATGTCTCTCTCTCTCTGTCTCATCCTGTGTATTTCTCCCGCTCTCTCATCCTGTGTATGTCTCTCTCTGTCTCTCCCACTCTCTCATCCTGTGTATTTCTCCCGCTCTCTCATCCTGTGTATGTCTCTCTCTCTGTCTCTCCCCCTCTCTCATCCAGTGTATTTCTCTCCCACTCTCTCATCCTGTGTATGTCTCTCTCTGTCTCTCCCACTCTCTCATCCAGTGTATTTCTCTCCCACTCTCTCATCCTGTGTATGTCTCTCTCTGTCTCTCCCACTCTCTCATCCAGTGTATTTCTCTCCCACTCTCTCATCCTGTGTATGTCTCTCTCTGTCTCTCCCACTCTCTCATCCAGTGTATTTCTCTCCCACTCTCTCATCCTGTGTATGTCTCTCTCTGTCTCTCCCACTCTCTCATCC
>CM074987.1:4543225-4575294 GCA_037576825.1 Pangasius krempfi
TCTCTCTCTCTCTCTCTCTGTATATATATATATATATATATATATATATATATACATTCACACACACACACACACACACACACACACACACACACATATATAATTATATATATAACAACTGCTTACTAATCCACACAGTTAAACTGAAGTTCTGCAATGTTCCCATGACAACTCAGTATGCACTGTGATTAGCTATTGCTGAAGAAACACGCACACACACACACACACACACACACACACACACACACACACACACACACACAAACATAGCTCAAGCATGAAAGTTCAGGTGTGCCACAAGGCTTTAGTATTTGTCCTCCTACTTTCTGTTTCTTTTTCTTTCCATCTCTCATTCACTCTCTGCTCTCTTTCGCTCTCTCCCCCCATTGCCGCCAGAGAATTAAGAACACAGTTCTCAATCTGGAGCCTCATCCCCCCATATCTCTCTATCACTCCATTTCCCCACATTTCTGATAACAAGAAATAGACTCTTTTTGTTGCAAAAAAAAAAAAAAAAAAATCCCCTCTATTCACCATGTTGAATTGCGATTAGCTCAAGGTCAAAACACAAGCACTGCAGAAAAAAGACAGGATAGATAGAGGAAGGAACAGAGAAATAATATCACTTATTATTTAATAAGGAAGGAGACTGATTAGCAATAATCACACACACACACACACGATTTTATGAGTTAAAAGCACTCTTGTTTGCGCCATGCTAATGCTGTTTTTCTCATGCTAATGGACTGATTAAAGCCTCCCACTCCCTCTCTTCATCTCTCCATCTCTGATAAATGACAGGAAACTCAAAACACCTGCACAGGAAGAAAAGAGCTAAAAACAGAGCGACGGCATCCATGCATCCATCTCGGCTTTATCCCGTTCCAGCGCTTGCTCACTAATCAGATAAAGCAACTGGTCGAATGACATTGTTAGCGTGAACAGCGACGGCAATAAAAGGCGTTTGTTATCAGCGATTTGTCA
This sequence comes from Pangasius krempfi, assembly GCA_037576825.1. Lineage (NCBI taxonomy): Eukaryota > Metazoa > Chordata > Actinopteri > Siluriformes > Pangasiidae > Pangasius > Pangasius krempfi. The sequence goes on from CM074987.1 coordinate 4,544,210, forward strand.
TTACAAAGAACAAAGAAATGGATTTCAGCAGCCTTCCAGGTGCTTTGATTACTCTGTGTGTGTGTGTGTGTGTGTGTGTGTGTGTGTGTGTGTGTGTGTGAATGAATTTAATACTAATAGACTGATGTTGTTTGAATTAAATCCAGGCCAGACAGCCAACACAAATGCCTCATTTTATTTATCTGATTACTGATTTTAGCGTTTCATTTAATTTAAATAAACATTAAAAATGTTAAATGCAGAATGTGTCCTAAATACTGGTGGGAAAAAGTCAGTTAGTCACAAGAAAAGACAACGGGCCTAGTTTATCACTTTTTCAGTAAAGCTGTCTGTCAGTGTTTTCAAACTTAAAATTGCCACCAAAGAGCTCACAGAGAGCTAAAAAAAACCCTGAAAACTGGTGACTAAACAGTGTGAGTCTGCCTCCTGCTTGCGGCATGTACTGAGTCTTCCAGTAATGCAGCTCAGCCAATGCACCTCAGCCACTGCAGTGTGCTGGCTACCACAGACACACACTAACTCCTTTTTCAGGGTGCCATTACTTTTGTGCTAAATGAACGTAGAAACTTGACAGTGTAAGCATCAACAATTATATGATTTCAAGATGATTAGTCGAGGTTCACATTAGTGACTTTTTTAGACAAATTTACACAAACCTCCATGTACTCGAACTGTTAGAATGGGCTAATTTACTGAGAGGTTCTAGGGAAGTGTTGGGTGTTTCCATGGTAATGTGTTCACTGTTGTAGCACTACAGCAAATTTAACAAATTATTCTGTTTAAATATGAATGTATTGTAATATATAAATTAAGGAGTAAATTTTGATCATCACTATGCAATGAGGTGCTTTAGTAGTGTGCATCGACTGTTCACTAGATTTATCGTGCATTATGGGTAAAGTGCGCTATCCAGGGAATGCGATAGAACACTATATAGTAACTAGGGAGGAAATTGAGACACGTCTCTGGACTTTGTGCTGTTGTGACTTTCAGGTCACTGAAAAACCCCCCGAACATCAAGGAGGATGTAAATGAGTCTGTTCTGGTGGTCAGACCTCACCTGTGGAAAAGGAAACGAGGAGCAGCAATATCAGGAGCGGATGAAATGTCATACCTGTTTTTTTTGGAGTGTGACAGAACCGATGATTCATGTGAAAAAGGGCTTTTTATTTTTAGCTTCCGCCTCTTGCAGGTTTCCAAGGAAACCAGTTCTCTGTCTCTATGAAGACGGCCAGTGCTGCTGTATGAAATGGCAATTAGCCACACGTCATAGCAGGACTCATTTTAATTTAGATTGTAATGATTAGTCCGTCTGAAACTGGAAAGAGTTTAAATGTGCTAAACAGACTTCAGAAAACTTTCTGAGTATATTTTCCTCATATTGTAGCTTTAGTGGTGGATCACAGGTTAGTGAGATCTCGGTTGCTTTTTACGTTATTTTAAATGAAATCATCCACCAAATGAAGAAATGTAAATGTTCTGGATAAGAAAAGAATGGAAAACAGAGCGACGGAACCCATGTGTGTGTCTTCGGTTTTAGCCTGTTCTCGCTACTCAGATAAAGCGACTGGTCGAATGACGCCGTTAGTGTGAATAAAAGGCGTTAAAAGGCGTTTTTATCAGTGATTTGTCATTACAAAGAGCAAAGAAATGAATGTCAGCAGCCTTCCAGATGCTCTGATTACTGTGTATGTGTGTGTGTTTGTGTGTGTGTGTGTGTGTGTGTGTGTGTGCGCGAGTGAGTGAGTGAATGAATTTAATGCTAATGAAATGATATTGTTTGAAATACATCCAGTCCAGACACAAACGCCCCATCTTATTTATCTAATTTTACTTTTTCATTGCTTTCTTAGATTCAAACAAACACAAACAAACAAATAAACAAATATAAACAAACAAACAATAAATAAATGAATAAATAAGCAAGCAATACATGTAGGGTTAAAGTTTATGTTCACATTTCTCTAAATAAATAAGTAAACCAATGGGAAAACACAGAATGTAATTAATAATCCATAAATCAAATAATTCATTAATCAAAATCCTGTTTACACACCATCTAATCCAGTTTTTAAATCTGTTTTGCGGCCGTATATTTACTAAATTAACTCCCTGATTAAATAAAAATCTGACAACAGCTTCAGATGTGTGTTTCTACTTATTACTGTGTCTAGATAATTGAACATATATTTTATATGGAAACCTTTGGAAACCTTTATATATATATATATATGTATCTTGAACCTGTGGCATTTCAGTAAAAAAGAATCGATCTGTTTTTGTAGCGCACCATCTTTTTCAAACACAAGATTAAATTAAGACTAAATTTTTCCACAGGATCGGGAATTCCCGTCTTTTCCAGCAGTGGCAGTCTGATGGATGAATAATTACAGCGGAATTAAGAAATGTCAAGTGGACTGATGATGTTTACTGACAAGGAGATTAGAGCCGCCCTTAAACCGGGAGCGAGAAAGAGAGAGAGAGAGAGAGATAAAGAAGGATGAAAGATAGAGAATGAGAGAGGGATGAGAGTGGAGGATGAGTGGAAGATGAGAGTTTGAGTGCAGGTACTCAGGTTTCAGTTTTCTGACACACACCGAGAGAAGTAATCCTTCACAGTCGAGCTTTGATCCCCACTGAGCCTCTTATAGCACTTTGTGTGTGTGTGTGTTTGTGTGTGTGTGTGTGTTTGTGTGTGTGTGTGTGTGTGTGTGTATAGGCAGGATGACTTTTCAAAGATGACTCAATTTGAGGAACACTTACTTTCCAGTTGAAACACAGTGGATTTTTCTTTCTTTATTTCTTTCTTTCTTTCTTTCTTTTTTTTTTAAAAACTGCTTTGATTTTTGTTTAAAGCAGGCTAGCTTTTAAATGGGCAAGAAAGAACAGCCATCATCTGTTTGCATCAAAGAGAAGTGACGCATCACTGACGCTGTGTGTGTGTGTCTTTATTATTAACACTGAGCAAATAATATGTTAAAAATTGTAATACATTATCATTAAAATGAGTTTATTACCCCTCAGCTGCACTAATGCACATATCAATTATAAATCACTATTAAGATAACTTAGCGTGTGTGTGTGTGTGTGTGTGTGTGACCTCCAGCTTCATTACTGCTCACTGGACAGACTCCAGACACTTAATCAATCCTGTCCATTTTAATAAATCAGCAGTGGGGACGTCTTCACTCAGTCGATCCCTGCACACAACTGGGATGAAGATGTTCCTGGGAGAATCCGATCAAGAGCCCAGGTTTTGGAATGTGACTAAACGGAATGGGGCAGTGCGTGTCTGTGTGTTTCACAAGGGAGGGACCACACACACACACAACCAGGCACACACCCAGACACACGCCCAGACACACACACACACACACACACACACACACACACACACACACACATTTACACAGCATTTTACCAATAATTACATTTTTTTTTCTTTATTAAAGAATGACATGGCATACTTTTTATCCATTTATTGTTACATTTAATTAAAAACAATTAGTTCCTGTTGACACTTATGCTATAGCAGCTATAAACCGTTGTTCCCGTACCAGCCTCGCTTTTTTCTCTCTCTTGAAGTTCATCAGACCTGTTCCTGTTTTCTGAGTGCATCTACAACCATGTGAACAGCACGAAAGTCGTATTCCTGTCTATTTCATCTGATTTTCCAAAAAAGCACTGAAACTCAGCAGGAAGAGATTGTGACATGAAACATCCAAATGAACCAAAACGAGTTCAGTCATTAAAGCAAACTAACCCTAACCCTACAATAATAATCAGCTGCGGCGAGGAACTGGAGCAGGATCTCTGCATCTCTCCCCTGAAGAACTTTCCGCAGTTAGAAATATGCACCGTGTGATCTACAGTGACAGACTATCAGCGGAACTTTAATGCAAAACAAGGTTTCTGTTTTTCTGGATTTCTGTTATAGGGCTCAAACAAAGAGAGAGAGAGAGAGAGAGAGAGAGAGAGAGAGAGACTGTGTATTTGATGTGTATTTAATTGAATTGAAGTGAATTGAAAATGGTGTCTAACATCAGTTACATCAGATCTTCTTTTACTGTGAAAACAACAGAGAAAGAAAACAATATCTATCAGTGTGTGCCTGACATTTGGAACACAAAGAGAGCTGTGCGTCTATCACAGCAGATCTGATCTCATTTGTCTCCTTCGTGTCACTTGGGTGCAATCAGAACATCACGAAACCCAGAGCGTCTCTTACTGATGTACTGCACAGTCCATAAATTCCAACGCTGTCCTTATTTCAGCATTTTTTCCCAAACTGGCTATCGAATGTGCTTGATGTTTATTAACTCACTGCGATGATGTTTAAACCTGAGACGACTTGATTTTTTTTTTTTAAAGACTGTGTGATTTCAGCTGTGGTTTAAAATTATTCCTCGTCACACCGTACAAGATCTGAAGAAGCTCTGTTGTGAATTCTATAACAGACTGTGATAGCATGTGTCTCCGTGTCAGATTATACAATGAAGAGCCGCTAATGACAGCGTGATCTGGAAATCAGCTCGTGCACAAACGCACACGTTCTGCACGGTGAGCTTGAGGTAATGAGGAGGTTTTTCTGTCCGTTAGCATGTTTCTGTATCTGTAGCTGTCAGCTGTTACATTATACTTGTACAAAACACCACCAATCTCAACTCACGAATAAAGAACTCTTTTATGATGTGCGATTGGGCCAAAACTTGTACATCATAAAGCCGACTTAACTGAGAAATCCTCATGTTATCGTCCCTACAGATTCACATGAATTATAGTGCACATTTATGGATTTATATTAAGGAACAATGACTGAATCTTGATTGAGAAAATGTTTGGGCTATTAATCCTAGAATCCCAATAGACCATCACTAAAGAATAAATTCTATGACAACAACAAATTCAGACATTTTGGAATTCTAAAGGACTGGAAATTGTACGTCACAATGTGATGTAAATTCTAATATATATTACAACATTTCTGCACTGCACTCATCCCAAACATGCTACATGGAAACCGTCCATCTCCCCTGAATTTCTAGAAGTTCTACAATCACAATGCTGGATCTTCCAGGCCACAACAGGCCAGAACATTAGGAATCGCACTCAGAACAAACCTACAGACATACAGCAGCAACCCAAATCTACAAATCTACAAATCTAGAACCACACTTGGGGGAGAAATTTCTCGAACCACACCAGACTTGAAGAACTGTGCTGTTCTGGACAACCAGACTGGAACAGGAATCCTAGAGCTACACTGGACTGGAAATGTGAACAGTGCAGAGTCAAGCTGGAGGAGGAACTCAGAACCACAGGGGATCATAAAATCTAGATCCTCCATGGACAGCACGACAGAAAATTAAAGGAGATTGGACTTCTAGAATGTTCTAGGGAATTTATTTTTTTTTTTTTACAAAACATTAAAATTCTATAAACACTGTAAACACACTAAGCATTAAAGACATAATCTGGACATTTCAGCATCACACTGGACTGGAAGTTATAGAACCACAGTGTACCAACTGGATTTGGAGACTCAAACCGGAAATTTTAAACCACAAATGGACAGAAATCTAGAATTATACTGAGCTTGAAATGATAGAAGTGCAGTGAAGGGAGCCTTGCACATTCACAGTGGGCTGGATATTGCAGACGTCTCGCAATGCTGAATGAGAAATCGCAAGGGACCTGAATGTCAAGAACCCAGAATTCTACACAATAATGTCCAAGGCATTAAAATGGTTCAAATCACAGAACCACAATAGATCAGGTATTCTAGACCTGAACTCTAGATATGCACAGAAAGGATTTAATGATTGACCCACATTAAACCCAGAGTTGTAGGTTTACACTGGAGCAGATGAATGAGAACCACACTGAACAGGAACTTACAAAATAATACAGAACTGAAAAGAAACTTCCTGAAACACAAAGAGAATCAAAATCATGAACTGTCTTCAAGCCACCGAACAGAAGGGCATTTCAACACACACACACACACACACACACACACACACACACACACACACACACACACACATATCTGTCTTCTACAAGAGAAGATGAAAGGAGAGGAAATTAAAGCCATAAATAAAAGACCTAAATGATGGGAATTGCAGGATACTGTGTGTGTGTGTGTGTGTGTGTGTGTGTGTGTTTGTGTGTGTGCGTCTGTGCCTGCCCTTTATGCCATGTACAAAAGGTTTTGTGCTTATTGATGATGTCATGAATCTGCCACTGTCTTGTTTTAGTGAGATAGAGCCGTCACAGGCTTAATGAAGCTCATAGTTTATGACACACACACACACATGCACACACACACACACACACACACACATAAATCCTTTTCCCCACCCATTGTCCCTCCCACTTACCTGAGCTTGCCTTCTGCGTGTAGGTCATGAGGTGGATCTTCGCATCGCATCTGAGACTCGGCCTCCAGCAGATACACGAACACACTCTCCTGAGAACACACACACACACATATACAGGAAATACACACCAGTGACAAACCATCTGCTGAGCACAAACATAACACACCTCGCTGTAGTATTACAGCTGTGTTGAATAAAAGAACCTGGAGTTATAATGTGGAACAAATGGAATTTTGCTAGGAACAAAAGCTCAGCTGACAACATAATCATTCTTAATAGTTTTGGAAAAATGATATTTAAAATGTTAGTGCACATTATGATGTATTTACTTTCAGATCAGCAAAGTTATAGATTTAACTAACTAATGTGTCAATTGATCTAATGTAATACTACTATAAACTTATTTATTTTCTATTTGAATGGTGTGAGTGGTGTGTGTGGATGTGACATCACATGCTGAACTTGGGGGTTGAGGAGACCTTCCCATCTTTCAGATTAGGAATTCCAAGTTGAGAGAGTGTTTTCTTTCATTTTCCTAATCGGAAGTTTGGAAATTCCAGGTTAAGAGATTTAGTTGAACATTAACGTGCTATCGCCAAACTCACAAATCACATCTGTTTTCCTTCAGTCTATCATTCGCCTAAAACTTTACATGGTTTCGGTATATATTTCAATCCTATAAGAATGTTGTAACGTGGGGTTTGGGTTTTGTTTGTGTTTCTTGTTCATTGTGCTCGTGTCTTTTATTTTGGAGTTTAGTCATGGTTCCTGTCTAGTCATGTGGCTCCTTTGTTTATTGTGTCATGTTCTGATTGGTTGATTAAGTCATGTGTTTTGTTCCTCATTGGTTGGATTGTGTCATGTGACCTTGATTGTTGGTATATATAGCCCTCATGTAGCCATGATGTAATCTGCTGTCTGTTCGAGTCTAGTTTGTTTGTGCCAAGTCAAGTCTGTATTTTGGATTTCACTTTGTTAAATAAAAGCCGCACTTGGGTTCTTCATTACGCTCGCCTCAGTGGACTATTGTTACAAATGTGCTCCACTCTGGCAAAAAAAAAAAAAGGAAGAAACTTTTCAGTATTCCTAAACCCGAACACACCATGAGAAAACAAATACAGTGGATATAAAAAAGGCTACACCCCTGTTAAACTAGCAGGTTTTTGTGAGGTAAAAGAATGACACGAAGTTAAATCACGTCAGAACCTTTTCCCACATTTAATGTGAAATTGCGATGTATACAAATAAAGTGAAAAACAGTCAGAAACTTTTATAAGGGAAAAAGGACAAATATAAAAACTTACAATAACCTAGTTGTCTAAGTATGCACAAACTTATAGCTTGTTGAAGCACCTCTTGATTTTATTACACCACTCAGTCTTATTGGCTAAGAGTCTATCAGCATGGCACATCTTGACCTGGCAATATTTTTTCACTCTTTCTTGTAAAAACATTTTAGATCCATCAAATTGTAAGGGCATCTCCTGTGCGCAGCCTGCTTCAGGTCACCCCATAGATTTTCTGTTGGTTTCAGGTCTGGGCTTTGGCTAGGCCATTCAAAAACATTGATCTTCTTTTGGTTAAGCCATTTCTTTGCTGATATGGATGTACGCTTTGGGTCATTGCTGTGCTGAAAGGTGAAATTTCCTTTTCATCTTACTAGCAGACACCTAACAGTTTTGCACTAAAATCAAATGGTATTTGTAGCTATTCTTGATTCCCTCCACCTTGATAAAAGCCCCAGTTCGAGCTGAATTATAGCACCCCTAAAGCAGGATGCTGCCACCACCATGCTTCACCAGGGGTATGATGTTCTTTTGGTGATGTGCTTTTTTTTTTTGTTGCACCAAACATAACTTTTGGAATTGTGGAATTATTGTATCTTTTGGAATTGGTCTCATCAGACCATGGCACAATTTGCCACATGGTTTGGGGTGATTTAGTTTAGGGCTTGGATGTTTTTTGTGAGAAAGGGACACCGTCTAGCCAGCCTACCCCATAGCCCAGACATGTGAAGAATACAGAGAGATTGCTGGCACATGCAGAGAGTAAACAGTACTTGTCAGATATTCCTGGTAAGTTTTTGTCTTGTCCTTCTGTAGGTTTTGGAGGGATGGCCTGTTCTTGGTAATGTCACTGTGGTGCTACATTTTCTCCACTTGTAGATGATGGCCTTTACGGTGTTCCATTGTATATCTAATGTTTTAGAAATTTTTTGTACCTCTCTCCTGATTGATTCGTTCGACAGTTTGACCCTGTACAGGTTTTGTCAGCTTTTTGCAGTCCATGCCTTCAGCAGTCAGATGAAACCAAGAAGATTTCAAGAAAATCCTACAGAAACAGTTGGTCTTTACTTGGGCTTAATCCGAATAATTTCATTGATGACAGCTGTATGATAATTACTTTTGAACATGAGATGGAATGTGATTGGTTCATTCTGAACACAGCCACATGCCCAATTATAAAATGGTGTGCACACTTATGCAACAATTATTGTAACTTTTTTTATTTTTCTCTAAAATGTTTCTGATTGTTTTTCACATCATTTTGAGGGTGGGAAAATTCTGACATGATTTGTCTTGGTTTATTTTTTTTTCTCCATCACAAAAACTTGCCATTTTAACAGGAGTGTGTAGACTTTTTATATCCACTGTAATAACACATAACCCTAAAATTGCTCCCATTTCACCAAAATTTCAAGTTCATTTCCTCTGCTTGAGCTCAGGTCATCATTTTTATGATGTGAGTAATAATACAGTAAGATGAATATGACCACAATAATAATGTTTCTTCTTTCTATTTTTCTCTCCTTTTTGTATATTTCAGTGATTGTAGGTACTTTTCTTTACAAACAGCATTTTACAAAATATAATCTCAAACTCACAGCCAGGGACTTCTTTAACTCTAAAATACATTTCATATAACTCATCCAAACATAATGCACCTATTCAAATGTCAGGCTCATTATTTAAATGTGCATGATAATATTTTGCCTATTTATTTATTTTTTCTTGAAATTTCAGCCGACAGAACATGAGGGCCCAGTTCAGATTATTTATCCGATTTTTAAAAAAAAAATTGGATTAAACTTGTTCAATTCAACCAAGCAAACAGGCTCAATAACTAAGAACTATAACTATATTATAAATATAATAACTTTAATAATAGGGTTTCAACACTATAAGAAAGTACAGAATAATGATGTAATATTACAACCTTTTTCTGTACATTATTATGATTTATCCTCAAGCTAGAAGTTCTTGAAATCTTTATTACTTGTATTTGTTATTTTCTCTCTTAAAAAGGAATCCTGTGCTCACCTGTTACATCAGTTACCGTGTATACGATAGTTGTAACGGATGATTTGTAACTTGTCCTTTACCTGTTTAACATCATCTCTCATCTCCGCTACCATCAATAGTTCAAACTTTTGCTAATAGATAAGATAAGACACAATGCTAGGTGCCTTGAAGAGCACTAGCTGTGCTGGAGGAAACAACTGATGAATTCTATTGGCTGGAAGTAGAACTAAAGCAGGAGGTTTCTCATCCGAATGTCAATCTGGAGATTCGGCTCCCACGTATGTCCTATTTATAATCCTGGGAACATCTTTACCATCAGTCAGCTGAAAACTCAGCAAGTTTTAAACAAACCTCTCTGAAATCCATCATGCTTTACGTTCACCTCCTTCTACACACACACACACACTTCAGCACACACACTCAAAATATCTCGGAAAATCATGTAAGAGCAGCAATTTTTATAAAATTCACCTACCCATAAATTTACACATTTAAGAAAAAAATAGTACTTTTTTTTTTTTTTACTTTCTGTACTTTTAAAAATTCATAAACCTAAACATCTAGCAAATGAACACCTAAAACACCTAAAACGACCACATTTCACTTCGAATAAATCAAGAACCATAAATTTATGCAGGAAATCTTGCCAATCTTCTCCAAAATTGTGACTTTCCCTGCTATGATTTATAAAGTGATCTATCTGCAAGGTTTCCAAGTAGAACCCTTTTATTAGCTAAGAACACATTTGGATCCGATGAAACCTTGAAGAACCCTTTTCTTCTAAGAGCTCAACAAGTAGCAAGAAGTTAAATGATAATGAGTTAATATTAAGAAAGCAATGAGCATTAATTTGTGGAGTGTGGAGTTTTACTGCACACTTACCCAGTTGATACATACTGTCATAGAAAAAAAAAGGTTCTTTGGATAAGAAAGGGTTCTTAGGTACACAGCCTCCGTCACTGAGTCTGACACCCAGAGGCCACGCCTCCATTTCATTTCTTCTTTAATCCCTCCATCACTTTTATCATGAATATTAGCCTTTCAGAAGGAACCTCACTAGATCAGTAAACAGTTAACCTGCGTGTGTGCGTGTGTGTGTGTGTGTGTGTGTGTGTGTGTGTGTGTGTGTGCACACGCTCTGCACTGTGTGTGAGGTTAATCAAATGCAAAGCACTTTCATCACACCACAGGCTTCGTTAATCGCCACGGCGATGAAACAGCACAACCCCAATTAGGCACCCGGTGAACTGTTCTCGTACTTGCACATCGCACCATCATGCGGCTGTCAGTGTCTGTGTGTGTGTTTGTGTGTGTGTGTGCGTGTGTTGCTGATTTCAGCATATAGCAGCTTGCCTCGGCCATTTTTAATTTAACCAAATGTCAAGGAGAAGTGTACTGCACATACTGTATGTGTGTGTGTGTGTGTGTGTGTGTGTGCGTATATGTGTGCGTATTTTGCATAAAAACACACATTTTAACGCACAAGTCATGACATGAGGCCAATAAAATAACACTGGTTTAATGTATCATGTGCATGCAAGAGGAAATAAAATATCTTGAATCGAAATATACGGGAGACCTTTACCTCCGACTGTTACAAAGTGCTGACACTGGAGACTCCTTCCTTAAAAGTTTCATAAACTTCTTACAGAAAACTTCATCATATCAATGATTACGATGTATTTTTAATCTGTACAAATCCCTGTGAATGAGCTGTTACCATAGAAACAATAATGTATCAGAGCAAGTGTTTTTAATAAAAGACAAATGTGTGCTGTGATATTAAAGGAGGTCTGAGGAATATTTTATACACTGGGAAAGTCCCTGGAGGTAAAAAAGCTTTGAGACTGAGTGTATTATCAATAATAACCAGATCTTTTTGTTCTACTGACATGTACTAATTAGAATTAGGTTCATTTGTATAATTTTTATATAGCAATTGCTGTAATTCTGTATATAAATATTCACTCTCAAGTCTGGGGATTTAGTTAAGCCCCACTGTCAGTTACACTCCACTTCACTGAGTCCTATAAGCTAAAGCCGGGTGCATTTAAAAAAAACTCTCATCACTTGTTCGCCTTTGTATAATCACATCGTTAATGATCTTGAACAGATAATAATAACTATCACACTTCATCTCACTCCGGTTTTCCCTGATCTGAGTAAATCAGGATATAGCTATTACACATGGCTGAGCTGGAACACTGTGTATTTAAGTCATTATATAAGACTAAATTCGTGTTTTTCTGGAAGACATATGTACGATGCCATGTCTGAATGAATCTGAATCTAATTCACGAACCTGTGACAGATTCACAAGTGATTGAGTCTGTGACTCATGGACAAATCCACATCAGATCCACAAATGATTCGGCGTTTGATTCATTAATGAGTCTGTGACTGCGCATGAACAAATCTGTGTCCGATTCATGACTGAATCCATATCTGATTCATAAACAGCTATGCATCTGATTCATAAACAACACTGTGTCGGATTCATGAATGAATCTGCGTCTGATTCAATAACGAATCTGAGTATATGTCATGAAATGTCAAAACAAGTGCTGATTTTAGTATAAATGAACGATGAATCACATGATGAAACCAACTCTGCCCACTATCCCTTATTTATATGTCATTTTCATAAGATGCGACTACTTTGTCTTCTGTATACTTCCTTTATATCTTTATCTTTCTGTATATTAATATCTAATTTAGATGAAACACACCCTAATTTGTGCAGCTGCTGCAACAGAGATACAATGAAAAAGAATATGAAAAGAAAGCACTGTGTGTGTGTGTGTGTGTGTGTGTGTGTGTGTTACTGTACATACCACTTTTGGCAGCACAGCCTCCAGTGTCTCTTTAATGGCCGCCCGGAGGCTGCTCGCATCAACAATGGAGGCCAGCCGCAGCAATGCATCCTGGGAAAGAAAAAAACACAAGCGAGTAAGTCATGACAAGGTCGGTTAACAGTTAAAGTTTAACAAAGCAGCAGGAAGTGTGATACTGAAGCCTGACAATAGGTCATTCCACCATAAACATCATAATCATTTCTCTAACACACACACAAACACACACACACACACACTCACATTTTCATTTCCATATGTTCATGCTTGGCTACATCCAGCTTTGTGGTACATTGTGTTGGAGGTCAGCGATCTTTGACCCCTGCCTTTTGACTCTAATCATGATTAAACATGTTTGTGTAATGAGTCTGATGATTAGAGCGGTGGTGCAGACGTTCAGTCATTAGTGAAACGAGTCGTTAAATGACAGACATTAAAATGAGACTCTGAGACTCTGAGTGCTAATAAGAGAGAGAGAGAGAGAGAATACTGTGACAGATGGAGGTGTTGAAAGGATGGATGTACTGATGAACGGATAATGTATTCATGTACACTGATCTGCCATCACATTGAAACCACCTGCATAATATCATGTAGGTTCCCCTTGTGCCAACAAAACAGCTCTGAGCCATTGAGGCATGGACTCCACAAACCCTCTGAAGGTCTTGTGTGGAAGGACCTGCTGTGGTATCTGGCACCAAGATGTTAGCAGCAGATCCTTTAAGTCCTGTAAATTGTGAGATGGAGCCTCCATGGATCGGACTTGTTTGTCCAGCACATCCCACAGATGCTCAATTGGATTGTGATCTGGGGAATTTGGAGGCCAAATCATCACCCTGAACTGTTTGTCATGTTCCTCAAACCATTCCTGAACAATTTTTGCAGTATGGCAGTGCGCATTATCCTGCTGAAAGAGGCCACTGCCATTAGGGAATACCGTTGCCATGAAGGGGTGTACTTGGTCTGCAACAATGTTTAGGTAGGTGGTACGTGTCAAAGTAACATCCACAAGAATGCCAGGACCCAAGTTTTCCCAGCAGAACATTGTCTAGAGCATCACACTGTCTCTGTTGGCTTGCCTTCTTCCCACAGTGCATCCTGGTTCCATCTCTTTCCCAGGTAAGCGACACACGCACCCGGCCGTAAAAGAAAACATGATTCATCAGACCAGGTCACCTGCTTCCATTCGGTGGTGGACATGGGTCAGCATGTACACAGCAAGCTGCGATGCACTGTGTGTTCTGACACCTTTCTATCATAGCCAGCATTAACTTTTTCAGCAATTTGTGGCACAATAGCTCTTATGTAGGATTGGACCAGGTCACAATTTGGCCCTTGTCAAGGTCACTCAGGTCCTTATGTTTGGCCAATTTACCCGCTTCCAACACGTCAACTTTTGAAAACTGACTGTTCACTTGCTGCCTAATATATCCCATCCCTTGACAGGTGCCATTGTAACAAGATAATCAATTCACTTCACCTGTCAGTGGTTTTAATGTTATGGCTGTATATCAGTATAAATGTGATTGTAAATATTAATGATAGATAGATGGACAGATTGATAATAGTATGCATATATGAAATAATCATAATAATGAAATAATCACAAGACACACTGGAGGAAGCAGACTGGGAGATGTTCCGGCGCAGCTCTGATGACGTCAGCGAGTTTGCAGCACCGGTGCTCGGTTATACAGAGTTTCTGATAGGAGAGACTATTCACACACACTCTGTAAAGGTTCTTCCCAATCAGAAGGCTGCAACACAAGCTGCAGACCGGCAACATAGACGAATACAATGCAGCTTCCTACAACCTGAGGAAAACGGTGAGGGAAGCCAAAAGGAAATATAGGGTCAAGATTGAGACCCACTTTGAGCAAGTAGATTCCAGACGTCTGTGGCAGAGCATGCGAACTGTTACAGACTACAAACCCAAGCCCCCCACCATTAATAATGGCAGTGCCTCCCTAGCCAATGAATTGGACATCATCTATTCATGGTTTGAGGTTACCAGCACAGATCAGGAAAACCATGAATATGAACCATCAGGTCTAGCTGGGGAAGAGGAAAGACTGGTCATTTAAGTACTGGATGTGAGGGAGGTGCGACAAAGTTAACACCAGAAAAGCATGCGGTCCGGACGACATCCCTGGATGTGTGCTAAAAGTCTGTACTAACCAACCAGCACCAGTATTTACCACCATTTTTAAGCTCTCCCTCAACCAGATTGTTGTCTCCACATGTTTTAAGCCTTCTACCATTATTTCTGTCCTCAAAACCACCTGCCCTGCCTCCCTGAATGACTATCGTCCTGTAGCACTTACTTCTATAGTGATGAAATGCTCTGAAAAGCTGGTCAGAGACTATGTCTGCTCCCTGCTCCCCAGCTGCCTAGATCCATTACAATTTGCATACTGGTCCAACAGGTCCACAGGTGATGCCATCAACCACACCCTACACACTGCCCTCTCCCACCTGGACCAGAGGAAAGGAAACTATGTGCGGATGCTGTTTGTGGATTACAGCTCTGCCTTTAACACCATCGTCCCCTCACACCTCTGCAAAAAGCTCCAGAATCTAGGACTGAACTCCTCCACCTGCCACTGGATTCTGGACTTCCTGACCAGACGCCCCCAGGTGGTCAAGATGGGAAACCACACCTCATCTATGCTCACGCTCAGCACCGGAGCCCCTCAGGGCTGCATCCTGCGCCCCCTGCTGTACTCCCTCTACACCAGTGACTGCACGGCCACACACAGCTCCAACAAGCAGGTGAAGTTCACCGGCGACACAGTGGTGGTAGGCCTCATCACCAACAATGATGAGAAGGCCTACTTAGAGGAAGTGAATATCCTCTCCACATGCTGTCAAAATAACAATCTCTCCCTGAACGTCACCAACACTAAGGAGATGATTATTGACTATGTGAAGAGGCAGTTGAGGAACTACTGCCTCCTGTTGATCAAAGGGGCCACAGTCGAGACAGTGAGCAGCATTAAATACCTTGGGGTCCACCTCACAGAAGACCTCTCATGAACAACACGCAAATAGCTTGGTGACCATCTACGATGTCTGGCCAGGTTCAAGGTCTCTCACGGGGTGCTGAAGGCTTTCTACACTGGGGCTGTGGAGAGTCTTCTCACCGGGAACATCACCGCCTGATTCGGAGGCACTATGGCCAAGGACAGAAAGGTGCTGTACAGAATGGTGAAGGCAGTGGAGAAGGCCACCAGGAGTTCTCTCCCCAGCATCACAAACATCTACAACCAGCAATGCAAGACCAGGAGAATTGTAAAAGACTTTCACCACCCTCTAAAGAGTATCTTGTCAGTGCACCCATCAGGGAAGTGCTACCGGATCCTGAGGACCAACACAGTGAGACTCAGGAGAAGTTTCTACCCTCAGTTACTCCGGCTACTGAACGAGGACACTTGAGAAGTCTGCATATTTCTACCTCACACACAGACACACATACACAAACAGTTTGCACTATGAGAAAACCATTTTTTTGCACACTACAGCTCTGTATGTCTGTATGTAGAGTAAAATGTATAGAGTGTGAATGGATGGATGGATGAACTGATACCTAAATGAATGGATGAATGCGTGGATGGATGGCTAGATGAGAAGATGAATAGATGGATAGGTGGTAGAAGTTATATAGATGGGTGAGTGGATGGATGGATGACATAAAAGTGAAGTGGATGGCTAAATATACGGAGTATGAATGGATGGATAAAATCATGCTTGAAAACATTAAAATAAGGTTGATGGATTGATGAATGGATGGATGGGTGAGCAGATGGATGGATAGACGAGCAGATGGATGAATGGATAGATAGATGGATGGGTGAGAAGATGGATGAATGGATGGGTGGATGGAAGAGCAGATACATAGACAAATGAAAGTGGGTGATTGGATGGAGAGATAAATGGATAATGGATATATGAAAAGATAATTGGGCAGATGGCTGGATTAAAACAGTCAGATAAGATACGGAACACACCTAAACATTACTGCTGCTTTCTCTCTCTCTCTCTCTCTCTCTCTCTCTCTCTCTCTCACACCCAAACACTGACAGCAGATTCAATCCTCCACATTGATCCCACTTTCAATTTACAGAGGCTGTTTTGACTGGGGACTTTTTAAAAAGAGCCCCTTAAACACACAATTACACACACACACACACACTGTCCCTCAAGGACAAATCCAACTGATTTAGGATTTTTGGGAAGCTGAAAGGTAAACACTGTCAATCTCGAACTAAGACCAACAAACAAACAACTTTTTTTTTTCTTAATAAATCATGGAAATAGGCCCCGCCCCCTCGACAGTAAATTAGGAATTGTAACAGAAAGGAGGAAGTGATGTGGAGGATTAACTATGTAAATACACAACTCAATACTTTAATAAAAAATGCAATAAAATTACCTTATTGTTTTTTTTGGCATGATTATGAAAAATAATGATGATACTCATTAGTTACATTCTGGGAAATGATGAAGAAAATGTTCTTGTTGGGCTGCACCTTCATACAAGGTGTGTGTAATAATGTATATGATAAAAAAAAATAATAATGAAATAATATAAATCATACATCCTTTAAGCCCTGATGTGCTGAAAACTACATTTTAACACAACAAAGAAGTGAGTGAGAGTGAATGGATTACAAGAAATCGGAACGAATGATGATGGACAGAAAAGATGAAAACCGATGCTAATGTCTCAGGCGGCAGTTTTGTGTGTGTGTGAGTGTGTGTGTGTATTTGTGTGTTAAATATTCATTGCATGCCTGTCCTTCAAATGTCACAGCACTCAGTTTGATTGCTATTCTTATCTGAGGTGTCAGGTAATTAGACTCCTGAAAATGAAGACAGAGAGACAGAGAGAGAGACAGGGAGAGACAGAGAGAGACAGAATATACTAAGTGATGGGGTGCTGTGATGAAGTGTTTTATTCCTCTTACACCAGAGCACATTTAATGAAACAAGTTAGTTTCTCTAGTCACTTATGTTACAGCAGCTAAAAACACTCGTTCCCTCACCAGCCTCTAGTTTTTCTCTCTCTCTCTAAAAAAAAAAAAACCCAGCTTGATGTTACCGGGAAACCACAAAGCGTAAACTCCTCTGTCCTGAAGATGTCGGAAAACATTACAGCTTTACCCTCTGACTGTTACAAAGTGCTGACACTGGAGACTCCTTCCATAAATGCTACATAAACATCTCCTTATCTCCGCGCGCTGTACAATTCCTCGTGAAAGAGCTGTTACTATAGAAACGATAACATATTAGAACGAGTGCATTAATATAAACCCGGGATTGGCAGCTGTACTACTGTCAGAGCTGCTGTTCTAGAAAACGAATCAACACCTTCTGACCAATCACAATCCAGAATTCAGCAGTAGCGTGGTGTAATTTATTCAGGCGACGAATGTAAATCGCTGCCGTAAATGTCAAAGTGTGCACTTTTACCTAACGGGGTCCAGGTCAGGTCACATTCAGAAAGCCTGTCGTTTAAACCCTCAACAAAAAGGCCACGCATGTCGACTCCGAAGTGTGCATGAGCTTCATCACACGAGCAGCTGAATAGATTGCAGTTATAGATCCTCTTGTTAAACAGTCAGCTTGCTAATTAAAAGTGCCAGCAGCTGTCATGAATTACTCGTGGGGGAAAAAAAAGGTCAACTCTAGTACTATGGATTGAAGAGTTCTTCAGTTTGTCCCTCTGGAGGAACCCTTAAATATTCGGCGATGGGTTTCTGTATCAAAGGAGGTTTTATGTAGAACCTAAAATACACAATACTGAATAATACAACAAATCAGTGGAATTCCTATTAAGTTTGCATTTTGAGTTGTAGATACTGTATCATCGTCACTTCATCATCACAGCTTCATCTAAAGAATTTTGCGTTAGTTGATGAAATATTTGGAAAGCTAATACGAATTCACGGTAAGGCTGAGGGGCGGAGTTAGTAGTCGTAGCTTGTTGTTTGTATCTTTAATTATCCAATAAGCCCTTGAAGAAGCCTTTTTTTCTGAGAGTGAAGTTGTAGCTAAAAACCCTTAATTATCCAACAAGACCTGAAAGAACCCTTGAAAACCCCTTTGTTCTGAGCGTGTACATGTTAACCAGTGGAAAGACAGAGTTCCATCTCCGACGTCATGCTGTTTGGAAATGATCTTCTGTACGACGGCTGGCAGGTGTGTGTTTTTGTATCATGATGTTCCTCCGTCCATCTCATTCTCCTCCTTTCATCCTGCCATTTTATCCATGAATAAGAATTCCTCAAATCTCCAGCTCCATCTCTGTCCTGCTAGCAGCTGTCCTTTTCATTGCGATTAGCGCTGTGTGATTACACCCTACCTATTATTCCATCTCTGCACTCCTGTCCTTCTTTCTCTCTCGCTCAGGTGAACATAAAGGGCTGAAGACGATGCCTACAGAGTCTTAATATAGAATCTAATCTAGAACAATGCTGCTCCAGCAGTTATGTAAACACACGTGTATAACGTGCGTCACTTTGTCGTGCTTGTGTGTACGTTTTGCATGTGGCAGTAATTAAGTCTAATTAAATGTACTAAATTTACAGTCCTCCATCGCTCTATCCCTCCCTCTCCATCCGTCCCTCCCTCCTACGCTCCGTTGTGAGACTCCTGTGACTTAATGCTTAATGTTTTTTTCCCCATAAGCATTACAGCACATTTCTACCCACAATGCACGCAGGCATCGAGTCAAATCACAGCCGTTTTAGCTTCTCCAATCTCCCAAACAACTCTGCAGCTCAGCACGACCTTTAGCTGGATACAGAAATGAGTTTTCTCTGGAGAAAACCTACCACAAAGCCCACAGCCACAATTTTAACCATGTTATTATCCGTGTGTGTGTGTGCGTGTGTGTGTGTGTGTGTGTGTGTGTTTTGGAGAGACACTATAATCGTAAAAAAAAAAACAGCTTAATGAGAAAGGGAGGCAGGATAGAGCAGAGCACTGCCATGGGTAGAGCAAGGGTGGAGTCATCACAGCCCAGCAGTCTGTGATGTTAAAGATGCTTAAATAATGTACAATCTGTGCTTACAAATGGGTGGAGCAAAGGTGTAGTGAGGGTGGAGCAAACATTCTCCAAACAATTCTCAAAAGACCAAGTGCGACGTCAGTTCCCTGATAGATTTCATTTCAGTTCTCAGTTCTGTAATTTTAACAATACTTAAATGATCAGTGTGTAGCCGGCGAAGGGGTGGAGTTTGAGATTGACATCAAAGGGGCGGAGTTTCAGACTGACATCATTAGGCTCCCAGTCCAAATCTAAGCAAAGACGGTACTTATGATTCACAATATGAATTGCTTTTGGCTTTAATTTCAGAAACGGAGTGTAAAGTAATTACACAGACGTAACTAAGCATAAAGCATTTCCGACTTCTAACCTGTTGCTATGGTGATATGGAAGACATGCGAAGACAACTGTGCGTTTCTGCTTTTTCACTTGATGGAAGAGCTGATTTTCTGAGGGGGAAAAAGACATGACTTTTACTTTGCTCTGCCTTTATCTAGGTGAACTTTGATCTGTGGATTCATAAGCCTCAGTCTTGTAAGCCAACAGAACCCAACACTGTGGTCTCTTTGCTCAGTGAAAAAAAGGAGGAGCTTCTTATCATTAAGCAGCAGCAAAGCAAAATTTTGCCTTGCCAATTTTCTACTGTTGCTTGGCGCACATCTAAAAAAAATCATTTCTGTTTGTGGTGCAATTCTGTTTATTTCTTTCTTTTTCTTTTTATTAGGATTTTCTTCTTTGCAATGCTGGCACCTCCGTAATATACAATTAGCACAAGTTCTTGCCCGATTTATGAACGTTTCGCTGATTTTCTTTGTGTACGAAGATATGGTGTAAATTATCAAGGGTGTTCACAGCACAGCTCATTTATACAATGCTCACGGAGAACTGAAAACAGCGAAACGACAAAAAGAGCGCCTCCTAATCACGGCGTGCGCTGAATCTTCCAGTAAAGCAGCTCAGCCACAGCAGTGCATCAGCTACCACATACACACAGTGACTCCTCCCCCTTTTAGAGTACCGGGTTGTAAAATACACGCAAGTTCACTCGCAGGAGCACGACTTCCGGGCCACCTTTTCAGCTGCTTTGGGAGCTTTGACAAATCAAAATGTGACACCCAAATTTGCATGGAAAATATGTAAAATAAATAAATAAAATTAAAAAAGGAAAAATGAGTCAAACCCCAGTTGATCCCAACCTTCAAGAATTTTCTCTTCCCCCCTCTCTCTCTCTCTCTCTCTCTCTCTCTCTCTCTCTCTCTCCTGGCTTGTACTTCATTATCCTGACCTTATTAAAACACAATTCACACCTCAATTTTAATATCAAGCCCATAAGTTATGGCACGCCTTGGAGGGATTGTCTCTGCCCTCTCTTATTTCCTAACGTCACCTCTGCAAATCCCTCACCTTCAGCTCCAATCCCCGGCCAATTCACTTTATTAACTCATAAACTTATAATCTCGCTCTGTAAAACAGCCCGATGGCTTCTAATACCACTGCCTGTGTGTTTTATTGCTTTGGTGTTGTTGGTCTGTTGTAACACATCTAAACGATCCTGTTAGAGCGAAATGCCATTAGACGGATGAAATAACGTTCTCTAATTCTTGTCTCTCTGATTAATTTAGCATGACGGTGTTTAACCTTTCTTCATTGCAGTGGGAACAACACATATGTGTTTCTTTGTACACTCTTTGAAAAAAAAGGCACCCTTAAAGCATCTGTGTAGAACACTACGACAGTTTTCAAAATGTTCTATACAAGGACCACGCTAAAAACCTTTAACTAGACAAACAACAATGTATTTCTAACTAATTTTCCGAGGTTTTTTTTTTTTGCTTTGTGGGCGTGGCCTGCTGTTAGTTTTTAGTTTTCTGCTGATTGCCATGGTTTCACTGGTACTGCCAAGGAAGTGCGATATCTACAACACACTAGCTAAATGGAGTCCTAGCACATTCATAACACACACAAAACACGCACGCGGTGACGCTTTTCAAAAACACTTAAAAACCACCATGAAGATGGCTTTGGACCACAATTCATATGGACTGTTATGCTTTGATAGCTTTAGGACTGCAATTGCTATGATAGCTTTAGGACTGCAATCGCCACAAACAGTTGTGCAGTCAAGTCTCCATCAGTGGACAGCGGACAAGTTCAACAAAATAGACTTCATGTGAAAACGGCAATGAATTTCCTGGTTACACAATTGCACTATTTGTCCATGTAGTACACAGTTATAGAAGGGATTTATTTATAATCGCACTATCTGTTATCACTCAGATGAGGATGGGTTTCCTTTTGCGTCTGGTTCCTCTCAAGGTTTCTTCCTCATACCATCTCAGGGAGTTTTTCCTCACCGCCGTCGCCTCTGGCTTGCTCATTAGGCACAAACTCAAATATTTACAATTAATATCCTGACAAATTTATTTCTGCAAAGCTGCTTCGTGACGATGTCCTCCGTTAAAAACATGAAAAACAGTGAAAATTTCTCCGCCATGGAGCCCGTTTTCAAAAAAGCTTCATTTTCAGTGACCCGAAACGTTTTTTTTTTCTTCCAAGATGTAATTCATTTTAACCCAACCTGATCTCATGAAAGATTTATACGAAGTCTAAGACTTGAGAATGATTTCACTGGATAAAAATGTTTAGCTAAAATATGTTTTCATATACAAATCATTAAAGTGTTAACGGATGCTTTGGGAACAAGACTTCATCCGGATTGCTCATACGTGATTAAATTAAAACAAACAAACAAAAAAAATCATATGATCACAGAAATGCAGATTTTATATGAAAAGATAACAGATGGAAAAATACAGCCCCAAACTTTAGCCACTTGGAATTTGTGGAATTTTTTTTAAAAGCTATTTTTCCATTCTAATCTTTTAAAAAAGGTTATATATGTAACACTACATACACTTACAGTACATATAACAATCACATTTTTTATGCGATTTGGAATCACGAGACAATATAGATTTATTTATTTTTAATAAATTTAAGTCGATATTTTACTTTTGAAAATGAACAGGCTTTGAAACCTGTTTTCATGTTGTTGGTTTGTTATTCAGCGACTTTTTTTAAAATAACTTGTGATGGACGTTTTTAGTGATTGTTTAATGACAGAAAAGCATTTTTTTCTTCGGCAAACCCATCTAGGTGGCGGAGTGTGAGCAAGTGGAAGGTGAGCATTTAGAGGAGATTTGCGTTCTCGGTTCTGTCTAATCCACTGAGTTTACTGCAGCAGATTATAAAGCAGATGTTGCCAGATTTCAGACGGCGGGAAATCCTCAGGAATCGGGGGATTAGTGTGAGTTTAGCGGCTGAGGAGAACGAAATAAAAAACGGAGATGGAGTGTGACAGGAAAGCAGGAAGGACGAGGAACTTGGAGAATATTGTGCTCAGATCAAAATAATCTTTCTGGTTTTTTTTGTTTTTTTAAAAAAAAAAAACAATTGAATTTAAATTACAGCATGAAACTTGCGTTCGCTTGGCTCAAGTTCTGTAAAGAGCATTAAAGTTCTAGAACATTTTTCTATCAAACAGAGAACAGGACACACACACACACACACACACACACACACACACCGAATAGCAGAAATGACGTGTGCTCGGTATTGTTATCTATTTTTGGGCCCCGCTGTGTTGCTAAACCTTTCTTCCGCTAATTTAAATAACAAATGCCAAAGGGAGTTGGCACTAAGTAAAAACACGCACACACACACACACACACACACACACACACACACACACACACACACGTCACAAATATCAGCAAGATGGAAAACCCAGAATCAATTCCAGTCCTCCAGTTTAACTGTGTCTCGAATCTCCCTGAATTTCACGTGATGTGTGGAGTTCACACTGTGGAGTTTCACAGTTTTGTGTACTTTCATGAAAAATCTTGAGACAAAAAAAACCAAAACATTAAGGTTCTGAAGAGAAGCAACCTGATGACATCATCAAATTCGATTCTACATACGACCTTTAGAGACTTTAGGGTGCTAAGACGGAAGCTTTCTTTTCTAAATTAAAATATCCACCGATATTAATATCCACTATTTAGCAAGCACTGTTAGCAAGTCGGCAAGGCGTTTAGCAGCTACAATTACACTTTCCCGGTTACCATGACTACTGGCCAGCGACATGTGGCTATGTCGCCCTCAGAAGTGTACAGTTCTGTAGATCACTGTAGTTACCACGTGACCTCATTAATGTACAGGTCTGGACTGTGTTCAGTTGTCAAGGCAATTGCAACATGAACTTTCAGTCTTTTTTTTTTCTTTCTTTCTTTTTTTTTTTTAATTATTAAGCAAAGGCGCCCTTCTGAGACTACATATCGACAATGAAGCAATAAAACTCTAACAGGGAAATAAGAATCATAAAATCTACATTCAATAAGCTTCAAATAAGCGTCTAATATATAAATTAAATATCAATAAATTAAACTAAATAAATGAAATAGAATAGAAATTAAACTGTCACAGATCAAAAACATACAACCAATTTAAAACCAATATACCAGGTAACACAATCCCAAAAGATCCCACAATACGCTAATTAAAATAAACCCATAAAAAGAAACGATCCAAATTTAATAAAATAAATAACTGGTACTGAACGATGAAAATTCAGTGTTCCACTGATGTGGGGCAAAAAGAATGAGATTTAATATAAATGCTGTTTCCATCACCTTCATCACCTTGACAGGAGCGAAAGAGTTCTAAAATGTAAATTAAATTTAAAATAAATTGTGATTAAGGCCTGATTTATATTTGACGTGTTCTCTCACTCGTCTGCGCAACAGAGCAAATCATTTATGTCCATCAGGATTCACGGTCGAAAGTGTAAAATGCTTACTGATTCCGTTAAACACCCTGATGAGCTCTGTGTCCCCTTAAACGTTCCGCCGTCGTCGTGATTGTTGTCATGATCTGTGTCTCAGATCTAAAACTCCGACCTTATTAAAAATCTAGAAAAAGGCGTTTAAAGGATTGAACCCCCCGACCATCTGATCAGTAACCCCAGGTAACCCCAGTAACCCCAGTAAACCCAGTAACCCCAGTAAACCCCAGGTAACCCCAGTAACCCCAGTAAACCCAGTAACCCCAGTAAACCCAAGGTAACCCCAGTAAACTCCAGTAAACTCCAGTAACCCCAGTAAACCCCAGTAAACCCCAGTAACCCTCAGTAACCCCAGTAAACTCCAGTAACCCCAGTAACCCCAGTAAACCCCAGGTAACCCCAGTAACCCCAGTAAACTCCAGTAAACCCCAGTAACCCCCAGGTAACCCCAGTAACCTCCAGTAAACCCCAGTAACCCCAGTAACCCCAGTAAACCCCAGTAAACCCCAGGTAACCCCAGTAACCCCCAGTAACCCCAGTAAACCCCAGTAACCCTCAGTAACCCCAGTAACCCCAGTAAACCCCAGGTAACCCCAATAACCCCAGTAAACCCCAGTAACCCTCAGTAACCCCAGTAAACCCCAGGTAACCCCAGTAACCCCAGTAAACCCCAGCTAACCCCAGTAACCCCCAGTAACCCTCAGTAACCCCAGTAACCCCAGTAAACCCCAGGTAACCCCAGGTAACCCCAGTAACCCCAGTAAACCCCAGTAACCCTCAGTAACCCCAGTAACCCCAGTAAACCCCAGTAACCCAGTAACCCCAGTAAACCCCAGTAACCCCAGTAACCCCCAGTAACCCCAGTAAACCCCAGGTAACCCCAGTAACCCCAGTAACCCCAGGCATAATCCAGTCACTGTGAGCATTTATTTATTTATTTACCAAAACACAGTTTAATATATATTTATATACATGTATACTGTGCATAGCATAACAATATATGATATATAAATACACACACACACACACACACACACACACACACACACACACAGTGCCGTGTGTAGATGTTTTGGCTGTTTGGATGATAACGGTTCTGGATGTTATTCCAACAGAGCCGCATCTCCAGTCTCATAAACATACTGGAGACACATGCACTGTAGAATACAGCCAGACCAACACAACAGCCAAGCTTCACAACAACTACATACCCACACCTACACCCTAAACACGCTGGCGTCACGTGCACTGGAGAACACAGCCAAACGACACGACTACACCAGTCAAATGAGCGCTGACGTTTCAGCAGCAACTACAAACTTTAACCGCAAAACTACGATTAAAGTAATCAAACCGCAAGAAAGCGTTTATATATTATTTTTGTCTCTACTGCTCTCAGCCAGAGCTCAGTGTCAGGGAACGGTGATACTGACAAAGGTAATTAACATATGAATGGAACACACACATCCCCACACACACTTGTGCACGCACACACACACACAGAGGAATGTCGTTTTTTTTTTATTGATTAGAAGAAAAGAATCGTGGAGTCAGAATGACATTTGAAGTCAGAATGACATTTGAAATCGTGGAACTGAAAAGAATCTGACTCTGTGTGTGTGTGTGTGTGTGTGTGTGTGTGTGTGTGTGTGTAGAGAGAGAGCTTTTGTGTGTGGGCAAAGAAACATATAAGTCTATGCAAACGCACATACACGGCGGAGGCGAGGCGTTAAACGGTGTGCGAGCATGCAAGTAATGCGATGGTTGCCATGGCGACCAAGGCCGTATGGAGAACGAGGGGACGTGCTAGCTTTAGCTTTAGCTTTAGCGTTAGCGTTAGCGTTAGAGCATGTTCATTAGAAGAAGAAAAAGAAAGATGGATATAGAGAGAGAGGGAATGCGGGAGAAAAAGTGTTATTTTTAGTTGTGGAATATGAATTGCTTTCTTCGTGTGGAATAGGGGCAGGAACCTGTAGGTGGAGCCAAATCAAGCGCGTTTATAAGCAAACTAATAAATAAATGAGTAAAGAAATTGGAATTTCCATTTGAAAATGTGATTAAATTGTAAATGTGATTCATTTGAAAATGTGATTAAATTGTAAATGTGATTCATTTGAAAATGTGATTAAATTGAAAATGTGATTCATTTGAAAATGTGATTCATTCGAAAATCTGATTCACTGCAGCCTTTAATTTCCCCCCGTTTTTGGCATTAAAAATCTCAGAATATCTAGATAGATAGATAGATAGATAGATAGATAGATAGCATTTATTGTCATTGTATTTCTACAACGAGATGAATGGAATGACGGGTCACATCTTCCCCCTAAGGAGAGAAGAGGTCCTTAAAGCAGCCATGCTAACGTCCTCTCTCATCTTTTGATTCTTTTCCATGTACTGTACTCGTTTCACTAAAGTCTTAAAGAGCAAAACATGAGTAGAGAGAGAGAGACAGACAGAGAGACAGATAGCATGAGAGAGAGAGAGAGAGAGAGAAAGAGAGAGAGAGAGAACAAAGGGTTGAGTGCATTGATCTCAGCTGCACATTTCAGCAAATTGACAAATCCTTCAGAGAAAGGGGATGTGGGAGACGTGTGCGTGTGTGTTGTGTGTGTGTGTGTTGTGCGTGTGTGTGTGTGTGTGTTGTGCGTGTGTGTGTGTGTGTGCGTGTATGAATGAATCAAAGAATTTCTGTCAAACACATGTTATTAAACCATCTGTCCCCTTTGTGGTCTCTCTCTCTCTCTCTCTCTCTCTCTCTCACTCTCTCTGGTTGCTCTAAATGCTCTCTGATGCCACAGTCTAATTATAAAAATCAAAGCAGCTCAGATTGGAGACACACACACACACACACACACACACACACACACACACACACGCACACATACACACTAATAATGCCAATACAGGGAAACAACTGCATTGATGACTTCCTGAATTCTCATAATTCAACAGCTGTCAATCAACTAATGGGGCTGGCGAGAGGCAATCATGGTGATGAGAACACTCTCTCTCTCTCTCTCTCTCTCTCTCTCTCTCCAAATCTCTATATATAGCTCCATACATCTTCAAATTATTGATGTCCTTTCTTTTAAAAGCATGAATATGCAAATGAAACCGCGTAAATATGCAAGGGAACAAAAAAATAAGATGAAGGGAATCGCAAACGGCGTAACGAGACGCCCACAAATCTGAATCTGTCAATTCAATGTGCTTATATAATCACACACACACACACACACACACACACACCACCCACGTCTGCACTGACGTGAAGGTGAGATAGAATAATGAAATGAAATGAAATTAAAAAAAAAAACGATTGCGTGTGTCAGATTCACTCATTTAAATGGCAGAGGGAAAGCGTGACGAGGAGAAAGAAAGAACGAGGGAAGGAGAGAAGGAGCGAAGGAGAGAGTACAGCACACACTCTCGCCTCTCTGCGGGCTTCGTATTTTTTAGTTAACCTTGAGTGGGAGAAAGATGAAAAGAAAAACATGTTATTCAACAAAGCGATTATTAAAGAAACTGCAGGCGGCGATGTTCATCTTCATTCGGGTAGTCCTTCACTGTCCTCTCTGGGACAGAGGGTCAAAGGTCAAAGGGCCATCCGTTAGTGTATTAGGAAATATGTCAAATAATTCATGTAGCTGCACGTTTTTGCGCCCGTGTCTGTATATTCGATCTCTGACATCATCAGTGACGTCATCAGCCACTGTTATAGGAAAACTATCAGTTAAACCTGGCCCTGGAATATGTTTCTCCTGAAATACCTGTGCTGTGTCGTACTTTTCCTTTTGCTCTTTTAGCTCCGCCTCGCAGTGTTTCACTCTGCGCTACCTCGTGTTTAGCCGTCTCTGCTTCTCCCCCTGGCCCGTCAGTCTGTTCTGATTATGGATAACTCTGTATAACTCCGCTCTGTGGACTCCGATTACTGGAATAACCGGAATAAATTCGCATTAAATATCACACACACTCGCATCCTGTGCCTCTCACCTGTTATGGACTTTAATAAAAATCCATTTATTTATTCATTTATTCCTCTAGTGCCTATGGCCAAATAGCAAGTGAGGAATAAAAAAGGAAAAAAAAAATGTCCTTGAAAATCTAGAGTCACCAGGTGAAAAGCATCACACATACACACACACACACACACACACACACAGAGAGAGGGAGCGAGAGAGAGAGAGAGATAAACACGAGCATATCTAACTTCTTGGCAGGAAGAAACTTCCATCTCTGTTCACATTAGATCAACATCACGACTCGGAGAGACTCAAGGTCAAGAGTGAGGGAATATAAATAGTGTGTGTATAAAAGAGAGAGAGAGAAAAGCGTGTGGAGGAGTGTGGAGGAGTGTGTGTGGGTATGTGTTAGCAAGAGGTCAACGCTGCCTACTTGCCTTGGCTCTTTATCTAATTGGAAGGACAGCATAGGAGCTATTCATCTCACAGGCAGCACACACACACACACACACACACACACACACACACACACACATATTTATCTATTCATCAATAATGCCTCCTCAGAGGCAGATGAATTTAAAAGGTAAGCTGCTGAGAGTCAACATCTCAACTGTAGTGTGTTTGTGTGTGTGTGTGCGTGTGTGTGTGTGTGTGTGTGTGTGTGTGTGTGTTCTTCACCTACACCCCGTTTTCCTTTCTGAAATTACATAAGCTGCCCAGTAAAGCAAACATCTTTCAAGAACAAAGCTCCAGACACTTTTCTAAAACCTAAATCCTCATTCTGTGAGTCTCGTCTTTTATAAAACACTCAGCGAGCAGGAACTGATGCAGAACCACAGAGTTTCAAGGTTTCTTTCCTGCACTGAATATAAAGTAAGATCACACTCCTTTTTTTTTTTTTTATGTAAAACCAGTAGAGCCTCTAAAACCCAGGACGTTCTGGTTATGTGTTTACTGGAGGCTTTGCACTTGTAGTGTTTATCAGGATACACACACACACACACACACAGGGTTGTGTTCAGAGTCGCTTCTTGACTCCAAAGGTTATGCCAGTACTTATGTGAAGAAACTTCCTGGTATTCAGAGTCGGGTTACGCACGGGATTAAGTGGATTTTCTGAGCTCCACATTCAGATGATTAAAATCACCTGCGTGTAGTTTCACACCTCTTGGGTTGCCAGATTTTTACTTGTGGAGTTTTTCACTAGTGTGTAGTGCTTTAAACACAAACGCTCACCTATAAACCTGAAAAATCTGGGATCGAAAATGTGGACTGAAGATAAGAAATGTCTCTGATTGAGAGAGAGAGAGTGAGAGAGAGAGAGAGAGAGAGAGAGAGAGAGAAGATGGACATGGCTGAGTGACTTGCAAAAGCCTGAGCCTGTTAGAGGATCAATATAAACCATTTACGTTATGTTCTAGGACTTTAATATTTCATCAGTGGAAAATATAATGCTTTCTTGTTTTCTCATTATCTCTTTTATCACTCTCTCTTTTATCACTCTCTCTCTCTCTCTCTCTCTCTCTCTCTCTCTCGCTCTCTCTCACACACACACACACACACACACATACACACACACACACATTCCAGGATTGGATTCCAGGCAAACTGGACCTCATCAATCCCACCTCTTGAACTGAAACTTCATTCTGGCAATCCATAAAGTCAGCAGTAAAATCCCCGGAGCTTCTCCACTCTCTATTCATCCATCTTGGGATAAAAGAGGGATGATGAAAGGAGTGATAGAATAATAGGAAATGTGTCTTTTTTGGATGTGGAACTGTGAGCATATGGACATTCTGTTCCACTGCTGCGGGTTCTCAGTGGGACACCATCACGTGATCATATCACGGCACATTCCTCTCTCTGCCCTTACATAGAAACGAGAATCTTCTACAAATGACAAACAATCTGCCCTCCAGACTAACGGCAACGCTGGAGAACTAATGGACAGGAAAAAAATCGATCAGAACGAATGTAATTACTCCTTTTTTTAATTGCTTTGTTTCTGTAACTCTCCCTGAAACTCCAAATCAAAGTGTGTTTACAGAAGCCTGCTCAGAACAGCACACTGATAACACGCAGTGGTCAGGAGAATAATGTGGACTAAATTTTCCTACTTATCTGAGTCTCATGTTTCGATCAGCAGCCCACCACCACCAGCACCACACCTAATAACCACTTTCCTAACACCACAGTCACAACAGTTCATTCACAGCGCCATGTGTATAACACTATACTGATAATAACACATCAATAACACCATAACACCATGCTGGCAAACCTACAGCTGTCTGTAATACCACATTAATAACCACTTTTCACACACTGTTAGTAATACCCTGCCTATACCAGCACGTTCCTTACACTGCCCCATAACACCCCCTATAACACCACCCCCACAGCACCACCCCATAACACCCCCCTAACACCACCCCCACAGCACCACCCCATAACACCCCCCTAACACCACCCCCAACACCACCCTATAACACCACCCCATAACACCACCCCACAGCACCACCCTATAACACCACCCTATAACACCCCCCAACACCACCCCATAACACCCCCCTAACACCACCCCCAACACCACCCCATAACACCTCCCCAACACCACCCCCACAGCACCACCCCATAACACCCCCCTAACACCACCCCCAACACCACCCTATAACACCACCCCATA
>CM074987.1:4589167-4604540 GCA_037576825.1 Pangasius krempfi
ACTGAACACACACACGTCCTCCGACTACACTACTGAACACACACACGTCCTCCGACTGCACTACTGAACACACACACACCGTCCGACTAGAGTGTGTGCGATTGTGTGTATGTGTGTGTGTTGAAGAAATGAAAGAACATATAAGCCATTTCTATCTAACAATATCTCTCTGTGCACACTGTGTATCTTTCTTGTGTGTGTTTGTTTGTGTGTATGTGTGTGTGTCAGTGATTTATTTGGGAGTGTGTTTGAACAGATTGCTGAGGCTGCCTCTTCTCAACCAAAACACACACACACACACACACACACACACACACACAGGGTGTGTGTATATCCTTGACCTATGGGGAAATTCAGACAAACATAGAACTGACTTGTTTTTGCAACACAGGGGGTCTTTCACTCTGTGTGTGTGTGTGTGTGTGTGTACGTGTGTATACGTGTGTGTGTGTATGCGTGTGTGCACACACTGGGTCTTTGTATCCTGTTGATGCTGATGAAGCTCATCTTCAGTACAATACCACAGCATCCTATTAGGATATCCTCTCTAATCCCATTGCGCACACACACACACACACACACACACACACACACCTCTAACCGGTCATAGTAGGTCAGTAAATGAGTCCTTGACCTTTGATAGTAAACACACACAGGTAGAGTGCTGGGGTGATGATATATCAGTAATGATGGTTTATTGTGATAGAGTGAAATACTGATATTGTTAAAGTGGTGTACATGATGATGTCATTGGATACAAAAACTTTTTTTTTTAAACCAAAAGCATACGCCTTTTCAGTTTAAACAATATTCTAGCAGTTTTCCTTAACACATCATTGCAAAAGTTTCACAATGCATTGTTTCAATTTAGTTTTTAGTTTTTTTCGTTTAGCGCTCGTCACGAAACAGCTTTACACAAATCCTCACAACGCTGTCATGTCGTGATTCTGCCGCAACACACTCACACTTCATAACACACTAATGTGGATTCCTGAGCTAGACTAGCATGATACAGTTTCACGTTCTGTTTTTTTTCCTTCATATTTAAAGCCCTTTCACATTTGTAAGCAAGATTGATTTATAAAACATATTTAAAACAACTTGTGTCGACTGAAGCGCAAGAAAAGAAATAACATAAACATATCAAAACGTAAAAGAAGGACTCAGCGTGTACGAATCCAATCCAGAAGAAATAGAAATAAACAGTAAATAAATAAATGCTCCCTATGGTAAGCAGGATGTCCTTTTAAAATAAGTTATTATTACAAAATAGTGATATTTAATGAATTCATTTATTTAATTTTATTTAATATTATTAAATGGCACCCCCCCCACATCCCCTCAAAGGAAGTGAGACTCATTGTGAGTCTTATTAGAGTTATTAGAGTACAAAACACAAAAACCGAACGAACACTAAAGTGCAACTGATGTAAATCAAAGCGGAGAAAACGAAACAAAAATACAGTAATGATAATAACTGTAATGTATTTTAATATTAATAACAAATAAATTAAGCAAAATGATCAATTTCACTGTGATTCAAAGTCAGAAAATGATTCTGTAATGCGTCCTGTAAAATCCTTTGACTGAACATGGAGCTGGAGTACAGGAGGACGCTCAGATCATACGGCGAGACCAATACGTTGTGCGTTAACTTTGGACCGAATAAAAACATCGAGTCTGATTTGCCAAATACGCAGATAATTGCAGGCGTTTAGCCACTTCAACATAAAAGTCCCACCAATCAGGACGTCTTTCCGTTCAAATGCCCGCTTTCCTCAAAACAGAAACACGCAGCATTCGTTTAGATAATCAGAGTGGAGGATCAGCTTCCTGTGACCTCTTCACACTAACGCTCGCTCTGTGTGTAAAGCAGCTGCTCCACATTCACAAGCGCATAAATATTTAACACACACGACACACGATTTCTACTTCTATCAACTACGCCGTCATTGCGCTCGCTCAGATAGAGAGTGACAGGAGAAAAAAAACATTCTGCGTATTCATCCGGACGAGTGTGGACGTCGGATGGAACCGATTCACGCTGGGAAACGAAGCTCTTCGGAAGTTTCTCAAATCTCAAACCGCTTCCTGAGAGGTTTTAAAATCCAGCCGGGTCTTTAAGGATGTTGTCGAATTTGACTCAATTTTTCTCTGATGTTCTACATTCGGTACAACTTTCAAAAAGTTTCAAATTTGCATACGTTTTCTAAAGATTTATAAAGTTTACGACTTTGCGATGATGTTTTTTAGAGGTTCTACATAAGAGGACAGATTGTAACGATTTCAACGATGTGTATCACGGAAATTCAAGAATTCCAGAACTTTCAAAGAAGACGCAGAAGTTTAGGGAAAATGGGATACGCAAAGTGTGAAAGAGGAAGAGGAGTGCAGTCAAGGTCAAAGGTCACGGAGCTGCTGATGAGTTCTGTGATTTGAGAATGTTAGAGTCAGCGCTGCGTGGCTGTTTCATGGCTGGGTTCAGAGGAACCGCTCAGTGTGGGATAGATAGATAGATAGATAGAGAGGGAAAACAGAGGGGGACGAAGGGAAGAAACAGAATGAGAGGAAGGAAGCATTTTTTTTTTGATGAATCAGTTCTCCGGTAACAGCGTGACATCACTGCGACCTGGGTTTCCACTTCCTGACACTTCAGCGGTAAAAGATTATTCTCGCTCTTTTTTGTCTTTTCATTCTGTTAGCCATGGCAACAGGCCAGTGTTGCTACGGCTACAAAAGAGTGATAGCAACAAAATGAAGCGCTGGGAACGTCTGTTATCTTTTTGTTTTTGCCAGCAGGAGGAACGAGGGAAACTTCTCTCTCTCTCTCTCTCTCTCTCTCTCAATCTCTCGTTCTCTTGTGCAAGAAAAGAACAGAGTGAAAGCATCACGCTGATCGCATCCAGCACCCCTCTGTTCCTACGGTCTGTTCCTCATGCCTATTTGTGGTTCTTTACACACATACACACACACACACACACACACACACACACACACACACACACACACAGACTTCTTTTAACTCACGGCAGTCCCTTGAAAACTGAAGATGATGTTGCGCATGTGTGATAGAGTGTCTGATGGAATTCTGCTGCTAGTTAAAACATTTTCTGCGATATTATTCTCTCACACTTCTTGACATGCTCATCACCTCCTGAAGTCACACGTAATGAGTGTTAGAACACAAACAGGCTCTTCGTAAACTCTCAAAAGCGGCCGAGTTTCTCTCGCAGCCACCAGACGTGAGTGCGATCACGCTGAGATCCCATCAAACACTCAACTCAAAAATAACTCAAGAGCTGCTGTGACTCAACTTTCACTGATTCACCGAATCACATCCTTCGCGATTTGTTTCTGCTGTAAACATTACTGCAGCTCGAAAAGGACTAAAAACCCCAAATCACCGAGTTGCTCCAATTCTAAAAAGTCTGACTCATATAAATTACTCCAGGTCGATAAGGTCGGACTCTCTGATCCGCACTTAGCAGAGTCGCGCAGGAACGGATTTGAGTTGAATGACTTTTAAACTCTCCTGTGTCTGATTCATGAATATGTTGAACAGCTTGAGAGCAAATGATGAATCAGCCTCGTCCATGTAGAAAAAGAAAAATGAAAAATGTTACTTATTTTATAAATATTCTGTAGCACGTCCCTGATGATCCGTAATGTGAGTTATAGATTCAGGATGACCAATGGAAAAAAAATCATAACATTTTTGTGGAAAAAGTAAAAAGTAATAAATAAGAAAAAAAGCAACATTGTTGTGCATAAATGCAAACAGGAAACAAAGATTTAGTGTCAAGATATATATATGTTTTGGTATTTTTACAAAGAAGGAAACACAAGGCGATTCCTGAGTGCTAGGAGCTGAGATAAAAGATGTCTAAAATTGTATTTTTGTAATTATACTTCTTTATATTTAGCAGTATTAGGATATAAAAAAAAAGAAAAAAACTATATTTCTTTACTGGCCTTTATCCAGGAATATTAATGTGTGGTAATAATTTAATGAAAAAGGGACATTCAGTCATCGTGTCTCATAAAAGTCAAACATATTTATTAAACCTAACTCAAATAAATGACTCATTCAAATAAAGTCTGACGTCAATGAAACAGTCTTATTCAGATCCCTTAACTCAAATATTACTCCCAGTTTTATTATACAAACAAATCTATTGTTTTTTTTTTACATGACTACTAAAATGCAGACACCTTTATTAACCATAACTCAAATATCGGACTCTGATTTATTTCAAAATCTGATTTAGTTCACTTCAGTGGTTTCTGACTCATCTTGTGTCATTAAATCCAAAAATTCCAAAATTATTTAACCTTAAAAAAACATGACTGTTAGCTTTTTTCAAATGAGTCATCTCGACTTGCTAACTCAAAGTGTCTGACTCCCAATTAGACTCAAACCAGGTATGACTCACTCTAGATACAAAACTCAAAGATATGAAACTGTCAAAAAAAATTAACTTGCTGAGTTACGCTAACTCAAAAACTCTAAGTCATTTAATTTCCTCAACTCAAAAAAATGACAGTAATCCTAACTGGGAAAAATCGAATTAATTTGAATACTTTGACTCAAATAATTGACTCATCTAATGCTAATACAACTCAAAACTCCTTTAAATGCTCAAAACCGTCTGACTCATTTCCTTAACGTGACTCAAATTTTTGACTCACATAACGTTATTTACTGAATTTTTTTTTTACTCAAGTACTGACTCATTTAGAGACCCTGACTCAAAAAAATTTAAGACTCGTTTTTTATTTCTCTTTACCAGAAAGATTTGGTTTATTGAAATGTATGTCATTTGCATTTCCCGTTTGTCAGTTAGAAATGTTAGACAGTTAACGATTAGAGAGAGTCAGCTGGAAAAAAAAAAAACCTCTCCGGAGAAGAAGGGTTGACCTTTGACCCGTCAGCATCCTGTATTCCACAGATGCAGAGCTGACTCAGAGTCAGATAAACCCTACTGCATTTTACTTGCCTTTAATCTAAACTCGGTGAAGAATCCTGCCTGATGTCTATAATTGGACAGATCTGCGCTGGTGATGACAAACAGGAAGCAGTTCTTGGGAGTGGATTCGGAATTCTGCTTCAGAAAATCGGCTTTAATTGGACACAAATGAGCAGACAAATGAAATCCATTTACACGAGTATTCCCCTCGGTCTGAGCTGATTAAAGCAGAACGACAGCTCGGATTCTCTCTCGCCATCTCTATTTTCCTTCATCTGTTCCTTTTTTCCTCTCTCTCTCTCTCTCTCTCACTCTCTCTCTTTCTGTTCTCATATCTCTTTTTTTCTATGAGAAAAGTTATTTTAATAGCCACACAATTAGCCGTGTGTGATGCTCACAAGCTGTTTTTTATCACTCCGGTCGATATCACATTATCACGCTGTTAGATCCGAGCCACAGTTCTGCCTCGTCTGAAACAATCCCTCCTTTAAATGTGTCCTGATTGGTCAGAAGGTGTTGATTCGTTTTCTAGGACAGCAGCTCTAACAGTAGCGCAGCTGCAAATCGCGGGTTTATATTAACGCGCTCGTTCTAATACGCTATCGTTTCTGCGGTGTCGTAACAGCTCGTCTGCGGTGGACACGCCATAGAAATGGATTGAAAAAAACATGACGGAAGGAAAAAAACAAAACGGGGAAAAAAATGGAAGGAGTCTCCAGTATCAGTGCGTCGTATCGGTCAGAGGTAAAACTGTAACTTTTAGGTTTCCGACATCTTCAGGACAGAGGAGTTTACACTTCGTTGTGGGTTCTGATGTATCAATGTCTCTCTCGCTCTCTCTCTCTCCACTTATACATATAAGTGCTTCATAAAAACTGAAGGCCATTTGTTCTTTTCCTTATCTCTACTTTACACTGTGAGAGTCGACGGAAGAGAAAAAGCTTGTCACCTTTTCTAAAAGTTAAACTGATTAAAGCATCAGGATGTCATCCAAGCCAGAGTACAAGTCCTACACGTGCACGCTGATGATGTCATGTGCGACGCAGTCGATGAGTGAGGACGTGATCACGGTTTAAAGAACAAAGCTCTTCCTGAGGTCTTCCTCTTCCCTGTGGGTGACTTGTTCAACCGCTCAGAAGTTAAAGGTTTTACAGCAGTCCTTTCCTGACATTTCATTTCAAATCTCAGCTTCCTCTCTGCTCACAGTGATATAACTGCAATGTAGAAACTAAAGCCATGCTCAAAAAAACAGAAAAGGAAAAGAAAGAAAGAAAGAAAGAAAGAAAGAAAGAAAGAAAGCAGGTGGTTTTGGACAGTTGGGAGCGGATGAGTGTGTGAGTCACTAGAACATTCCACTGCAGTTTATGTTCCAGTTTCAGATGCTGTGATCAGACAGGATGATGTATTGACCCCCTCTGACCCCGCCCCCTGATGACATCACACAAGGTGAAGAGTGAAGAGATCTCCAAACGGGCCACTCAGAGACAGACAGGCGGGCAGACAGACAGACAGAGTGGGAGAAACAGGAGGTGGCAAGAGAGAGTGAGAAAGGATAGACGAAAGAAGGAAAAAAGGGCAAAAGGAGAAAAAACAAAGTTAATTCATTCATTCATTACTCAGAATGAATGGACAGAATCAGTGATAGAGAAAGAAAGAAAGAAAGAAAGAAAGAAAGAAAGAAAGAAAGAAAGACTAAAGCACGTCTGACTCTGTTCCCGTGGAGACACGCACGGAGCATCTTGGGTAGCTAACGTCTGCGAACCTCTTGGCAACCGTCACCCAGGTAACGGGAAAGTGATGAGCGTAGATGGCCGCCTCATCCTCAGAGACATGAATACCGATATACGCACATGGACTAGTGCACTATCAAAAAGTGTGTGTGTGTGTGTGTGTGTGTATGTGTGTGTGTGTGTGTGTGTGTGTGCACGCTTGTGTGTCCATGTCTACTTTTCTTGCCTCCAATAGCACTCATTATTTACATAAGCAACCAACCAAACCTCAAAATGGACTACATACACCCACTGTGTGTGTGTGCGCGTGTGTGTGTGTGTGTGTGCGTGTGTGTGTGTGTGTGTGTGTGTGTTTGTGTGGTTTTTCCAAATCACTGATGATCATCTGGTCCATGAAGCCTGATTAACACTAATGATGCTTCACTTTTCTGACCTCAGCGTCCCGTGTCTTCTTCAGTGACCAAGTAATAACAAACTTTACCTGTCTCTCTCTCTGTCTCTCTCTCTGTCTCTCTCTCTCTCTCTGTCTCTCTCTCTGTCTCTCTCTGTCTCTCTCTGTCTCTCTCTCTGTCTCTCTCTCTGTCTCTCTCTCTGTCTCACTCTCTCTGTCTCTTTTTCTGCCTCTCTCTCTCTCTGTCTGTTCCCCCTCATTCCTACAGGTACACCACTCATCCACCCACTCACCCACTCACACACACACACACACACACCCACACACACACATACACACACACACCCACACACAAACACACACACACACCCACACACAAACACAAAACTAAAACTTCATTGTTCTTACAATGCATTGTGTTCGCCCACGAGCTGATGAACATCATGAAGAACACCAGAGACAGAGAGAGAGAGAGAGAGAGAGCGAGAGAGAGAGAGAGAGCGAAAGAGAGAAAATCCCATACTTCTCCTCTCTGGGCACTGAGAAGAAACTGAGAATTGAGGGAGAGAGAGACAGAGAGAGACAAAGAGAGACAGACACACACAGGGAGGAAGAGAGAAAGAAAGAAACCGAGAGAGCGAGAGATAGTTCTAAGTGAATGGAGGAGGTTATCTCTGTTCTATCTCAGGAGTTCTGGGTAATCACTGCGCTCCCTCTTTTCCCTCTTTCCCTCCTCCATCCCTCACTCCTCTCACATCCGAGTCTGCCGTCACCGTG
Source organism: Pangasius krempfi (assembly GCA_037576825.1). NCBI lineage: Eukaryota > Metazoa > Chordata > Actinopteri > Siluriformes > Pangasiidae > Pangasius > Pangasius krempfi. The sequence goes on from CM074987.1 coordinate 4,597,033, forward strand.
GAAACACCACTGAGTGACCACACACGGTCTTTCTCACTCTTCTCTTTCCATCTCCAGCAGCGCTTCTGACTCACTTCTGCCAGAGAACCCTTAAAGAACCCTTAAAGAACCCTTAAAGAACCCTTTCTCTCTACAGGTGTACCAAGAAGCTAAACTCCTGACAGGTTCTAGATATTAAGACGAAAATAATCTGGAGTTTGTACTGCACACTTACCCGCTTAATACACACACTCTTAGAACAAAGGGGTTCTTTAAGGGCTCTGGATAACGCAGAGTTAATCTTAACACAAAATGTTTTTCAATGTTTTTGAAAGGTTCTCTAAGACTTAAGGGTTCTTTGCTTCCATTAGTATCCCTACTTTAAAATTCAACCTTAATCAATTAATTAAAATTTAACTTCTTGGGTATACTCTGAGGGAAAAAAGATTTTTTCATGAGTTTTTTTTAACAGTTCCATGGATACTTGTTCTCAGTCTCTATGCTTACTGATTAGGAAACACTCGGTTCTTGAGTTCTATATAGAATGTTTAAGGGCCCCCCCCGAGAGACAACTGAAGAACCATACGAGTCAATACGTACGTGCTTAGGAAAAAGGGGTTCATCTGATCTTTCGGAGAGGAAACGCTTGTGTTATGTGCAGATAGTGGAATGACCTTCTGCTGACTGAAGAACCACCTATTCGCCAAACACCTCAGCAGGCAGGGGACCTACACATTAAAAACCCACGCGGTGTGTACTCTGTGTTCATTTAGCACTGTACAACAAAACAAAGCAAAAAAAAGACGTACATTTGAATCCGTGCGTTTTATTTTTGGTTCTCGGTTTTCAGGGCTGACTCCTCGCACTGAGAGGTTTATCAGTTTCCTAACGAGCCGCTACCGAAGTGCTTCACTGCTCCAGGTTACACTCAACCGTCTGAGGGTTTGTTGCTGTTGCCATCGTGAAGCGGAAGCCGCATTAGCATGCACTGCAATGCCTTCTGGGTAATTTCTGTTCCTGACGTCTACAGTTGTATTGATTCGATCCTCCGGGCTTACAACAAATTGCTAACAATCTTCACTCTGATAAAGTAATGGAAAGGGAAATGAAACGGAAATGGGGAGGTGTGAGAGAGGAAGACAAGAAAGGAGAAATAAAAACAGTACTGAGACTCATCCCCGGGATGATGATGATGATGATGATGATGATATTATTATTATTATATACAGAACTCTTTACTGAGCATTAAATCCAGAAAAAAACTCAACTTGTACTGTTGTATCCTTCTGTAGAGTTTTCAAACAAAACACAGTCCTGTTCAAACCTCTGTCACTTCACTTCCTGTTTACTTTAAAGACAACAGCAGCAGACGAGGGACAGACCTAAAGTCTGGCATTTATTACAGTGTGTATTCGTTTAACCGGGACTGTGTTTCCTTCTGTTTTCTGTCTGAGAGAGAAAGAGAGATGCGAGAGAGAGATGGAGACAGAGAGAGAGTGAGACAGACAGAGAGAGAGGGAGAGATACGGGTCCTTAGATTGTTTCCTGCTTGTTGTACTTGTCAGGTTTAATCTCAGTAATTGGAACCTGCAGGAACGTTTGTCCGTTCCCTCGTTCTCTCACTCTGATTGATCCATCCATCACCATAAACGAGACGGTCAAAAACGTCCTTAATCTGATCAGCAAATTCGTTTGGCTGCACATATCCGTCTACACACATACACACACAAACACACACACTGTAACCACACTAAGAAAGAAAGAGAAGATAAAATGCAGGGAGGGAGAGAGGGAGGGGAGAGAGAGAGAGAGAGTGTGTGTGTGTGTGAGAGAGAGAGAGAGATCAAAAAGCTCCGGGGATGGATATCGATAAATGTCACGTGTAAATCCTGATTAATTGGCCGTAAATATCACCAGGTGAAATTGCACACCTTTTTATCATTAATAAACGTCCCCACAGTTTGGACTTCATTACCCATCACCCCCGGCGAGCTCGCACAGCGTCACACTCCTCTGATCACGGCTCCTCCTCGAGCTGTCACTTTTTCACTCCCTGACTAATACACTGTATTGGAAACATCTCAGATCATAACCACTGCTTCTAATTAAACACAACTTCATTTCCAGAGTTTACAGGGGTGTGTGTGTTACCCAGAATGCACCAGGGGCATATACAGCCAGAGGGTGGCTGAGATGGTCCTCTCAAACCTCACAAGCATAAACCAAACTGTAAACTAAACAGGATTTAGAAAGCTGAGGTGAATGTTAAACTATTAAATACGTACGGAAATATTCAAATTAAGTCCAGCACAAGTGTAAATAAATATGAATGTTCAAAAATCGAACTAGAAAAAAAGGAAACAAATCTGACAAATAAATGAATTCGATCAAATATTAAATAATAACATTTAAAATAAAACAATAAAATATAAATGAAATAATAAAAATTATCCAGTTTGAGTAGAAACTGACCTGTAATCAAAACGCTGCAGCGAACTCTGCATTCAAATAAGATTCCGAAATCTGTAGCTTAAATAAAATTAAAATTGCAAAGATGAAAAAATGTATAAAACCCTCATTAAACCTAAGCTGCATTCAGATTAAACGTAAACATCATAAAAATGAAACGTAAAAGTGTAGTTTTTTTCGAAATCTCGAAAAATCTCTATGGAGAATGACATTTTGCCCGTGTTTGAGGCACAATGAGCTACCTGTGTACTCCAACACACACACACACACACACACACACACACACACACACACAAATACCGGGTCATCTTTCCCATTTGCGTCATTACAAGATAAACAGTAACATGGCCAGAATTATAAGAACGTTCTTTTTTCTGTAAACGATTTCCAGAGGTAAAGCTGTAACTTCAAGTTTTCCGACATCTTCAGGACGGAGGAGTTTACACTTCTTTGTGGTTTCTTGGTAACGTGACAAACTGTGTGTGTGTGTTTTTTTGTCTCATTAACTTCAAAGACAGAAAAAAGGGACAGCAGGAACTTGTTTCGCTGACGTTCCACAACATTAATGGAACTATAGACAGATAAAAATGATGACCTGTTGTTCTTTTATAAAAACAAATGTAACAAATAACTGTTGCTAAATTGATGTGGTATAAGAGGAAAAAAACACACACACACACGGGGACGTGCCGTTATAGGGAAATAATTCAGGATACAAGAGATTATGAGATCTCCCTGATTGGTTGACGCTTATTCTGGCTCCGCCCTGACCACGCCCCTGGATCGCTGCTGTAGGAGAGGTGCCTTCTTTAAGCGTGTAGCAGATACCTGAATGTTTATCGGTGTAGGCTAAACGTGTGGCCCACGTAACCATAGCAACAAACGTATAATGACAATCCGCTACTATGTGTACATAGTACATCCTGTAGTTACAAGGTTTGGTAAATAACATTAAAACAAATGGCAGTATTTGAGTTTATTTCAGCGGAACAACACCAGGACAGGACGCGAAACACTACATGCAATTAAGAATAAACAAGCTATGAACGATTCTTACAAATGAACATTTTTCGAACACTTTAAAAGATTTTTAAGATTTTAAATTAGGCGCTGCAATAATTTTATAAGTATGAACACAATTTGGAAAATAATTACATAAAAAATGTAACTAATTTATATTAAACATTATCAAAAATAAAATAAATGAAATTAAGTATTAAAAGCGTATAAAAGTCCTGAATAAAATATTATTATTTTAATATTATCACAAACCATAAAAATATTAAATCAAGCAAAACATGAAAAAGTTCCAGATTTCTAAATGTGCCATCTGTTCTCTCTCTCTCTCTCTCTCCCTCTCTCTCTCTCTCTCTCTCTCCCTCTCTCTCACTCTTACACACACACACACATACACACTCAGTGGGGTGTGTATTGATCTGTTTGTGTCTTTAATAATTATAGAGTATTAAACTTCAATCAGTCCTTGAATCTCAAAGATCATCAATCCACACCACGATGTCTGAACTTCAGTAGCTTACACACACACACACACACACACACACACACACACACACACACACACACACACACACACACACACACACAAAACCACGCATACTGCATGAGCCTTCTATTTAAGGAAGCACTTACTGTTCAACCTGCTGTGTAAGATTGTGTGTGTGTGTTTATTGGATTAAGCTCTCTATTGCAGGACATGCAAAACCTGCACTCCTCATTTTTCCAGTTTTAAGCAACATTCCATACAGCAAACAGTTTCTGTAACACACACACACACACACACACATCACATCTCACACACACGCACACCACACACACATCACATCACACTCACACACACACACACACACACGCACACGCCTCTTTCCCACACAGGGTGAAAATAACTCCACTGCGTCACTGAGGTGTGACTGAGCACATTCATAAGTCCATCGTCAGCTGCGGCGTGTCGTCATGCGGCGTAAACAAGAACAGTTTTAACACAAGCAGCCATTAAAAACACAAATGCGGTAATGTGCCTCGTCAACTTCCCCTCATCCCTGCTAAATAATGCGAGTCACTGTCGTTAGTGTGTGCAGTAATAGCCAGTAAGGTGGGAGAACCAGGGAGAAGTGAAACTGTGTTCAGGGATTTGTTCTTCCCTCTCTGTGTGAGTTAGCATGCTAGCTAATTAACACACTCGCTGCAGTGATGCTCTGCACTCATGTGTTTTTGTTGTTATGGGAAGTAGATGAGGACACAGTATCAGAACACACAGCTGATGTGTATGACCTCTGACCCCATGAGTCCACAAGGTTATCTGATTACGTGTTCCAGGCTGATGCAGTGGTGGGGCTTGTCTGGGGTGTGGCTCAGAACTCAGAACTGCTCTAATTGGTCAGTCCAGGTGGGTGTGTAGGATGTGGTTTTGGGGGTCCAGCGCCCCCTGGAGGCCCCTGCTCCCCCCTGCGCCTGCTGGATCCTCTCACACTCCCGCAGGTTCTGAGCTCGAATCTCAGCGCTCTTAATATCCTCCACCACGCGGCACGGGAACCAACCACGTTCTCCATCATGCAGACGCTCACCCATCATCCAGCCTGCGGGAGGAAGGGATGATGATGCTTATTATTATTTTAATGTACTTTATTTAATAAGGTTGTAGACAGAAAGTGCAAGAGATCAATATTCCCTACAGAACTGACATCACACTGATACCTGAATGTGACCTGATTCCACAGAGGTCCTTTTGGGTGTGTGTGTGTGTGTGTGTGTGTGTGTGTGTGTGTATACCATCGTTAGTCTCTTCGAGTACAAGCAGAATGTCAGCCATCTCCACTGACAGCTCATCAGGCTCCTGAGCCGTGTATGACTGAATACACTGCACCTGGGGAGAATCTGACACACATACACAAACACACACACACGCGCACACACACCCATACACACACACGAACCCACACACAAGTTACCTTCCTATAAGCATTATGACTTGCACAAAATTAATTAGATTTATTTAGCGAGTGTGTGTGTGTATACCTGGTGTGTGTGCGCTGGCTGAGAGGAATCGTGTTCTGCGGTTTGGGGTGAGAGCGCATATCCAACGCAGTTTCTCACTCCTGTTCAGAGCAGACAACACACACACACACTGTGATTTTTGCAGACCCTTTGTTCTAGAGGTTGCTTATTCTAGTGGATTAATACATTCACATGGCCACTGTGGGGATGTCGGCTAGTCAGAAGTTTAAAAAGCAGTAAAACTTTGCTTTGTGAAAATGAAGTCAATTCTCCAGTCAGCTGCACAAGATTTTACAAGAAATTATTTATTTTTATGTTGCTTTAATGGACTGTTAACACTTTTCATGAAGTGGAGAGGTGTGCAAGAGACAGTTTTTATTCCCACCTGCTCCTGAAGCAATTCCTCCTGCAGTTATTTCTGTTGTCCCTTAAAGCTAAAATAAAAGTAAGTAAAATGGAGTGAAAGAGCGCTTTCAGAGCCGCGGGTTGTGCGTCACTCTCCAGTCCCATGCAGCTCGTTTAGAGTCAGATCAGCGGAGCGTGCCGGCTCCAAGAGTCTGATCCACACTCGTTTTTGGACTCTACTGAGTCTTTAAAGCCACCGAGACCCCGCTGTAGACGTCACATCCTCCATCCATCATTAAGCTATGAGGAGTTTGCATGCTGGATGATGGTGAGGGTGGTACAGAATCCTCCTACTTCAGACTGGACTATATCGCCTTTCTTTATGTGTTATAGTGTGTGTGCTCTGCATTTGTGTATTTTGTGTGTGCTGTATGTGTGTTAATGTGTGTGTCTCACATGCTGTTGGTCTTTAGCATGTAGCTAATTGATCGCTCCTCTTGATTCTCCAGCAGTTTGAGCACAAATGCAAACGCCAGTACCTGACCCTGATCATCCATATCCTCAGTCCGCAACATGGAGCGACTGCATGAGTCCAACACCTGAAACTTCTCCCCACTGACACACACACACACACACACACAGAGGTTCTTAATCAAATAGTTGAAACAATAACTGCATGGTGACAGTGTTATCAATAATTCCAAGTCTTACCTAGAATTGCAGGAAAACAATTGTGGCTTTGCGTGGTGGTGGAACTTAGAAAAGTACTTAAAAAAATTTGCTTATGCTTGTTGTTATTTATCATTTTTCTAGCCACATGTATGAGCTTTAGGCTCTTTAGAACAAGCATCCTATTGTTCCAACAACGACCTTCCCTAATTATTGGCGGGAGATGCCTTCCCATGCCTATCTGTCAGTTATCTGAGTGTTGTGGTGGTGTGTGTCGCACATCGATGACATCACTGCTGACCTGGAGCTGCGCTTGGTGATGAGCAGCAGGTTATTGAACAGGAACAGGTAGAGGGGATGGAACAGTTTTCGGCTTCGCATAGTGCGAGTGCTCTTCGGCCCGGACATCTGCAGAACCTCGCCCTTCTTCAGGAGCCACCGGGAGTGAGATATCACTGGCACTGACTGGGGTCAAAGGTCAAAATCAGGGTCACACTCTTCAAAAGCAGCTGCCCACCTTGTGTTAGTGAACTTCACACTGCTTTAAGGTTAATATTAATATTAATATTAATGCGTTTATGTGTTTGATTACCTTCGATTTGAACTCCAGAGTTTTCTCAATGCTGATCAGCTCCTCAGTGCGGCTCATCTTCTTCACACCTTCATTACACTCCTTCACAATCTGACACACACACACACACACACACACACACTAAAGTGAGTGCTGATATCAGCTCAGTGACTGTAATACTACAAAATTATGATGTGAAGTTTCTTTAGGAAGAAATCTAAACTCTATGCTTAAACTCTAATACTACACCCTACACCATAAACCATACACCCTACACCCTACACCATACACTCTACACTCTACACCCTACACTCTACACCATAAACCATACACCCTACACCCTACACTCTACACCATACACTCTACACTCTACACCCTACACTCTACACCATAAACCATACACCCTACACCCTACACTCTACACCATACACTCTACACTCTACACCCTACACTCTACACCATA
>CM074987.1:4604550-4615253 GCA_037576825.1 Pangasius krempfi
CACCATAAACCATACACCCTACACCCTACACTCTACACCATACACTCTACACTCTACACCCTACACTCTACACCATACACCCTACACCCTACACTCTACACCCTACACCCTACACTCTACACCATACACTCTACACTCTACACCCTACACCATAAACCATACACCCTACACCCTACACTCTACACCCTAAACCCTACACTCTACACCATACACTCTACACCCTACACCCTACACTCTACACCATACACTCTACACCATACACTCTACACCATACACTCTACACTCTACACCATACACTCTACACCCTACACTCTACACTCTACACCCTACACTCTACACCCTACACTCTACACCCTAAACCCTACACTCTACACCCTAAACCCTAAACCCTACACTCTACACCCTACACCATACACCTTACACCCTAAACCCTACACTCTACACCCTAAACCCTACACCCTAAACCCTACACCCTAAACCCTACACTCTACACCCTACACCATACACCCTACACCCTAAACCCTACACTCTATACCATACATTCTACACCATAAACCAAACACACTACACCTTAAAGTGAGTGAAGTGACTTGTGGCCAAGTATGACCCATGGTGACCTATACACGGAATTTGTGCTCTGCATTTAACCCATCCAATTGCACACACACAGTAGTGAACACACACACCCGTGAACACACACCCGGAGCAGTGGGCAGCCTTTTTTGCTGCGGTGCCCTTGGGGGCCAGCAGTTGGGGGATCGGTGCCTTGCTCAATGGTCTCACCTCAGTGGTGGTATTGAGGGTGGAAGAGACGCTGGTCATTCGCTCCCCCACCTGCAATCCCTGCCGGACCTGAGACTCGAACCCACCACCTTATTGTGGGTTCCGACTCTCTAACCATAAGGCCATGACTGACCCCAACACACTACATACTACACACTACACACTAAACCTAACCTACACTACACAATAATCCTAAACTCCACTAGTAAAACCTAAAGTTTCATGCTGGGTGATAATTATGCAAATTTGGCAGGCAGTTACCATGGCAACGATGAGACCAGACATGGCATTGTTCACACACACACACACACACACACACACACACACACACACACACACACACACACTCACCCTCTCAAGCTCCTGATGAGCCTTTATAGCGTTCCTCTCTCTCTCTGAGTTCTCTTCCACCTTTTTCAGAATGTTCTGGAACACACACACACACACACACACACACACACACACTCATTATGTTTGTATCCGAATCTGACTGGCTGATTGATTTAGTCTTTAGTCTTCCATTGGCTGATTGTTACCTGCACCAGCAGTTTGAGGCGTGTGATTCGCTGGAAGGGGAGAATCAGGAACGAGGTGAACGACAGACCTCTGACTTTCGGCTGATTCTCCAGAACAGCCATTTTCTCCCTGAACAAAGGATTCTCCTGTCTGTAACACACACAAACACACACAAGCACACATTGTTATATAACCTTCTGCTATGCATGGACACACACACACACACACACACACACACTTACAGGATGCGTCTGTAGTTCTTCTCCTGATAAACCTGGTTGATGACGTAACTGATGAAGACATCGAAATGGTCAACAGCATGATGATGAACGATGTCACAAACATCAGAAATCAGCAGCGACTCCTCGATCCGGTGCTCCAGATCCATCAGGAACCTGGAAAAAAAACATATGTCATAAAATAAACATTCAGTCCATCACGCTGCTGGAATAAACACACAAAACTGGAATAATAGCAGAATAAATCTAATAAATGTAATTTATGGCAGCTGAAACCACATGCTGCTGTGTCTGGACTCTGATTGGTCAGATGGTGTTGATTAGTTTTCTATAACAGCGGCTCTGACAGTAGCGCAGGTTTATATTAATGCGATCGTTCTAATACATTATCATTTCTATAGTAACAGCTCATTCACAGGGACGTGTGCAGCAAACGCTCAACTAATAAACGAATTAGAAAAAGTTTTCTGTAAGATGTTTGTTTAACATGTATGGAAGGAGTCTCCAGTGTCAGCGCTCTGTAACAGTCAGAGGTGAAGCTGTAAATGTAAGTTTTCCGACGTCTTCAGGACAGAGGAGTTTACGCTTCTTTGCAGTTTCTCAGTAACGTGCGCTGCTGACAAGAGGAACTAACGTTTCTCACCGGTGTTCCACAAAACAAACAGATAACTCTAAACAGAAAAAAAATATTTGATGTTCTTTAATAAATAAAAAATTGTAATCGTTGGTAAATTGCTGTGGTGTAAGAGAAATAACACACTTGGGGATGTGCTGTTATAGGAAAATAATCAACTTCAGGGTGTTAAATACTCACTGAACTTGTATATGATCAAATAGCTAGCTGCAGGTTAATATTTGTTGTTTTACACACACACACACACACACACACACACACACACACACACACACACACACACACACCTCTCGCTCGCCTTCATGACATCAGCGATGTTGGAGAACAGGAAGTGCATGTCTGATTGGCTGAGTGTGCTAATGAGCAGTGGGTTCTGAAGGAAATGAGATTCCAAAAGCTCCAGACTTTTATAATACGACGCTTCAGATGTTACCAACTCAAACATTGCCTACAACGAGTGAGACAAAGAGAAAGAGAGACAGAGAGAGAGAGAGAGAGAGACTGAGTGACAGCAAAATAAAAGACAAGTTTATACTTTGTTTTAATGTTTTAATAATAAACACATTGTGTGTGTGTGTGTGTGTGCATGTATATGTGTGTACCTCCTGCAGTATGACCTCCCGTTGAGGGAGTTTGTGTAAAAGGCCACTCTCCTGCACGGCCTCAAGATTCTGCCATAAAGTCAGAGAGCGAGATGAGTTACGCAACTGCAGCTGCAGTGCAGGGGCCGTGACCCCTGACCCCACTGTAACCCCTGACCCTGTGGTGACCCCTGACCCTGCCTCCAGGTCTTTCTCAGGAAGTGCATCTCTCTGCCGCCTCTGTTCGATTTCCTGCTGTTCTGAAGAGTCCCGATACTCCTGATACAGGAATGCTAAACACACACTCACACACACACACACACACACACACACACACACACAGAGGAGGTAAACATTTTACACAGTAACACATGGCATGTAGTGACTGTAACATGTTTTTTAGCATCAGTGAGAAAGAAGATTGATGATTAAAACAAAATAATTACTAAATAACAGAAGATCAGCTGATGGTGAAAACACTTCAGCAGCAGCAGACACCGCGTTAATGACATCACCGTTATAATCGCTAGCTAGCTGATGCAAAGTCATGCAAAGAAACCTTAAGAAAAGGAAGCTAATTTATAAAAAGGAAGCTAATTTATAAAAAGGAAGCTAATTTATTTTGCTGGAACTTTAGAGCCCACTGAGCCTGTGTTGATACCTTCTACAGCAGCAGCAGGAGAATGCAGGACCTCACACCCACACCGCTAACACACACTGATAATAACACTGCAGAGGAAACGTGTGTGTGTGTGTGTGTGTGAATGTGCAGTCTCTCTAAAGGTGACTTTGCACACAGTGAGATGTTGTGTAACGTCCTTCAGGTGGGTGTGATTATATAAGGAAGTGGGACTGAGAGACAGACAGAAAGAGAGAGTGAGAGAACACAAGAGCTTTAGAGAAAGACAGCAAGAGAAAGAGAGAGAGAGAGAAAGAGAACTAGAGAACTAGAGTTACTAGAATACATTTTTGTGAGAAAATTCACACTGACTGTAAATACACACACACACACACACACACACACACAGAGTGTCATTCATAAATGCTTCAGTATTCCTCAGTCACTTTGTAATCACATGCTAATAAAGCAAATACATTCACACAGATGGCCGAGTGTGTGTGTGTGTGTGTGTGTGTGCACGCATGTGTGTATTCACTCACCAATGTTCTTCACGATGTTTAAACTGTGGCTGAAGTTCTCTCGCACCGTCTCTCCACTTGTCACCATCCTGAACAATAATCAAAAAGTTCTCACTGTGTGTAGAAACACACACACACACACACACACACACACACTGCACCTCTTACCTGTGTGTGTTGTGTGCGCTGACCATGCGGTGTGTGTGAGTGTGTGTGTATGTATCATTGTCCTGCATGCTGCAGGCTCGACTTGTGTGTGTGCTCAGCTCCTCCATCTCTCCTCTGAGCCGCCAATCTCCCGTCTCTAACGGTGACCGAGGGGAAGCTCCGCCTTCTCTGGTGTTCCCGTTGCTTGGTAACGCCGCTCCACAATGTGGAGGCGATGGAGGGCTGAATAAAAAATAAACACAAACACACAGTGATTATGCAAGCTGACCTTCATTTCAAATGTGTGTGTGAGTATGTGCGTGGGTGTGTGTGTATGTGTGTGTGTCTGTGTGTATATATGTGTGTGTATATATGTGTGTGTCTGTGTGTGTGTGTATGTGTGTGTATGTGTGTGTGTGTATATATGTGTGTGTCTGTGTGTGTATATATATGTGTGTGTCTGTGTGTGTGTGTGGGAGTAATTCTCTCTGGTTCCTTCAGGGGCAGCAGCTGTCTTTCTCTCTACCTGTTCCTGTCTCTCTACCTGTCTGCCACTCTCTGTTTTCTCACCGTTGTGTGTGTGTTAGTGGAGATCTGATTGCAGCTCTGGTCCTGCTGGAGTCACGTGGTGCTCTGGGTGAGTGGGAGGGGCCTATGGAAAATGGGAGGGGTTAGTGCTGAACCAGGAAGTGAGACAGAGCTACATGTAAAGTTAAAGTAAAATAACGTCAGGATATAGAACTGATAGAATGAAGGACTGGAAGACAAGGAGATTTAGTGACAAGGGGACTCAGAGCCTAGGGGACAGGGTGCTATGGGATTGGTTACTGGGAGACACAGAGAAAGAGAACTATAGACAGGAAACACTTCATTTCTCTGGGTTCTGTCAGGCTGTAACAGTGAGATGTTGTGTAATGTCTTTCAGGTGGGTGTGATTATATAAGGAAGTGGGACTGAAAGACGGATAGAATGAGAGAGTGAGAGAAACATGAGAGATGTTTAGACAGACAGACAGAAAGGGAAAGAGAGATAGATATTTATAGATGGAGGAAAAGAGAAATTAGAACACAATGATACACAGCTTTAACACACTCAGGAACAAACATTTCATCTAGAACCATAAAAGGTTTTTCATTCCTTAAAGGTTCCATGTAGAATACAGGTTTCCAAGTAGGCTCCACGTGAACATGCCTTGAAAAGGTAGAACCATTAGGGGACTGGGGAATTACGGATGCACATGAATTTCCGCTCTGCATCATTACGTCAGTGAGAAAGTTAAAAATGTACTGAAGGTGATTCAAAACATTTTATTACTGATTAACTATTTTATCACGTTATGAATGATTTACTTTAACAAGGAAGTAAATTTATTCACACTCCCCTATAGACTGCCTGTGTGTGTGTGTTCTATAGACTTTGGACTTAAATCTCAAATCAGCTAAAAAGTTATCATAAAACACGTGTCAGAACACACACACACACACACACAGAGGACAGGACAAAATTGAATGTGCATGGTGTACGTGAGACGCTGTGGTGTTTCTTCGCCTCCACCTCAGCTGTTATATTATTATGACCCATTGTTGGTCACTACCTCTTACACATTCAACACACACATTATTGTTATTGTTGAACCTGTGCTCCATTTATATGGAGGCCCCTTACGTAGGCAGCATTTTAATACTCCTGCAGTGTGTGTATGAAAGCAGCATAAGGACGTATATCTCTGTGGGAGTGGGGGTGTGGTCAAGTTGCAGAGAACGATCAGGTGAGAGAGTTTTCACCTGTGTAGTAATTTACAGTGACTGATTTATTCTCTGTGTGTTGCAGTGAGTGGCTGGTGAACCTGTGATAGAGTGTTGACGCTAACAGAGAGATGACCGTGAACTTGACCATGAACGTACAGACAATGGAAAGCCTTTTGTGTGTTTTTTCCACTACAATTTATTTTTCTAAATAAAGTGCTAAAGGTCGATCCAGTAAAATATTATATAAATAAAAAGGACCAAATCATTCTCTTGAAAGCCTGCTGCCGGTGTCCTTATTCCCCTCGCTACCTGACAGAGTGTCAGTCAACTAAAAGCCCTGAATGTGTGTCACAAGTCACATAAAAAATTCTGTTCTAAATGTTATTAATGCATGGCCTCCTTTGTGGTTATGAATATCTGAATATGATGTGATAATTTCACAAATCACAACAGAAGATTAGAGCATCACAGTAATCTCATTAATGAGAACGAACACACATTCTGCCCACATGTGTTTTTAGTTTTCAGTGTTACATTAAAAACTGGGTAATAAGACACACAGAAAACACACACACACACACACCACCCAAACACAAAACAATTAAACTTGTTCATCTGGTTTGGACTGTTTCAAATTTTATAGAAGGGAAACAACATGACGTGTGTGTGTGTGTGTGTGTGTGTGTGTGTGAGAGAGAGAGAGATAGAGAGAGTTTTCTCTTCAGGTCAAAAGGCACAAAGAACTGATCTTCTTGTAGAAATTATCAAACCGAATATTTGTTGAAAGTGCTGCTGAAACTAAATGTAAGGCAGAATTGGGTTGTTGAGGGAAGATTAAAGAGCACAGTATTTTCATGAATTTGATATATGCTAACACATTCAGTAACAGGTTAATCAACTAGCCTAATTACCTGGCATATCACCCTCAGCTAATACTTAAATGGAGATACGGTGGGATATATTAAGCAGAAAGTGAACAGTCAGTTCTCAAAGTTGTTGTGCTGGAAGCAGGAAAAATGGGCAAGTGTAAGGATCTGAGTGACTCTGACAAGGGCCAGATGATGGCTAGACGACTGAGTCAGAGCATCTCCAGAACAGCAGGTCTTGTGGGGTGTTCCCAGTGTGCAGTGGTCCAAGGAAAGACAACCGGTAAACCAGCGACAGGGTCATGGGCACCCAAGGCTCACTGATGCGCGTGAGGAGTGAAGGCCCGTCTGGTCCCACAGAAGGCCCGTCTGGTCCCACCCTAACCCTAACCCTGGTCCCACAGAAGAGCTACTGACCATGCTGACCCTGTACACCACCGAAAGCTCCTACAATGGACATGTGAGCATCAGAACTGGACAATGGAGCAAGGGAAGAAGGTGGCCTGGTCTGATGAAGCACCTTTTCTTTTACATCATGTGGATGGCCAGGTGCGTGTGCGTCGCTTACCTGGGGAAGAGATGGCACCAGGATGCACTATGGGAAGAAGGCAAGCTGGTGGAGGCAGTGTGATGTCTGGGCAATGTTCTGCTGGGAAACCTCGGGTCCTGGCCTTCATGTGGATGTTACTTTCACACGTACCACCTACCAAAACATTGCTGCAGACCAAGTTACACCCCTTCATGACAGCGGTGTTCCCTAATGGCAGTGGCCTCTTTCAGCAGGATGATGCTCCCTGCCACACTGCAGAAACTGTTCAGGAACGGTTTGAGGAACATGACAAAGAGGTCAAGGTGTTGATTTGGCCTCCAAATTCCCCAGATCTCAATCTGATCGAGCATCTGTGGGACGTGCTGGACAAACAAGTCTGTTATAGGAGTGTGTGATTATAGCGAGCGTGTGATTATAGAGAGTGTGTGATTATAGAGAGTGTGTGATTATAGAGAGTGTGTGATTATAGAGTGTGATTATAGTGAGCGTGTGATTATAGTGTGTGTGTGATTATAGAGAGCGTGTGATTATAGAGTGTGTGATTGTAGAGAGTGTGTGATTATAGAGAGTGTGTGATATAGAGTGTGTGATTAGTGAGTGTGTGATTATAGAGAGCGTGTGATTATAGAGTGTGTGATTAGTGAGTGTGTGATTATAGAGAGTGTGTGATTATAGAGAGTGTGTGATTATAGAGTGTGATTATAGCGAGCGTGTGATTATAGAGTGTGTGATTATAGCAAGTGTGTGATTATAGAGTGTGTGATTATAGCAAGTGTGTGATTATAGAGTGTGTGATTATAGAGTATGTGATTATAGTGAGTGTGTGATTATAGAGTATGTGATTATAGAGTATGTGATTATAGTGAGTGTGTGATTATAGAGTATGTGATTATAGAGTGTGTGATTATAGAGAGTGTGTGATTATAGAGTATGTGATTATAGTGAGCATGTGATTAGTGAGTGTGTGATTATAGAGAGTGTGTGATTATAGTGTGATTATAGCGAGCGTGTGATTATAGCGAGCGTGTGATTATAGAGAATGTGTGATTATAGAGTGTGTGATTATAGAGTGTGATTATAGCGAGAGTGTGATTATAGCGAGCATGTGATTATAGAGAGTGTGTGATTATAGCGAGCGTGTGATTATAGCGAGCGTGTGATTATAGAGAGTGTGTGATTATAGACAGTGTGATTAGAGTGTGTGATTATAGCGAGCGTGTGATTATAGAGTGTGTGATTATAGTGAGCGAGTGATTATAGCGAGTGTGTAATTATAGCGAGCGTGTGATTATAGAACGTGTGTGTTTATAGCGAGTGTGTGATTATAGAGAGTAATAATAATAATGGGAATAATAATAATAATAATAATAATAATAATAATAATAATATTATAAAATTTAGCATACTCTCATTGTCTTGTTCATGGGCTTGGCCTTGGGCATGTCTTTTCTTCCTCATGGAACGGTAAAAACGAGAGTTGCGTCTGATTGGTGCCCGCGTGTTCAACTGCTCTTCATCATCGTCATCTTCATCATCATGGTGATGGGGAAGGGGGGCTTTAGGGGGATCTTTGGGACTGAGGACATGACTCTTCTGACCCCACTTGCCCCGGAACAGGGCTGCAATTGCCATGGCACTGCCCTCTAACCCTGAAGGCATCAGTGGCTCTGGGATCTGAATTGCAGAAACTCCATCTGATACACACAAACACACACACACACACACACACACACACACACACACACACAGATGACAAACACTATAGACACACACACACACTATGCACCAACTATACCCATGCAATACACTACACACATTGTACATACTATATATATATACAGTGGATGTAAGAGGTTTACACACCCCTGTTAAAAAAACGGGGTAAAAAAAACCTCAGGAGAACTGAGGAATTTGGAGATTCCAAATTGTAAAAAAAAACCAAGAGAACCAAGAGAAATGATATATATATATATATATATATCATGTCAGGTCTTTTTTTTTTACCTTTAATGTGATATAGCAACCAACAACATCAAATTAAAAACAAAGGACATAGCTCCAAAATAGATGAAAAGACAAGAAGAAACTTATGGGCTATGGGGTAGGGTGGATAGACAGAAGCCTTTTCTCACACACAAAAAAAATCCAGTCCAGCATAAATCACTTGCAGAAAAATGTCTTTTGAGCTGATGAGACCTAGGTAGAACATTTTGGGCATAATTCTAAAAGATATGTTTGGTGCAAAAACAAGACAGCTTATCACCCAAGGAACACCATACCCATGGTGAAGCATGGGGGTGGCAGCATCACGCTATGGAGCTGCTTCTCTTCAGCTGGGGCTCTAGTCGTGATAGAAGGAATCATGGACACCAAATACCAACCTATTTTGGCCAAAAATAATAGACAGCTGAAAATGAAAAAAAATTTCACCTTCCAGCAGTGTTTTGCAAATGCCCAGTCATAGCCTAGATCTAAATCCTATCGAATGGGATGAAGAGCACAGTGCACAGAAGATCCCCTCACAATTTGATAAAGCTACAGCATTTTGTAATGAGTTAATCAATGTTATTCACATCACCTGTCAGTGGTTTTAATGTTATAGCTGATTGTGTATCTCCATTTAAGTATTAGTTGAGAGTGATATGCTAGGTAATTAGGCTAGCCGATAAAGTTGTTGCTGAATATGTTCGCATATATCAAATTAATGAAAATACTGAGTGGAATAAAATTGCCAAATAAAGATGTGCTGTGTTACAAGCAAAAGGTGCTTTAACAAAGCATTAGCTTTATTGTACATATTTCTTTTTGAATTGTGAACTTGAATTGTGTTGGTTGCTTTATCACATTAAAAGTGGAAAAAGATCTGACATGATTTATCTTGGTTTTAATTTTTTATATCACAAAACCCTGCAAATTTAACAGGGGGGTGTAAACTTTTTATATCCACGGTACTGTACATACTGTACACACTACACACATTGGGCCTCATTTATTAAGGTGGATACAAATGGATTTATTCGTAAACTGTTTGCAGGACCATTCACACAAGAAATGTTGTATTCATGAAAATTCCATAATAATTACTGCACATTTATATATGGATTACAATGTGAACGTTAAATATATTTCATATATTTCATTTACACACAAATATACTGAACATCTCTCTCTCTCTCTCTCTCTCTCTCTCTCTCCTTGTTGAGCTACACATGTCACTCCTGCTGTCTGAAGAGCGTTCTTCATCTGAGCATCACTTGCTGATGTTGAGGACAACCCCCATATGGATAACCAAAGACTGCCGTGAGATCGCTGTGGATGGTATCAGTTGGACAGCCTAGTGATTGCACTTCCTAAAAACTACAGTTAAGTCTCATATTTTATACATACAAATATTGCTAAGATAGGAAATGTAATGTCACTATACGATGCAGAAAAGTTAGTTCATGCTTTTGTTACCTCTAGGTTGGATTATTGTAATGCCTTACTGTCTGGATGTTCC
>CM074987.1:4617157-4619657 GCA_037576825.1 Pangasius krempfi
GCACACGTCACCACACACGTCACTCCACACTTCAGCATACGCTTCACTCCACTTGTCACTACACTCAACACTACACACGTCACCACACTCGTCACCACACTCAACACTACACTTTTCACTACACACGTCACTACACACGTCACCACACTCGTCACTACACACAACACTACACTCGTCACTACACACGTCAGCACACTCGTCACTACACTCGACACTACACTCGTCACTACACACGTCACTACACACGTCACCACACTCGTCACTACACACGTCACCACACTCGTCACTACACACGTCACCACACTCGTCACTACACTCGACACTACACATCATTACACTCGTCACTACACTCGTCACTACACTCAACACTACACACGTCACCACACACGTCACTACACTCGTCACTACTCATCACTACACTCGTCACTACACTCAACACTACACACGTCACCACACACATCACTACACTCGTCACTACACATCACTACACTCGTCACTACACATATCACTACACATGTCAGCACACGTCACCACACTTGTCACTACACATCACTACACTCAACACTACATGTCACTACACGTCACCACACTTGTCACTACACATCACTACACTCAACACTACATGTCACTACACGTCACCACACTCGTCACTACACATCACTACACTCGTCACTACACGTCACTACACTCAACACTACACGTCACTACACATGTCACTACACAAGTCACTGCACAAGTCACCACACTCATCACTGCACACGTCACCACACACGTCACTCCACACTTCAGCATACGCTTCACTCCACTTGTCACTACACTCAACACTACACATGTCACCACACTCGTCACTACACTCAACACTACACACGTCACCACACACGTCACTACACTCGTCACTACACATTACTACACTCATCACTACACATATCACTACACGTCAGCACACACGTCACCACACTTGTCACTACACGTCACTACACTCAACACTACACGTCACTACACTCGTCACTACACATATCACTACACACATCACCACACGTCACTTCACTCGTCACTACACATCACTACACTCAACACTACACGTCACTACACAAGTCACTACACAAGTCACCACACGTCACTACACGTCACTACACGTCAACTACACTACACTCAACACTACACACATCACTAAACTCATCACTACACACGTCACCACACACGTCACTACACGTCACTACACTCGTCACTACACTCAACACTACACACGTCACTGCACATGTCACCACACACATCACTACACTCATCACTACACACATCACTACACACATGCCAGAGAGGAACAGGTTATTTATGATAAGCGCAGTGGTGACTCAGTGGTTAGAAGGTCAGGCTCTTGAACAAGGTCCTTAACCCTCCTTGGCACTGTATCATGGCTGACCCTGACCTCTGACCCCAAACTCCTTACAAGCTGGGATATGCAAAGAAGGAAACTTTACTGTAATGTAATGTACAGTACATGTGACACATAAAGCCTTCTTCTAGGGTGCCTTCATTTTCTCTTTATGAGAGTGTGTGGTCAGAGGTGACGTTACGTAGGAGACACAGTCAGGTACGAGGGGAAAATTCTGTCTTGTATAGATGGGCTTATTTTCGATAAGAAATTTTATTTAAGCCTAGCAAATTTAACCTTACATTTAAAAAATAAACATATTATTGATGCTTCTAAAATGGCTGAAAATATTCTTGCACAGTCTCTACACTAAACTGCTTTCCAAACCTCAGAATTAGCGGCGTGTACACTAAACGATCACAGACAAGACTCACACAGCGGACGTTCCCAAAACGTTTTGGGCTAATGACTGACCCCAAGTGGATAATATGAACTTTCTGCAACCCTGATCCATGACCATTCCACACTTCATACATTTACACCTTACAGTCTAGAATAGTACATAAGTATGATTTGAGACAATGCTAGTTTGTTTAGCCAGAGGTAGATGGACAGGGGAATTTGCCCATTTTATTGCTGAACTCCTGCAGAAGTGCAGTGTGTCAGGAGACTGAAAACACTAAAATAGCACATATACTCTCCGTAGCACACAAAATCCTCTCCACATCCGTAGTATCCAAAATCCGTTTTCATAGTTGTTTCAAAGACAGTGAATATTTGTAAAAATCAATGAATAAAACAAAGGAGGAGATTGTGAGTTTCCCTCACAACCCCACATGTAAATGAAAAGACCTCTAGTTTGAGAACCGCTGCTCTACACCATCTTTCGCCTGGAGAGATCCCTGCTGAAGTGCACCTCAACACCATATTACAATTTCATAACTATAAACGAATACGTTAATATAAAAGTGTGATTATCCTCATTTTTCTGAAAGGACCCACTTTATTAAAGATGGAAAACGTTTTCCAAGTTAATTATTTCGTACCACGCTGCTGTTGAATTCCAGGTTATGATCAGTCAGAAGGTGTTGATTAATTTTACTATAACAGCCATTGACAGTATGCAAT
>CM074987.1:4624657-4631896 GCA_037576825.1 Pangasius krempfi
AGAGGTGGTTTATAATGGAAATGAAATAGAGTCATTAGAAGTGCACTGAGGAATTCTGTGGGCACGGAACACACACACACACACACACACACACACACACACACACATCTCTGTCCAACGAACTCTACATTAATATTCTCATACAGCCACTAAAAGGGGTTCTTTAAGGGTTCTTTGTATAAGTGAGGGTTCTCCTTCTTTCTGATAAAGAAACACTCAGGTATAGGGTTCTATATGGAACCTTTAAAGTTCCCTCAGGTTCCTCTTGGGTTCTTTGGATGGTTAAAGCTTTTTTACTTACTAAAACCTTTTAACCTTTTCTGAAATTGGAACCCTGTGTTCTGCAGTTCTACAAAGAAAAACAGTCATTATTAATGTGTAAGGGTTTTTTTTTTTTTTTTAATGGGAATTGTCCTGATGTTTCCCATTAGCTATTTCCCTATTACATACTAATGCCTAATGGACACCATTAGGCTACTTTACACAGGAAGTTTTTTTTTTTTTTTTTCTGTGTAGAACCCTTCAGCAGAGGCTAACCCCTGGATCCAAGTGTTTTTTTTTTCATGGTTACATGATGAATGACAAAAGAGCAATGAAAGTGTATATATAGAAGAGTGTAGCTAAAGGTGTGTACGTTACTGCAGGAATGTCACTGATTCGTTTCTGTAATTTATAACACAGCTTAGCATAATTCCTAGCGATTGATTTACAGATGTGTTCATTCCCAAGCAGACACAGTAATCTCCGTTAGGAAGGAAACTGCAATCTAATCCGAACAATACAAAGACTTTAATAATCAATCAGAATAAACATTCATGTAAACATCTCTAACCTCAAGGGCCGTTTAATGCTGGACACATTATGGATAATTGTCCATTTTACGGTATTTTTAACAATGATATTAAACACCTGGTTGAACTTTACGACACACTTCTTCTGGCTGTGCATTTAATAATCACACCCCGATGACGTTTTGCTGAGACAGAAATGATTTAAACCTCAAACAAACCAAAACAAAAAAAACACAAGCAGCATGAGTGTGATGGACACGCTGAACACGGGCTCACGTGCTCCTCGTTGTCATGGCAACTTTGACACTAAACTCCGCTCCGTGTACGCGCACGATGTTGTGCAGTTTAGGGTTCATAGAAACTCCTCATCGGGAATCTGTAATCTGAATGAATGCGTACAGACCGGGGAAAATCTTTGCGTGCAAACACGGCATGTGTGCTGTGAGGGACTGTAAAAAACACTACAGCAAACTCGTGGTGTAGCCAAATACCAATACGCTACTCAGCTGGGACAGATAATGTCTCGTAAACGAATACGAACACGAATAGCAGGTAGACGATTCGTTTTTGGGTTTTGTTTTTGTTTAATTGGTTTAAATAAAAAAAGATGCTAAATATTATATCCACTCACTCTCTACTTTATTAGGAACACCTGTACACATGTACATTCATGCCGTTATCCAATCAGCCGTCACGTGGCAACAGCACAGTGCATAAAAAATAATGCAGATAAGATCAAGAGCTTCAAACATTTGAAAAAAGAATGAAGAAGAAGTGTGATCTCTGTGACTTTAACCGTGGCGTGGTTGTTGGTGCCACATGGGCTGGTTTGAGTATTTCAGAAACTGCTGATCTCCTGGGATTTTCACACACACCACAGTCTCTAGAGTTTACACAGAATGGTGTGAAAAAAACAAACAAAAAAAAACATCCAGTGAGCAGAGGATCTGCAGGCTGAAACACCTTGCTGATGAGAGATACCAGAGGAGAATGACCAGACTGGTTTGAGCTGACAGGAAGTCTCTTGTAACTCAAATACGCGCTCTTTACGACCAGGGGGAGCGGGAAGAGTATCTAGGAACGCACAACACATCAAACCTTGAGGTGGATGAGCTACGACAGCAGAAGACCACATCAGGTTCCACTCCTGCCAGCCAGGAACAACAGTCTGAGGCTGTCATGGGCACAGACTCACCCAAACTCGACAGCTGAAGACCGGAAAAAGACCAGGTGATTTTTTTCCCCCTAATCTTCAACTGTCTAGCTTGGGTATGTCTGTGCCCATGATAGCCTCAGACTGTTGTTCCTGGCTGGCAGGAGTGGAACCTGATGTGCTTCGTGCATGCTGAGATGTAATTCGTGCATGCTGAGATGCTTTTCTGCTCGCCACGGTTTTAAGGAGTGATTATTTGAGTTCCTAGATCCTTCCTCGCAGCTCAAACCAATCTGGCCATTTTCCTTTGACTTCTCTTATTGACAAGGCGTTTCCACCCATGGAAGTCTTGCTCATGCAATGTCTTTTGGAGGAGATCTATAAATACTCATGCCACGGTTACAGAGATCACACTCTTCCTTCATTCTGATGTTTGATGTGAACATTAAGTGAAGCTCTTGACCTGTATCTGCAGGATTTTATGCATTTGTGCTGCTGCCACATAATTGGCTGATTAGATAACGACGTGAATGTGCAGGTGTACAGGTGCTCCTAATAAAGTGGACGGTGAGTGTATATTTATATATAATGTGTGTCTGTGTGTGTGTGTGTGTGTGTGTGTGTGTGTATAAGAAAAATATACACTACTTTACATTCATATTGTTTAACAAAGAAAAGCGTATAATCACTGATGTAAGATTTAAGTGACAGTGAGAGTGATAGTGAGAGTAAGTGAGAGTGATTCTGAACTGGAGAGACGGAGCTGAGGACGAGGAACTGTCCAATTTCAGCAGACCACGAGGATAAAATCATTAGAAGTGTGTCAAGAAGTTTTTGTGTCACGCTCTGTCACGTGAAATTCGTACTTATCATCGCAGATTACATGGGAAAAAAAGACTCCTAATGTCAAAGCGTGAATTTTAATGTTGTGAATTTGTCAGAGAGGAAGAAAGAAGAGGAAGAAAAGAGAAAATGAATGGAGAGAGGGTTAGAGAACAGCAGTGTGGTGATGCTTGGCTTCATTAAGCTGAACACGGAGATTTTTACAGAAGTTGTGTAGCGCTTCAGTAGATTAAACCCATCTGCTGTCGTCAGCGGCCTCGGTGAATTCCCCGACAGGACTTTAATCATGTTTCTGTCACTGTTCCTTCTCTCTCTCTCTCTCTCTCTCTCTCTCTCTCTCACACACACACACACAACACACTGTTTTTTTTTCTCCAGCTGCTCTCTGCATTTTGTATTCTCTCTATCTCGTCTCCATCTATCCTGCAGGTCTTATTCAGTAACTCCATGTCCTACTTTCCTCCTCTCATCCTGTCTCTCAGGGAGTGTCCTAACCTCTTGTTATTATTCTCACCATTCTACCTTTTCTCTACATCCATTCTCCCTCATTCCAGCTCAGACGCTGCCAAATCACCTGCCTGCATTATTCATCCTAAACTCTCTCTCTCTCTCTCTCTTTCTCTCTCACCATCCCCTCTCCATCTTTCTCAAACTTCACAAAATCTGCTGCATTCTTCATTTAGCTGGCGGCCCAGAGCAATTCTGAAAGTAAATGCTTATGTGTGTGTGTGTGTGTGTGCGTGTGTGCGTGTGTGTGTGTGTGTGTGTGTGCACGCACTCCACGGAAATACAAACTTTCGCCTTTTGAAAAGCTGCTCAAATCGGAAACTCAATTTGTAGCCTCCAAATGGGGTTGCGGGTCGGAATAAAACCCGGAGTGCAGGGACAGAATGGAAAACTTCGGAGCGGAATGAAAAAGTTCCATGCTATTAAATTCCCCCTGAATATTGCATTCAATTAAGAAAATTATACCGAGATAAAAAGACCTTTTAGACCACTTGTTCAAGTCAACTAAAATTTACACTTTTTATCCATTTATAGTTACATCTGATGCTGGCGGAATGAGTTAGTTCCTGTTGTCACTTACACTATAGCAGCTAGAAACGGTCCTTCCGTCACCGTCCTCTTTTTTCTCTCTCTTCAGGTTAATAAGACAGAATAAGCTGCTTCATATCTTCTCATTCAAAACAAATTCATAAATTACGACGAATAAGACTTGCTGTTCAATTAGGACAAAAGTAATGGCACCTTATCAAAGGAGGAGGAGTTAGCCGATGTGCTGCAGTAGCTGAGCTGTATTTCTGCATTTCACCATTTAGTTAGTATTTGTTCTTTTCATTTCTCTGTGAGTATTTTGTCTTTTAGAGTTTTGTGGGCTTGGCTAAATGGAAATGAGCTATGCTGTAAGTGTGCTACATGGTATTTATCAAAATACACTTGAGAGGAAAATAAAAAAAAATGTTTTAAATCTGATGGGAATTTTTAGTTCGGTTTGGCCGTGAAAATATTTACAGACTTTACTACAAGATAATCTTTCTTTATCATTTTGCATGTTTTTGATAGGTACCATCCATGTCTGTCACATTTGTGTTTATTCTTTTTCTTTCTTCCCTTTTCTTTTTCTTTTTTTTTTGCCCTGTTGTCAGAGGGGTGAACCTCTGTGACTTTGTGCTGAAAGAACAATTACAGGATGTCAGTGATCGAGTTTATTCTGTGCCTGAATATGACGTGTGTGTGTGTGTGTGTGTGTGTGTGTGTATGTGTGTGTTTTCTGGGCAGGAGACGTTTTTAAACCAGCTTTGATGTTATTCTATTCACCAAAAGCATAACCTGACACATTCTTCTCTTCTCTGTTCTGTTCTTCTCGTATGTGTTTACGTGTCGATTATCATGCGGAAGCAGCGCTGCGAGGAGTTCACCATCACCCTGTATTTAAACAATACGCTTAAGGATTCATTTCCCAAAACAAAACGTTCTCACAGACGTCAGATATTTCCAAGTGTGTTGGAAGACACACACACACGCACACACGAACACACACACACACACACACACACACACTCTCGCTCTCTCTCTCTCTCTCTCGCTCTCTCTCTGGAGATTTTTTCCAAATCTCCATGTCCTCTGTCCCCCTCACCACTGATAAATGTGTGTGTGTGTGTGTGTGTGTGTGTATGTTACAAAAGGAGAGCAAGATGACCCTAACCCTAACCGTAACCTTTTTCAGGGATAAGTTTTCACGGGATGTTTTAGTGTTCAGATCAATAATCTAATCTCAGTAGAAGCCAGGGTTGCCAGATTGCACAACTACTCACCACAATGGGCTGCAAAATAAAATCAGGTCATTTTCTTGTTTCTTTCTCTTTTTTTTTTTTTTTTGTCTGTTTCTGCTAACTTCTAAATAACTGTTGTCTTCTTTTAAAACATCAAAAGAATCCAAGGTTATTCCCTAAACATTTATTATAGACTGTGTTCAGTCGTTTTAACTTTAGCTTTGTTTGGGATTTTCATTTAAACAGACTCTTCTACCGTTCTACCTCGATTTCATTATTTTATAAACTTCTTATTTTTTTATACTTAATTATCAGTAATAATACATTTATTATTTATTTAGAATAAATGTACTCAAGAAAATTAATTATAATCATAAACACTATTACTAGGTTACTGTATGTAAATAAACACGAACATTTCAGACATTCTTTTATATTGGTGTGTGCACTAGAGATTGGTGATGAGTGGTGATGTCAAGTGTTCATCCATCCATAGAAATGAAGAAGAGAGGTGTGTGTGTGTGTGTGTGTGTGTGTGTGTGTATGTCAGGTCAGATCAATAGAGTGGACTGATTGATGCTCAGGCTGATTAAACGAGTATTGATTAGAAGCATTTAAAACACTTTCTTCATAAATGGAAAAACTAAAACTTGTGGAAATGTACTTTTATATGTGTGTGTGTGTGTGTGTGTGTGTGTGTGTGTGTGTGTGTGTGTGTGAGATCTATCTCCTGGGAAATTATAACCTGGTCTGCCACAATATTGTGATATTCTGTTATATGATTCGTTCATAGTCCACAGAGGAATATAAAGCATGCTCGTTTCCTTTATGTGCCTACGTTTATAATCACACACGTATAATTACAATTATCAATCCGATGAAAAATTCCCTTCAAATAAAGTCCATTTTTGTGTAGCGTCTGATATTCAGTGACGAAGCTCTGGCCAGTAAAAATGAATCACAGATATACTTCAGTTACTCATCTTCTAATTTTAACCATGTTAGAAGCTACTGTGTGGGGAAACTGCACTAGAAATATCGAAATATTTCTATATTCTGGTGTAGATTTTCTGATATTTTTAAGCATGGCATTCTTGCTAAACATCTGGAGAGTATTAAATACTACGCTGAATTTACAACCATGAACTGACGTGCTGCTCCGACACGAATGTCCGTCGTCCATCTCATTCCTCAGACAACATTAAAATTATTTGTCAACTGTCTAAAATGTGTGTTTCTTCTTCACAGGAATGCTTTTACACCAAGGAACGATTTCAGTAGTGAAAATAATCAGACATTAGCACTTAGTACAGACATTAGCACTTTTAGTGATGCTTACGCAATAATCTAACCTGCGTAATCAACAGAATTAATCAGCTATGGAATAAAAGTAGAAAGCCACTGATGTTTTTAACTTGATTCTCTTTCCCCAGCTTTAATTATATAATGGTTAAGGATTATTATTAAATAGTAAACGCTACATGTTAGATTCACACATACGCAAACAACATAGCTGATAAAAAAAAAAAAATAGCTAATGGGAAAAAACCCTTCAATCTCTTTGAGTTAGCTCTTATTAAGTGCCATTTTCAGCCACTCTCTATTTATTTCATTTGAATTCTTTAACCTCAAGCGTGATCATTATCTTGTCTTATCAAGTGCTGAATTTTATACTTAAGAACAATGCATTCTTTAACAAAGCTACCTTTATTAGGACTCGTAAACTAGATAATAAATGTGTCTGAGTGTTAATGAGGAGCTGGGAGTAATGTACACGAGGAGGAGGAGGAGGAGGAGGAGGAGCACTTTATCAGTCACCTCTTAATGAACTCTAATGAGCTATTATAATGAGATAAGATAATGCGGTCTATTTCAATTTTAAACCTTTTTTTTTTTTTTTTTTTTAAAGTCTTCTGTGGTTCTGACTGAAGAGGAAATGTGGGTTTAACACCAGTTACTCTTTTTTTTTTCATTCTGACTTCATTAAATTTGATTACAGTCCAAATCCAAATGAGTTGTAAAGTAAATTTAAATAGAAAACAGTGTAAGCTGAGGAATAATACCACAACTATAATACTACAGCTACTACAATAACTATACAAATTACACACACACACACACACACACACACACACACATATATATATATATATATATATATATATATATATATATATAT
>CM074987.1:4639865-4642365 GCA_037576825.1 Pangasius krempfi
GCTAACACGTAGCATAACACATAACACTAACACATAGCATAACATGTAACGCTAACACATAGCATAACAAGTAACGCTAACACGCAGCATAACACATAACACTAACACGTAGCATAACACATAACACTAACACATAACGCTAACACATAACGCTAACACATAGCATAACAAGTAATGCTAACACATAGCATAACAAGTAATGCTAACACGCAGCATAACACATAACACTAACACATAACACTAACACATAGCATAACACATAACACTAACACATAACGCTAACACATAGCATAACAAGTAATGCTAACACATAGCATAACAAGTAATGCTAACACATAGCATAACAAGTAATGCTAACACGCAGCATAACACTAACACGTAGTATAACACATAACACTAACACATAACGCTAACACATAACGCTAACACATAGCATAACACATAACACTAACACATAACGCTAACACATAACGCTAACACATAGCATAACAAGTAACGCTAACACATAGCATAACAAGTAACGCTAACACATAGCATAACAAGTAATGCTAACACGCAGCATAACACATAACACTAACACGCAGCATAACACATAACACTAACACGCAGCATAACACATAACACTAACACGCAGCATAACACATTACACTAACACGCAGCATAACACATAACACTAACACGCAGCATAACACATAACACTAACACGCAGCATAACACGTAGCATAACACATAAAGATAAAGCAATGTTTTAATAAAGTGAGGAACATCAGTGTTGCTTGACAAATCACATGTATGGTCCCGGTCACGTGGAATTTTCTCGTAAACATGTTTACACACAGCCAAACTTCAAACTTCAGCATTCTGAATTAAGAATATTACACAAATTCAAACTGAATACTGCTATCAAAGCAAACACTTTTGATCGCATTAACGCATTTTTTAAGCTTAACCTTCTAACCTATTTAATATCGCATAAAAAACACGTGATGTCCATCAGAACTCGCTTAAAACACACGCCCATCATATGACACACAACTCGGAAACAGAAACTGGCAGAGTCGCTCGGTTACCACGACGACGCCGGCATCAGATCAGTATGCGCTATCGGTTCGTGCTCTAGCTCTGATACCAAAAAGAATGTCCCAATGCTTTCCAAACATAAAAAATGTCCCAATATCACTATATGAAATGTAGTTTTTTCTTTTTAAAATAAAACGTCCCTACAATGTGGGAGATCTTTTTTTTATTATTTCTATTAAATATTCTTGGAATGTCTGAGAAACCGCACAAGAGCCTACTATTACTGCTAACCTAAATCTTAGCATTAGCATTAACATTAGCATTAGCATTAGCATTAACACCCAAAATTGTCTGAATTTTTTGTGTTCATGTCTAGGAGACATTTGGTCCTCACTAAGATATAAACACACACACACACACACACACACACACTCAGACACACACACACACACAGACACACACACACACACACACACATTAAAAGTACAGCCAGATCTCACACTAATTCTCTGACTGATAATATTAGTCCACTGAGGTCTATTACTGAACAACATTAATTCATCTGTATATTTATTTACTGTGTTTGAGAGAAATGAAGTCTGTCGGAACTTCCTGTTTACACACACACACACACACACACACACACACACGCCGCAATTCCACTGACACTAACACTAACACACACACACACACACACACACACACACACACACACACACACACACACACTGCAATTCCACTGACGCTAACACACACACACACACACACACACACACACACACCGCAATTCCACTGACACTAACACCAACACACAGCGTTAATTATCACCGTCTTTAAATTACATCATCTCTGACCAGTGAATCAACAGCTTGTCCATGATGCTGTACATCATCATCCTCGCAGCTCGCAGCCAATCACAGCGCAGCATTTCACACATGACCACTGATGGAATGTGTAGAACCCGTCCTCAGGAATGTGTGATCTGTCCTTCTGTCTATCTGTCTGTTCTTTCTGTCCTTCTGTCTATCTGTCCTGTCTGCATCTGTTGCTGTCCTTCTCTCCTGTTCTGTCGAGTTTCTTCCCCATTTGTTCTGTTCTTACAACAAGTGACAGGTAATAAAAGACACAGGACAGGTGTGTGTGTGTGTGTGTGTGTGTGTGTGTGTGTGTGTGTGTGTGTGTGTGTGTGTGTGTTTTAGAGCAAGAACCGTTGCTAAAGAAAGAGACAGAGTACAGGAAAAAAAGATTTTAGGAAGCAAGAAATAGAGACAGAGAAGGTGCTGGAAGAAAAGGGCGAAAAATTAAAGGTGAAGAGATAAAGAAAGAAAAAGAAAGAAACAGATGGAGAGGTGGGAAGAGAAAAAAGAGAGATGCACATAAAGAGGCGGGTAGTGAAAGACACATAAAGCAACTCATACAGAGGAAAATGGAGAGAAGTGGAGGTACGAGAGAAATGAATGTGGATAGCAGAAGACGGACA
>CM074987.1:4647365-4649865 GCA_037576825.1 Pangasius krempfi
CCTTTCAAAGTGGGTGGAGTTTCTTTGGAGGGTGTAGCATAGTAACAACAGCAGAACCAATAGAGGATCAAAGCAGTCTCATTAGCTCCACCCACATGATCACCATTAGCAGTATCATTAGCTCCACCCACATGGGCTCCATTAGCAGTCTCATTAGCTCCACCCACATGATCACCATTAGCAGTATCATTAGCTCCACCCACATGCGCTCCATTAGCAGTCTCGTTAGCTCCACCCACATGATCACCATTAGCAGTATCATTAGCTCCACCCACATGAGCGCCATTAGTAGTATCATTAGCTCCACCCACATGCGCTCCATTAGCAGTATCATTAGCTGCACCCACATGCACTCCATTAGCAGTATCATTAGCTCCACCCACATGCGCTCCATTAGCAGTATCATTAGCTCCACCCACATGCGCTCCATTAGCAGTCTCGTTAGCTCCACCCACACGAGCGCCATTAGCAGTATCATTAGCTCCACCCACATGAGCGCCATTAGTAGTATCATTAGCTCCACCCACATGAGCGCCATTAGCAGTATCATTAGCTCCACCCACATGAGCGCCATTAGCAGTATCATTAGCTCCACCCACATGAGCGCCATTACCAGTATCATTAGCTCCACCCACTTGAGCTCCATTAGCAGTATCATTAGCTCCACCCACATGCGCTCCATTAGCAGTATCATTAGCCCCACCCACATGCGCTCCATTAGTAGTATCATTAGCTCCACCCACATGAGCTCCATTAGCAGTATCATTAGCTCCACCCACATGCGCTCCATTAGCAGTATCGTTAGCTCCACCCACATGCGCTCCATTAGCAGTCTCGTTAGCTCCACCCACATGAGCGCCATTAGCAGTATCATTAGCTCCACCCACATGAGCGCCATTAGTAGTATCATTAGCTCCACCCACTTGAGCTCCATTAGCAGTATCATTAGCTCCACCCACATGAGCGCCATTACCAGTATCATTAGCTCCAGGCACCTGAGTGCTAAGAAGTTTATTTTGTTTTGCTTCTCAAGGAAAGGAAGCAGTTTTGTAAGAAAGTATGAAATACAGTTAGTTTGTATGTGTGTACGGGATTTAAATAAAAAAATGAATGGCAGTTTTGTCTCTATAAACTCAAGACAACAGGAAGAGGTCATTCGAGGTCATTGATTTTTTTTTTATCTTTCCAACACACGAGCATCTCACTTACTCACCACTGTTTCAAACAATCTCTCTTATATGATACTATGATGCTGTGACATTTGTTTCCCCCACTTCCTGTAGTCCACGCTCTGAAAAAAAAATTCATCATGTCACAGTGTTCAAATGTTTCTGTGAAGCTTGTGGCCAGAAAAGTGTAGAAAAGATACTGGAGACTACATTAACGGTAACTGTATATCTGGCAAAGGAGGTCAGGCAAGTTCCAGAACTAATTAGTTCCTCAAAAGGTTCCAGAGCCTTGGTGGAAACAGCATGGGTACTCCATGGTACCGTTCAGCGACGACTGTGTATTTGTTACCGCACTGCTCCATACTGCACTGTCTCATGCAATAGCGCTATGAGTTACACCACACTCTGTTTGACCTCACAGAGTGTGTGTGTGTGTGTGTGTGTGTGTGTGTGTGTGTGTGTTGTGTGTGTGTGATTGTTAACCTCCAGCTGAGAAAAATTGTGAGTTGTGGCATCTGAATTTAATTCCTAACATTTTCCATATAGATGCATTTGCCTTCGAGGTGGGCTATTCAGTGTGTGTGTGTGTGTGTGTGTGTGTGTGCGCGCGCGTGTGTGTGTGTGTATTCACACCTGTGGTTTGAGCAGTCAGTTCCAAATGAGAAACCACAAAAGGCTAGACAGGTGCTGAGTGAGACGGGTGAAAGCCTGGAAAAAGACAGCTAGGTGAAATTAAATACTTCCTTTAATTTTATTTTCTCTCTCTCTCTCTCTCTCTCTCTCTCTCTCTCTCGCTCACTCGCTCTCTCTAATCTATGGATCAAACTCAGCCATTAGCTGCTGTATTGACTGATTGCATAATGCCTGGTGCTGTTTTCACTACGCCTGGCTCAGTGAACCACTCCCCCCCCCCTTAAGGATAGAAGTAGTCTGACCCATCAACTGCAGGTCCACAATCATACAGTCAGGTCAGACCATTCCAGAAAATAAGGGGGGGGGATTACTTCAGATTGGATCAGACATAAAGATCTTCATAAATCTAAGGACTAATCTAAAATTCGACTTTTTTTTCCTTTAACAACTGTGATTACACACATCGGTTTGTGTTGCAGATTTACACATTTCAAATCAACCTGCCATGAAAAAGTAGAACACTAACTGGGTCCATGACAAAAAAAATCAGTTCCGGTTACAACGATCTTAGAATATATGTCGATAAAGTGAATCCTTTTTGTATTTATTTTGTAGATTTGCTAATAACCAATCTATCCACTTCTCCCTGCTCCATGATCAAGTCTTTTGGTGAAATGTGCTAGCTAGCTATATTTAAT
>CM074987.1:4654865-4674048 GCA_037576825.1 Pangasius krempfi
TTTTTCACAATTATAGCACAGAACAGAAACGGGCCTGATTGTGACACAGTGACAGAATGTTTAGGAAAAATGCACTATACTTTAGATTTTTTGAAGTCAATTGACTGAGTGGACTGCATATGGGAGACAAGAGAAAAAGATAGGGAGACATAAAAAGCGAATATTCTCATGTGCACCTTCAAATTTTCCCCTTTTCTTACTTCCTGTCATTGTGAGGAGCGCGTGGCGTTCCTGCTGAGGACCTGAGAGAGTCAAGTGCAAGAAAGATGTGGCATGGAGAGAATTTATTCATTATCACATGAAAAGTGTCCAGAGAGAGAGAGAGCGAGTGAGAGAGAGAGAGAGAGAGAGAGAAATCAGAGAAATGGAGAGAAAAAGAGAGAGACAGACAGAGAGAAAGAGAGAGAGAGACAAAGAGAGAGAGAGAGAGAAAATCAGAGATGGAGAGAGAAAGAGAGAGACAGACAGAGAGAAAGAGAGAGAGAGACAGAAAGAAAGAGAGATTGAGAGATAGAGAAAATCAGAGAGATGGAGAGAGAAAGAGAGAGACAGACAGAGAAAGAGAGAGAGAGACACAGAGAGAGAGAGATTGAGAGATAGAGAAAATCAGAGAGAGAGAGAGAGAGAGAGAGAGAGCATTTCTGGTAATAAACTATAACCTTTATGACTCAATGTTGTGTGTGTTCAGTGTGTGTGTGTGTGTGTGTGTGTGTGTGTGGGTGTGTGTTTGTTCTGCTAAAAGGACAATGGCTAATTGGTTTCCGAAAATGAAAGACAGATATGCAGAGTAAATCATCCGAACATCCTTAGGTAGCTGTATGTGTGTGTATCCTGTACTTGTTTTTCACACGTTCGCATCACCCCCAGTGGAAACAAGTGATGGACAGACAGGAAGTGAGGGAGGGAGAGCTATTATGGGATGGCTGCCTCCCCGTGACAACAATGAAAAGTTGGAGCTGTAGGGGATCATCGAGAACGCAATGCTCTCCCACAGTGCCATCTAGTGGACGTGCGCACACACACGCACACACACGTCACCTCTGACCACTCATCTGCAAGAAATTATCAGATAAAGTGACTGCCAGAGGAGGTGATGTGACATGTGTGTGTGTGTCTCCATGCCAACATACATGTCTTCACACACTCTGCCATGAGTCACCCTGAAGCACTTGATGAAAAGCTCCTGGTGAAATATCTGACTTTCATAAATCAGTACCTTCAGTGTTCTGGGAGTCAGCAGCAGGCCTTTGAAAGCTAACTCACACACACACACACACACACACACACACACACATACATACCCTACACTACATGGTGCTACACCATGTAACATCAACTGTAATCCCATGAAAGTGAGGCTTGACAGCATGACGTTGACGTGAAGAAGCTCTAAAACTGAAAAGACCTCAAAGCTCACGCACACACACACACACACACACATTTTGTATCCTGGACGTGGAACTGAGATCTTGGTAGACATCTGAGGATCAAAGTGTCAGAGTTGCAGACAGGAAGTGACAGCTGATCACATCATCAGCAGGTGTGTGTGTCACAGCTCGACAAAACCAATAATGACACAAAACAAAAAAAGAATTCTTGTTGTACTTCCTCCTCAGTATCATGCCATTATTTCTCGCTTTCTTGTTCATTTTCGGTCTCTTGACTTTTGGTCTGTGGAATCATCTATTCCATAATCATCAGCTGCCTCACTTACGACGTTATTTCACCTTCACAGGGCCGCCCATCTTTGGTGGTGTATGAATCGAGAAGTCATCAGGGAATTCTAAACGCAGCACGCGGCTCTTATCCTCTATCGCTCAGCAGAGTGTGGTTTAGAGGAACCCGGCTTTCTTACGGCTTTGAACCATCTCGCTTTGAGTTCAGTGACAAGCAGAGCAAACCGAGTAACGTCATTTAATAAACGACATTCAGCTCTAAAGATCACCGCTTCAGAGAGCCTGGAGAATATCTGAAGAGTGCTAATGTAAATACAGGAAACTCTCACCATTCTGACTTTTAACTTTTCCCAGCTGCTCCACCGAAAGAATCTTTTTATTTTATAATGTAAGTTACTGTATGTGTGATGAAGTAATACTGTTAACCCTAACCACAAAGTTGATTATCTTCCTGTAACAGCATGTCCCCAAGTGTTACACCACAGCAATTTACCGACAATTACAATTCTCCCTTTATTAAAGAACATCATGCTTTTTTATCGGTTTATAATTAAATTTAGTGGAAAAAACGTAGTTCCTGTTGTCACTTACGCTATAGCAGCTATAAACAGACATTCCCTCAACCAGCCTCTCTTTTTTCTCTCTGTTGAATTTAATAAGACAAAAAAAAATGCCAAAAGATGTCCAAAAACATAACAGCTTTACCGCTGACTGTTACAAAGCGCTGGCACTGGAGACTCCTTCCATAAATGTTGCATAAACTTCTCCTTACAGAAAACTTTTTTTAATCTGTTTATTTAAAAACAATTCAGTTCGGTTTTATTTGTTCCGCGCTTTTAACATGGTCACAAAGCAGCTTTACAGAAATATATAAATCCAGGATATACATTTTAAATGTATAATTTTATCCCTAATGAGCGAGCCAGGGGCGACGGTGATGAGGAAGAAACCTTGAGAGGAAGCAGACTCAAAAGGGAACCCATCCTCGTCTGAGTGATGACGAATAGTGCAACTATAAATAATTCCCTTCTATAACTGTACACTATTGGTCAAAACGTGCAACTGTATAAACAGGAAAATTCATTATAGTTTTCACATGAAGTCTATTTTGTTGAAGTTAAATAGAGCTGTTACAGAGGATTAATAAATATCTTATGACTAATCATAATCCAGAACATCTCTGTGGTATAGTGATTATTTTAAGATATTTCCTAAGTTATCTTGGTCACACCACGTGCGCCGTGTTGCTGCTGAGGAATTTATTACACGTTTTGCTTTCTTTTGTAGATCACAGATCAGTGTAATGAACTCATTTGCAAATTAATAGAAAGGGGATCTGACCAACCGGTGAAAATACACGTGGTCAAAATCCAAATCAGAGACACAGGAAATAACCCGTAGTAAACGAGGTCTGAAACGAGGTAAAGGTGGAGAACGCAGATATAACTTCACCGCTGATCACAAAAACACCTCCAGAGAGAGAGAGAGACAGACAGACAGACAGAGACAAAGACGTGTGAAATCTCAGCAGCAAGATGTACTAAATTAATACAAGTCTCTCTGTCTGCTCCAGCCTGTTTGTTCTCACAGAGAGTCTCTGTGCCAAATAACATGTTTAGATTATCCTAATGGAACACAGACGTCAAGAGGAAGTGTGAACAATCCACACAGCGTAGCGGCTAATCGGCTACAAATACAGCTGCTGCAGGTGCACTGGGTTTTGATGTCACACTTTTCTGTGCTCTACAAGGGTCAATATCGCTACAATGGAGGCGAGACATCGAGCTTCAGCGTTTTAAAATGGCTCTTTGCTGCATTTGTGTTTCATTTCACAGCAAGGCGACATTACAGGACATGTTTTTCATACTACAGGATAAATAATAAATTGTTTATGGGGATCTGACCTGATTTATTTAACACTTATGGAAGGAGTCACTCAATGTTTTACTGTAACACCCACCCACACACACACACACACGGCTGGTTGAAAGTTGAGAGGCTCTGATTAAATCGTGGAGAGTCGAATTCAACATGGCGAATGCAGCTGATTTAATAAGCACACACACTGCCACAGGCCTTTATTAAACACTGAGAGCTGATACGAGCCAAGTCGAGCCACAGCGCTGATGAAAGCCGCTGATTTCACTTGAAGACTGCTGCTGAACTGATAAACGGCGTGATTAGCGCTATGAGGAACACGCTTGTTGTCACTCTCGGCATTTGTTATTGCCATTTTGCAAATTAACCCAGTGCTCTGATTAAATTCGGGGCAGATTTGACTGGAATGAAATGACCTGGCATGTTTCCTGAGTGTGTCCATGAGCTAGCATGACCGTAATGTTTTGCTTGATTTACTAGTGCCAGTAAGTGATGGTGCTAATCTCAAAAGTTCCCACTAATCCTCTTTTTATCTTTTTTCCTTTCTCTCGCTCTATTTCTCTATTTATTGGCTTTCCCGTTGCTTCCTTCCTCGCTGTGAGCATAACAAATGAAAATCATTTACAATCTAAAGTACAAATCAGAAAAGACACGCTAACACAAAACACAAAACACTGAAGAAATGAAAGAAAGAAAGAAAGAAAGAAAGAAAGAAAGATAGAAGACAATAATGCACAAATGCATTAAATACACTATTAGCCTAGCCTAGCATTCACACTGTCTCCTCTGCTTTACTTTACAGACTCAGAGCAACAAAATGTCATGGCACATTAATGCTATAGCTAATTTAGATAGATAGATAGATAGATAGATAGATAGATAGATAGATAGATGAATGAATGAATGAAGGAATGAATAACATCGTTGTACAAAGTGATATGAGTTAGCTAGAAGTTGAACATTTCGCCAAGCTAACACACTCGCTAAGTCAATCCTAGCCTTGCTAATTGTGCTTAAAGTCTACATGATGTAATTAAAGTCTACATGATGCTCACTAACCCTCACTGCTACGCACTTCCGAGTGATCAAAATGCTGAAGAGGACATAAAGAAACAGGGCTCCAGGTCCACTACGGTTTGTTATATAATCTCTCTACATCTAAACGCATACATTTCTGTTCTTACAGTAAGAAGCTTTTACACATACACTGCTGAAATAACATACAATAACATGACATAACATAACATAAACGTCTAGAAGAGGAATGGTAAGTTTTCAGAAGGTGCTGAACAGTACAGAGTGGTGATGATGATGATGATGATGATGGTGACGACGACGAAGCAGAACACAGAGAAAAAGGATGATGATGAAGCTGATGGAAAAAATTGATGGAAAAAATTGTGGAAGAAAAAGCAAAAGATGGTGATGAGGGTGATGAAGGATAAAAGGAGAAGATGGGATGATGATGATGATGATGATGATGATGATGGTAAAGGCGAAGAAGAACGAGACAATGACGAAGCTCGGTGGTGAAAGTGAAGATGATGATGATAAGATGGTGGTGTTATTGAAACAGAAGAAGAAGATTGTGGTTCAGTGGACAGTGGAAGTGATGAAGGGGAAAAAAATGAATCATCACTATCACCGTCTTCCAATTCTTCCAGATATCTTCATGATGAAGATGAAGATGCGCTGACGATTGTTCAAGGTGGTAAGTGAGGATAAGAAAGTAAGGACGATGAGCTTGAAGTGTCTCTAACACTCACTACCAGAAAAACATCCTGAAAAAGTAAACGCTGTGATCATGACAACTGCCGAGAAGAGCACCGATAAACACACTCTCCTTATTCTTCATCCTCCTCCTCCTCCTCGTCCTCTCTGTACTAATACATCATCCCTCTCTCTCTCTCTCTCTCTCTCTCTCTCTCTCGCAGTGGTGAGATGTTTTGTATAGAAAATAAAACGTTACTTAAGCATGTGATTATAATAAAATAGTGCGCTGTTAATGTGTACATTTTACGTACAGTTGGGGTCGTAAGTTTACATACGCTTTGCAGAATCTGCAAAATATTACTAATTTAAAAAAAAAAATAAGAGGGATCATAAAAATTGCATTTTGTTTTATACTTAGTGCTGCCCTTCAGACGCTACATAAGATATTTACATGTTTCCCGGAAGACAAAATAATAACAATTTACACCGATCATCCTGTTCAAAAGTTTACACCCCCTGGCTCTTAAAGTTGCCTTCTTGAGCATCAGTGAATGTTTGCACCTTTTTTAACAGTTGTGTACGAGTCACTGAACTGTCCTCAGTGTGAATATCAAAATCATACAGCCTCTGTGAAATATGCAGAAGATGGAGGATTTTTCTGAAGAACGGTGGGCACAAACAAGGGACTCATGCACGACTATCACAAAACATAACAACAGTCGTGGATCATCCAGGTAACAACTATATGTGAACTAGCTTATTCAGGGCAGTGCTAAATAAGATGCGATTTTTATGATCCTTTTTCTTATTATTTTTTTAATTATTACCATTATGCCGATTCTGCGAGGTGTATGTAAACTTTTTTATGTATAAAACACTTTTTCAGTGTAATATTGTGACAAATTCCCCTCTCGCAATTCTCAACATAGTGAGCACTGCTTGATTTGGTTTTTTGTTCTCCATATGCTTTTGTTTAAGTGCCTTTGTTTTGGTTCCAGTCCTGTCTCTGCCCCTGTCTTGCCATTGGATTGTCTCCGTAATGCTGAGTGTTCAGCTCTTAATTAGTTTGTTTGTCCCTTTTCCCCCTTTTCCTCTTTGCAATTCTTATGAACAATGCTCCTGCGCATTACTGAGCCTCACTTCCTGTTTAATTTTTTTGATCATGGAACCTCATCAACCTTATTTGATGTTATCTTCCTGTTTATTGACCCACGCTACAAACTTTGGTCATGATTCGTGGACTGTGTATATA
Organism: Pangasius krempfi; assembly: GCA_037576825.1. Lineage (NCBI taxonomy): Eukaryota > Metazoa > Chordata > Actinopteri > Siluriformes > Pangasiidae > Pangasius > Pangasius krempfi. Next base: position 4,661,385 of record CM074987.1, read on the forward strand.
TATATACATGCTAGACAAAATATAGCATGGACATGTGTTCATGCTATATTTTGTGCTTTAATTATATCTAGTTTAATATTTTAAACATATCATATCATAGTTTATCTGAGAATTGGTCTGGGAAATTTTCCATAACCTATTTATGATTTACATTTTTATCATGCAATAAATTTTTTTTATCATTCATCTTAGCAGGGGCAGGAGGTGTGTCAGAGCAGGAAAACACAATAAAGTATCTTGTTTTTACAAGACGTTTATTGCAAAATATTATTCTTTAAAATGTGGCGCATTTACCAAGTAACAGAACATCTTAGAGTAAAATAATGTAACTTTTGTTGTGGAAAGTGATGTTTGTCCTAATTAGTACACAGAAGTGGCTTTGCAGAGCCTATAGACAAAATGTATCTCTCTCTCACACACACACACAAATGCATGTAGTGTGTACGCTGAAGTACTCACTCCTCTGATCTTCAAGAGCTCACACACACTCAGCCTGACTCCAATCTCTCAGGCAGGCGTCAAATATCCAGCATGCAGAGAGCACTCACACTCACACACGCGTGCGCGTGCGAAAACACGCACACACACATACAAACACTTCAGGCCAAGTCCATTAGCTAAAAGATATGACTTCTGCCTCTCAGCTCTGTGAGTGTTTAACCAAATCTGAGCAAGAGGTGACGGGTGTTAATGTGTAATGTGTACAAGAAATTGTGTGTGCGTGTGTGTGTGTGTGTGTGTGTGTGTGTGTTGTATAAAATTGCCCTGTCAGTAATTCAGCAGGCTACTTTAGGAGATAAGAGAGTTCAGTAAAGCTTCTTAGGTTCCTCTGCAAACTTCCGGCTTCAAAAGCTTATCTCTGTACTCCTCTAACACACACACACACAGTTTTTTGCTGCTATGGTAAAGTCCAAAAAACTTTTCTCCTTCTTTTCTAATAATTTAAACATTTTTGCATAAAATCTCACAATGCCATAATTTTATGCTAATCATGTAAATATGGTTTCTGTGATGATCAGTGTGGTCTCTTTAAGATGTCAGCTTTATAACTAGGGATGAACTTGCAGTGGTCTGTTCCTCAGAAATAAACGGAGTGAAACTGGGAAATGTGGGAAATGGTGTGTTGAAATAATCTGCCACGTCACACACTGAGCACTGCAGCGTGTGATGGGAGTTTAATTAAGTTAAAATAAATCACACGTTCCTCGCAAACTCATAAAACTTCATAGCTTCAGAGTTTCCTCAATGGCCAATTATGTTGATTCCTTCAGTCCAGTTCAACGGTCCCTCATTAGTGTAATTAAGATGAACGTTTGCATAATGAGGCTCAGCAGTAATCAAGATTTTTTTTTTTTTATGATCAGGTTTGAGGGAATCCAACCAAAGGCTGTTTCTTCTTGTGAGATCTGGTCTCGCCAGGCTACCTTGGAAGAACGAACTCAGAAGGACAGGAGGACACAGAACGCATCTCTCCATCGAGACACCGCAGAGTTGTTTTGCCGCAATGACTTCTGGGACTTTGACTGGGTTTGGTGCTCTCAAGTCTGCGTCTGATGCATTTTTGATATCAAGAACACATCCGGGTAATTTCATGCATCCTTGGTACTCCCGTTCTTGTGTATTGGAACTGAACTTTGGCAGCTGACGATGGTGTCAAACGAGTACACAAAGATGCAAGATAGCAAAAGAACGGATATTGAGAAATGGCCATAAATGTCTTCATATCGAGACAGGAAAACGTTTATAAACATTTCAAAATCATTCGTACAAGATTGCAATGCCTTATGGGTATATCCGACTCCTGAAGCCTGCACAGACATCAACCCTGATTTAAGCTAATAAACGTATCAGAACAACCCTGATGGTGTTGACAGCTTTTCCTCCAAGTAGAAATGATGAGGATGAGTCACCGAGGGTGATTTAAAAATACTGCCCTAATAGAGACACAGTCATGGACACACACACACACACACACACACACACACACACACACACACTGTACATCGTCATGTGTTGCAAAAATCATCCTCGCTGTAGTCTCCTGGGTCATTATTTCTCTCTAACACGTATTATATCTGGGCGTAATGACTTCCAGGAAATGCTGATGTGTTATTAAATCATTTTCTCCATTGACAAATCAGTGTGTAGGCGCAATTATCGTCTCCACCCCCTCAGGACATTACACATCTCTCTGACTCTGTCTAAATCAGAACAGACTCGCCGTTAGCAGGAAGAACAGTGCAGTTAAACCTACATATCACCCTGCTAACTAGCTAATGAACTAGTTATGAGTCATGGGGATTGCAGACTAGCATGCTAATTAAGCAGAAGAAGAGAGTAATATAGTTCTATGTATAGGTCATGTAGCGATGGTGGGCTTTACAATTTATAATGTTATATTGTGCCAGCTAACAGAGAATGTTATTAGAATGTTGAATAAGGTGAGGTTATAAAGTTCCAGTGATAACGTTTCTGCAATGCTCTGATAACATCTGCTGTATTCCTGGTTTCCTTCACCATGTCATGTCAGAACCACAACTGGCATTACAATGTCCATAAAACCTTACACAGGTTTCCCAACACTTCCTACAACGTTTCTGCAGCAACCATTTCAGCTGTACAACTTCAACTCTAGCAACGTTCTTAGATCATTATAAAGCAGACAACAATATACTGCACATACGGCAGATGTTTTAGGAACACTGCATCAAACATTATGCAAAGTGAAGCAGTTTACTGCTCCTGCTTGCATTCATATTTAAGTAATAAGCACAGTGTGGTGCTGTTATAGGAAAATAATCAACACTGTGATGACGTGGATTTTACTCTAACCACCCTGAAGCTGATTATATTCCTATAACAGCACGTCCCCATGTGCTTTATTCCTCTTACGCCGCAGCAATTTACCAACAATCTTTATTTATTAAAGAACATTATACTTATTTTAAATTTACATATAGCTACATTTAATGTTGTGGAACATTGATGAAACAACTTATTTGCTGTTGTCACTTACATTACTGCAGCTATAAACAGCTATAAAAAGCCCTGACACTGGAGACTCCTTCCGTAAATGTTAAATAAACGTCTCCCTATAGAAAACTTCAACACATCAATGATTACACGTTTTTAAGGCGTATTATTAGCGTCGTCCGTAGAAGTCGCTGTGAATGAGCTGTTGCTATAGAAACGATAATGTATTAGAGCGAGTGCGTTAATATAAACCTGTGATTTGTAGCTGCACTACTGTCAGAGCTGCTGTTATAGAAAATTAATCAACACCTTCTGACCAATCAGGTTTCAGAATTTTGACAGTGCTGCTGCTGGATGTTGAGTCAATTCATCAGACGTCCAACGGATCTAAGAAACTTCGCTTGAGCTAATAAAGAGCTTAAACAGTGCTTTAATAAAAGGGATAGTAAATCTATTTCATGGATCCTTTTCATGGATCTGCTTTTTGCACCAAACTCATTTTCTGGTGATTCCATTCAGGTTTGAAATCAGTGTTAAAAACCAGTGAAGAAACACGAGACATTATGAAAGTAGAAACACCATAAAGCATAAAACAAAATCATTCAGACATAAGGCAAATAAATCTGTGGATCGTGCTGTTGTCTCCTGGGTCATTATTTCTCTCGTATTATATCTGGGCGTAATCACTTCCAGGAAAATACGATGTGTTATTAAATCATTTTCTACATCGGCAAATCGGCGTTTAGGCACAATTATCGTTTCTACCGCCTCAGGACATTACACATCTCTCTGACTCTGTCTCGCTCTCTTCTTCTTCTCTTATAAACACCACACCGGATCTTCAGACGATTTCTTCTGGAAGAAACCTGAAATGTCTGGACGACGATTTGCGTTTGATTAACGTGAAACGTGTAACATGTAAAACTGGATGACATCATCAGCAAGATAGTCAGAATTTATAAAATACATGAATTAATAAAAACTGTGCACTACTGTAGTGTACAATATGTAATTACACATGACAGACTGCACTGGTACACACACACACACACACACACACACACACACACACACACACGCACTGGGGAGAGTGATGCGGCTGATGATGACAAAACTATAGAAGCAGGAAAAAAGACTTCATAACGTAGACAGAAGTTCTAGAATCCAGCTAGGAACTCCAGGAGGAATTCCAGGAGGAATTCCTAGAATCCAGGTCTAGAATATAAAATGAAGCTCTACAATCCAGAGAGAAGTTCTAGAGTCTGGAAAGTAGGTCTCCAATCCCAATGGAAGTTCTAGGATACGGAAGGAAGTTCCTCGATCCAGAAGGCATTTCTAGAATCCATACTGAAGTCTTAAAATCCAGAGAGGAAGTTCTAGGATACAGAAAGACATTTTAAAATCCAGATAGGAAGTTCTACAATCCAGACAGAATTAAAATCCACAGAGAAATTCTAGAATCCAGAAGTTAATTCTAGAATCCAGACTGAGGTTCTAGAATCCAGAAGGTAGTTCAAGAATCAAGAACTAAGTAGCCTTGACATTAAGCAAGACTACGACAGTAGTTCTGGAATACAGAAGGATTACTGATTAATTATTGAGAGAATCTGTAGACCGGCTCTGTGTTTCCATGTTTGAAGGTTCTTGACCAAATATAAGTCATTAAGTTTAGACGATGTTACAAGCATCACGTTACAGTGTAAATGAGTGATTTTTTTTGTTAGCTTTTATTATTTATGCGAGTTTCAATAGAATACAAAAATCAAGAAAAATTAGCCAGACTTTCTGCAGCAGCGTTTAATCTGATCTTCAGGTACTGGACCGTAGTTGCTGTAACCCTAACCCAAGGTCAATGCAGTATTTGTGTGTTTCTGTCGTTTGAGTGTTTTTGTGTTGTGTTTGCCGGGTGACAACTGTATCAGTGTGTGACTTGCGCGCGCACACACACACACACACACATGCTGCACAATAACACAGCCTCGAACTGCATGATGGGATATCACTGAGCGCCTGACTCCCACTGCGTGACCAAATCTCTACAAAGCACAAGCTCCGCGTCTCAGACTGACACTGAAGCACCTCGAGATGGAAATGTAACGTGTCACTTTAAACCCTCCGTGCAGCGTGAGCTGAAACACTTTGAGGGTTTTTTTTCTGTTTAGAAATTCTGACTCTGATTAGAATTTGATTAGAATTTGTCTGTAGATCTAAAGCAGCTTTTTTCCCAAAGCTCTATTTCAGAAGAGTGCATTATTTAGTAACGAGGCTTTTTAGATAAGAGTCCCGTTTGTAGAATCTAAAAGCTTCTTACAGACTCATAATTCATTTAAACACATTTCCCTATGTGTGTGTGTGTGTGTGTGTGTGTGTGTGTGTGTGTGTGTGTGTGTGTGAGTTAGAGTCCTGGATCCAGTTCCAGGTACATATTTAGCTTTCGCTAAAAATGCTTCTTAAAGTTAAACCATTAAAACTGGTCTCATGTGACTACATTAATATTCTGTGATCTTTCAATAGGCTTGCAAATATAAATCCATTCTCACAGTATAATGTGCTTAATCATAAAAAAAAAACCAGAGAGAATGTTCATTAAAATCTACATTAAACACTGAACACATCGTTAGAATGATCACCACTAACTCATGATGTGGTTTACATTTAAATAATATAAATAACGTACATAATATATACAGTATAAGCAGAAATGTAAATCATACACTATATGGCCAAAAGTTTGTGGACACCTGACCATCACTCCTATATCTGGGTTTTCTCCAGACTGTTGCCACAAAGTTGGAAGCACACAATCGTATAGAATGCCTTTGTTTGCTGTAGCATTACAACTTCCTTTCCCTGGAAGTACGAGGCGCAAACCTGTTCCAGCATGACGGCGCCCCTGTGCACAACCTGAGCTCAATGAAGACATGGTTTGCCAAGGCTGGTGTGGAGGAACTCGGGTGTCCTGCACAGAGCTCTGACTTCAACCCCACTGAACACCTTTGGGATGAATTGGAACGCTGACTGAGCCCCAGACCTCCTCAGCTGACATCAGCGCCTGATCTCACTAATGCTCTCGTGGCTGAATGATCACTAATCCCCACAGCCTCGCTCCAAAATCTAATGGAAAGCCTTCCCAGAAGAGTGGAGCTCATTATAACAGCAAATGGGAATAAACCTGAAATGGGTTTTTCAAAAAGCAAAAATGAATGTGATGGTCAGGTGTCTACAAACGTTTGGCCATGTAGTGTATCTTGAGAGGGTGATGATGGTTTAATGATGTAACACTTTCACAGCGTTTGTGCAGAAATTGTACAGAAATATTTAGATTAAATATAAATATACGGATTAAAATAAATGGATTTTAAAATTGTACAGTATGTTTTTGTGATTCTTGTGTTTCTTGATCATTAATCGAAGGGATTAAAGAGAATGTGTTCATTTCACTAGTTTAATGCAGTATCATGGATTTTAGTGAAAAGAAGAGTGGTGCGTTCAGGAGTAGGACAGCGCCGATCATATTGTGAGAGTGAAATAATAAAACCGAATGAAAATTATTAGATCAAGCAGCCGTGGTAATCAGGGTCCTAGCATGTTGACGACACACGCAAAAACCCGCAACAGGCATGTTCTAACATGCAGATCTGGAAACTCTGTGTGTGTTTTAATTCCAGAATCTAGAAATTGTAGTCCATGGCTTTGGTCATATCACAGAATAATCCATAATCGGCACATAAACAGCTGGCGAGGCTCAGAGCCAGAAAACACCAAAATCAAAAAACAAAGCTCGGACTGAAGGGGACAAACGAAAAAGCTGAATAAGACTTCACAACCTGAAAAACAGAAACAGAAAGGCAGAAATAACACTCTGGAGTGGACTGTTTTCCCCCTCTGGAGTGATGAAGGTGAGACACAGAACAGGTGAACACAGTAGGTTAATCAACCAACATCATGAAGAGGGTGGAGGCAGGACCAAAACCAAAAGCACTGAATTCAAAACAAGATTACAGAGGAACAACGCTTGCTGCGATGGGAAACAAACTGCATGCTGACAGGGGGAATTCATGACACGTGCTCACTTTCATGCTGTGATGTTTTTCTAAAATGTACATTTTTCACATACACATGAAAACAATGAGAACAGAACATTTCTGTTTTTAAATTTGGAGGGCAAACAGCTTTGCTTTCAGTGACCCAGAACACTGTTTCTGTGTGGACAGGAGGCAGAAACACAGAGAAACACCTACGCTGTGCATATGTGTGTGAGGATTTTCAAGTTTCATATTATGGTGTATTTATGTGTGTGATTTTATGAATCTTTGTTTTTTATCTTTTTGTTTTGTTAATTTTTTTTTTTTTTTACATTGCTCTCATTTTTACCCTGTTTGTCTCACACCATTTCTGCTAATCAACCTCTCTGTTTAAATTAACCTACAGTCATCTATGCTAGTGTGACATTTTTATGTTATAATGTGTGTGTGTGTGTGTGTGTGTGTTTTGCTCTTTTTTCCACAGCAGGATCTGTAATGAGATGAGAAAGCACTTATGAGTTTAGGCAGATTTTTGTTATTTGATTACTTGTGTATGATTTTCTCAGCCGCATGGAAGAGAGACGTTCGCAATAAGCACACACACACACACACACACACACACACACACACACGCGTCAGGAAGTGTTGATTATAACAAAACAATACAGTAAATTTGATTTGTAAATGCGTCTGGCGCGACTCCACATTCTCCTGCTGCACAGTTTATTAGCATCTGTCACACACACGCACGCACACACACACACACACACACACACACACTCCACAGGCAGACAGACATGTTTTCTAAAATGGTCATTATGACAAGAGCAGAACAGAATTGAGCAAATAATGTGTATATGTGTGAGTCTCTCGTGGCTCTGACAGGTCATTTTAACTTTGCTGTTATTTTACACTTCTATTATTTTACACGTCTTTTATTTTGTATGTCTGTTAATTTGCACGTCTGTTATTTTACATGTTTGTTATTTTACACGTCTAATTTTACATGACTTTTATGTTGCACATCTGTTATTTTACATGTCTTTTATTTTGCATGTCTGTTAATTTGCACGTCTTTTATTTTACACGTTTGTTATTTTACACGTATAATTTTACATGACTTTTATGTTGCACATCTGTTATTTTACACGTCTTTTATTTTGCACCTCTGTTATTTTGCACGTCTTCTATTTTGCACATCTGTTATTCTGCATGTCTGTTATTTCGCACGTCTCTTATTTCGAACGTCTTATATCGCACGTCTGTTTTTTCGCACATCTGTTTTGCATGTCTGTTGTCTTGCACATCTGTTGTTTTCCACATCTGTTGTTTCGCACATCTGTTATTTCGCATGTCTTTTATTTCGCATGTCTGTTATATCGCACGTCTGTTGTTCCGCACGTCTGTTTTGCACGTCTCTTGTTTGCACGTCTGTTGCCTTGCACATCAGTTGCTTTGCACATCTGTTGTCTTCCACATCTGTTGTTTGCACATGTATTATTTCGCACGTTTTTTTATTTCGCACGTCTGTTATTTTGCACGTCTGTTAAATCGCACGTCTGTTTCGCACGTCCTTTATTTTGCAAGTCTGTTATTTTGCATGTCTTTTATGTTCCATGTCTGTAATTTTACACGTCTTTTATTTTGCACATCTTATTTTGCACGTCTGTTATTTTGCACATCTGTTGTTTTGCACGTCTGTAATTTTACATGTCTTTTGTTTGGCACGTCTTTTACTTTGAACGTCTTTTATTTTACACGTCTTATTTTGCATGTCTTTTGTTTTGCACGTCTTTTATTTTGCACGTCTGTTATTTCACACGAATTTTACATCAAATTAAAATGAAATAAAAATGTAAATGATTCTAGCTTTACCACAGTTAGGATAGCTACCTCAGTGTGCTTACTGCTACCTCATTCATGCATAAAAATATATCTAAAAAATATATATAACGTTTATAATAATAAAATGTACAAATAATTTTATTATTATTATTATTATTATTTAATTAATTAATTAAAAAAAATTCCATTTACTCCATTTACTTCATCAAATTCAGCCCATGAAATTATTTTTTTTCGATGTTTTGTTCAGTCAGAAACTTTCGTGAGTGATGTGCATGTAGCCCTGTAACGATAATGACAAGTTCATACTCATTCAAGGTTTAATTGTTTTCTGTTGCGTTTACAGTGTAATTATAACAGCGGTGTAATAATGCACATAAATCAACATTAAATTAGTGTTTTTAGACAGGAAATAATTTCACACAAATAATAAATTAAATGCATGAAGACATGTTACTGAATAAATATTTTTAAATATTTTTAAAAATTATTCCTCCTATTTCTTTGAATGAATATTCATGCGAATACTGCTGAATATTAATAAGTGTTAAATAATGAAATATGAGCGTGTGCAGACAAGATAGGCTTTAAATAAGACCGAAAAATACAGCTTGTGGCCGTCATTGTGCCCCGTGTGTGTGTGTGTGTGTGTGTGTGTGATATTCTCCACTGAAAGGTTAAATGTCAGATAAAGAAAAGTGACCTTTCTCAACAACACCTGAGGGACAGAGAGAGAGAGAGAGAGAGAGAGAGAGAGAGAGAGAGTGCCATTATACTGTGTACACACACACACACACACACACACACACATAGATGTCCACAATTTTGTTTAGTGTCTGTAACAGACTTGCTGATGTGATTTCTGACATCAGACTCAGATAGGGGGTGTGGCCTTAGGTCTGAAGGCGGAGCTTGTATGTTTGAAGTGATTCAGATGAGCATGTAGGTCAGATTTAGTGTCGTTTAAAATACAGACTTAGTTTGCGATCTTATTAAACTGTTTGAGTATGAACAACTTTTGATGGGTGGAGGGTCAGAGTAAACACAGCAAGTCTAAGCACTGATCATAACATAAACATCAAAGACACAGAGACAGAGAGAAAGAGAGAGAGACAGACAGACAGACAGACAGACAGAGAGGCAGATAGAGAGCAGCTTTGTTCATATTTTATTTATAGAATAATGGCCGCGTTTAGAGAGAGATCGATTCTATGGAAAGTGTGTGTGAGTGTGTGTGAGAGTGTGTAAGTGCTCTCTCAACCACCCCCCCCACACACACACACACACAGACGACACAGACACACACTACTGCTAAATCAGAAATGAACAGAGAGAGATGTGACTTTTTCCCTTTTACTTTCTCTCTGTAACATCACTTTATCATCTCCATAGGGACAGAACTGAAAATAAGCACAATTCCCATCTGATGACTCGCTCGTGATCAATGTTAGGCTCCAGCATCGCTCACACACACACACACACACACACACACACACCTTTTCATCTGGCGCTAACTGAAACCAACTAAAGGTGAAGATGTGACATTTATCATAACGATGATTATTCATAACCACTCGTTATTATTCAGAGCAAATTTGCATCTTGGCACAAGTGTCATAATGTCACACAGAGACACCACTGTATATGTGTGTGTGTGTGTGTGTGTGTGTGTGTGTGTGTGTGTAGTAGCAGTAGTAGTAGTAGTAGACATGTGGTGCTAATACATTTTCATATCATGCTAATTATCTAACCTTTTATCCAAGTTTACAATATTACCATAATATTGTGGTTTTAAATGCAGCTGGATGTACCTCACTGCGCTCACGACACACACTTTTCTGCCTACTGTGCTTTTTAAACTTCAATTATATCAACATTGTGTATTTAATACAGTGATTGATTGTGTATTTGATTATGAGAACAGTCCGTGTCCAAGATCAAGATGCACGTCATTGCAAATTACAGCTTCTGGGCTAGCGAGAGATCTTTATTTCACTTCATATTTACAACATGCTGCTGCTGAATTCTGGACTGTGATTGGCCAGAAGGTGTTGATTAGCTTTCTAGAACAGCAGCTCTGACAGTAGTGCAGCCGCAAATCACAGGTTTATACTAATGCACTCGTTCTAATACGTTATCGTGCCTATAGCAACAGCTCATTCACAGCGACTTGTACAGACGACGCTCCACTAATAATAAACAAAAGTTTTTTTTTAAAAAATACATTGTTGATGTGGTGAAGTTTTCTGTAAGGAGACATTTATTTAACATTTATGGAAGGAGTCTCCAGTGTCAGCGCTTTGTACAAGTCAGAGGTAAAACGTTATTTTTTTCCAATTTTCAAGCTTCGCCTTTGACACTGTACGGACCATCTTCAGTCTCTCTCTCTCTTTCTCTCTCTCTCGACACAATATCAGTCTAAATCCAGCGCTAATCTGTAGCTAATCTTCACACATTAACACGACAACTCAAATGTTTACATAGAGATTAGCTCAAGCGTATACACCAGCACTTTAACACACAGTGAGGGATTAAAGACCACCCTTACACAAGCACACACACACACACACACACACACACATCAGAAACAGCATCATACTCCAGAAAGAAAGACAACTATATGAGTATTTAAATAAATCAGCTACTCAAATAATAATGACACTCTGACACTCAGAGATGATTCAATGTGAAAGCACATGGCGGCTCCTCACTCAGTGTCTCTGCTCGCAGTAATCTGAAAGCCGCTGGGCTCGGAGCTTAACTGATCAGCGTTACTGCCATTAAAAAGCATTAAGGTCTGAATCTAAAACACTAAAACACTAAATCACTAAAGCTAAAGTGTTTAGCTTCTGCCTGATGCACCATTTCTCCCAGGAGTGGAAAATGTAATACAGTCATATCTGAAATTGCAGGAGATTGCACGAGGCTTTCTGCTTCTCAAAAAAAAAAAAAAAAAAATGACAGAGAACGCCAGAGGTGCAACGGAAAAATAAAACCATAAGCCCAAAAAACAAATGCAATCATTCTGGAAAATGTGCAAATCCAAAGCAGAGCCTGAAAGCACACGGTGATATTGTTCGGTCTGGTTAATGACCAGAGCGTAAAAAAACCGCTGTGTAAAAATTAAACACACTGAGGTTTCAGAGCTTTAGTATCCAGCGTGAATCTCACGCTGCCTTACACCCAGGAACACACGCAAAGACAGGAAAGACGGGAACGTCATCATGGGAACACCGATTCCCATCCCACACGTCTCACAGGTGACTGTGATTTCATTGGGTTTAATCAGGATGAATCAAACTGTTACACGTGATAAACCACACCGAGACGTTTTACACGTCGGCTCACTGACCTCCACACCTTGATTGGTCATGGTCACTTACGCTGCGTTTATCTGTGAGATTAGAGATAAACCTTTACAATTTTTTTTTTTAAATATTACACCAAACCAGTTTCAAAAAACACAACCACCGCAGGAGAATAAATTTTCAACCAAAATACAAGACAACAGCTTATCATTCTGAGGACACGATGTGTTCCGATGTCCTAAAAATCACTCAGATACTCAACAGTGGAGCAGAGACTAGCTCCAGCGCAAGAGACATTACTCCACAAAGGTTTCACACATCATTTTCATTTTATTTTTATGCTCTCTGGCCTGATTTAGTGAATACAGAGAAGTGTGTGTTTATTTTCCCTGTGTCATAGTCACTAATAGTCACATAGTCACAAACTAACCACTACTATTCAATTCAGTTTTATTTGTATAGCGCTTTTAACAATGGACGCTGTCACAAAGCAGCTTTACAGAAATAAATGGA
>CM074987.1:4703055-4716733 GCA_037576825.1 Pangasius krempfi
ACACACACACACACACACACACACACACACACACACACACACACACACACACACACACAGAGTGAGGAAAAAATCGAACATAAAATATGAAAGCTATTAGCACACTGCAGGCTGAACACCCACCAGCAGCTGAGGGGAAAATAGGAAGAAACCGGATAAAACACACACACACACACACACACACACACACACACACACACACACACACCTCTTACATACGAAACCTTTTAAATGCAAATCCTGGACGATGTTAACACATTCACACACACAGACACCCATCAGCTGGCGTATGGCTCAGACTCTCATAAATTCCTTTTTGCAGAACATATAGACACACACACATACACACATACACATGCACAAACACACAGAAAATGAGATAAAGTGGTGAGAGAGAGAGAGAGAGAGAGAGAGAGAGAGAGAGAGAGAGAGAGAATAGAGGATTATGTAAAAGCTTGTAAATCTTTTCCCACCAAAAGCAATATTCTGGTGAGACTCATCACATCCACAGGCAGAGTAAAGGGGATTAATGAGGTTGTGTGTGTTCATGCCAGCACACACATACACACACACACATACACACACACCCACACACAAGTAAAAATAAAACCCTTGTGTTGAGTTTGTGTTCTTATTAGGATTATTTTTGCAGAAGTTTGCATTTCTCTACTATCTGGTTGTTCTTGAGAAAAGATTCCAGAGTTCAGGATTGTCTCAGTCAATCTCTATGTGTGCGATCAGATGTTTATCTCACCAATTAAACTACATTTCCCATTATTTTATTTTTGCCTCAGTGTGCCTTATTGCCTCGCAGACACTTATATATCAGCTTATAACTGCTTATAACAACACAGTGACTAACTGAGAAGATCCTAATCTCTGGAATCCTTTCTGAGGAACAAACACAACAGAGAAATGCAAACTCCTGCAAAATGTCCTAATAAGAATACAAACTCACCATGAGTTTGTGTGTGTGTGTAAACAGTAGATTAATACAGTAACACTGTAATATTTTTAGAACGGGTTATCATTGTGTGAAAATCCCAAACTTAATTCCAAGGAGAATTCATTTTATTTAGGAAGTGAAGAGTAAAGAATGCAAAGAACCCTTGAAAGAACCTTTATTTCTTTCTAGCGCAGTTACTTTACAGTGACCAGTAGATTCGTGAGACTCTTTAACACACTCACAGTCCAAATCTCACAATAAAATCTAGCAGCTGAAACAGATTCACCTTTTAAAGCTCTTCAGGAAAATGATGTATACAACAAAAAAAAGGGGGGGGAAACTGAACTCAGTTTAACTTGAATGTCGACTATTTACTGAAGAAACGTTTCAAAATTTTCTCTCAGCTTCATTTTCATTTGCGTTTGAGCAAGTAAAGCTTTTTTTACTTTTTTAAATGTAATAACACACTGGAGCTACTTAAATGTAATAATTGAACAGGCTTAACTGTTTCAAATGTAATGAGTCTTAAATCACATGGCTATGCATGCTCTCTTAATCCACACACACACACACACACACACACACACACACACACACACAAACAGACCCTCACACAAAGTAAATTCTCCACACCAGTGGCTTCCAGCAAATAAAGTCATCTGACTTCACAAATCTGCTTTGAGCTACTGCAGATGTCTTTACAGAAGTCTAGGAGGACTCTCACACATAGACACACACACACACACACACACAAATCACATGGACTTCATCAGCTGGTCTTATTACACACAGCTCTACCTGCTGTCTGACATGACTTCATAAGAGTTGGCTAAATGTATCTCCTGCAGGATGAGAGAGAGAGAGAGAGAGAGAGAGAGAGACAGACAGACAGACAGATAGACAGATAGTTTGAAGGAAGAATCCCAGATTGCTGCTCATCATGTAAATACACAGATGAGATACCAGTGATCATGTTCAAGTCCAAATCTTTGCACTGGAGTTCAGACAAGACACCTCCTGCATCTGCAAGTGGTTTATTATTTCTACTTCTTGGGATCTGGTGTTTAATCAGCCAATCAATCGCCAAAAAAAAGGGCATTTCATATGATCTTAACGCTTTTACTGAAGTTTGCTTTCTTCTTCTTAAAAACGACGCAGTGAACTGACTTCATATGTACACAACACACAGTATGGAATGTCCTTTTTTTTTCAATGATATGCCATTTATTTTGTCTACTGACTGAAACATTTTTATCTGCCTCAAAACTGAAGACAAGTCACTCCGCCTTAAAGAAAATTCAAGTTCTAGTTCAAGTTTGCTTTATTGTCAAATGTTTCCAGAATATGAAGAATAAAAGAATAAGAAGCGAGTTGTTTCGGCAAGAAAGGGCCGAGTGCACGAAAGGATATTGTTAAAAACCGCGCGTACGGGAACTGGAGTTACAGACCGGCAGGAAGAGGAGAAAACAAAACACTCTTCCCCAGGCATGTCAGGCATACAGGACCAGGACTGCTTGCTAAAGGCTCTAATCCGAGCCAACAAACGAATATAGAATCTGTGTTTTAAGTTAGAATTGTCTTGCGGACCTGAATTAGTGTAGTAGTCTCCGTTATTCCACTAGGGGGCGAAATAGAGCCATAAACTCAGCTACTAACAAAATGTTTTAATGAATTAATTCTTTATTAGCAAGCTAGCAGTATGACTCCAGAACCACGTCTCATCCCAGAACAACTCATTGAAATGTTTCACAGTGACATGAAACACAGTGACTTCATTTTTTATTTTGAAATAATTTTGTAGGCTATTTAGATTTTTCTTTTTTTCCACCAGTTCAATATTAGGGGATATTTTGTGTAGCTTCATAACATAAAATCCCAATGAATTCCATTTCGGTCCTAGACTATAACTCTACAAATGCACAAAATTCGAAAGAAAAATAACTCTTCTCTCTATCGTAATGTTAAGTCTGCTGATCCACAGTTTTCCGCCTCCCTTTAGTCTCTTTCTGACTTTCGTGTGCAGCGTTATACTGCTCATATACTGGAGTAAAGACATGCCCTGAGCGCTGCTCGCGTTCCTCAGAACCCATAGCTCTACTGCTGAAACATGCCGAGCTGTCGTTACTGTGTCTGGTTAGTGCATCTTCTCTTTATTGAGATAAAATTCAAGTATTTTATGAAAATCAGCTTGAAGGGAAAAAGCTCAGAATATTCAGTAAGTTTGGAGCACAAATGAGTTTTCTTTCAGTTGCAGGACTAATTCATGAAATCAGACTTTAACGTGTTTTCCTGTCGAGGGTTAAGAGGTTGTCACAACATTACAGAAACAGCGTGTCGAGCACACAGATGAGGTTTTCTTTAACAAGTAGACCTGAAGAAGGTCAAAGCTGGTTCAGATAATTAAAGGATGACGGGTCGTGCAGTGTTTGTGCAATTAGCGAGTGATTAGAAAGCTGAGACTGTGTTCTGATGGAACTTTCACAAAGGCTCCAATTACCATCTAAAAGCCACAAGAACATGAACTAGATGAATACGCAGCCTGTTTTATCCTTCAAAGCACTTTTTTTTAAATCGATATCTAAAATTGATTGAACCATTATGTGAGAGAGTATGTGAGTCTGTCTAATTATATTTATATTATATTTGTGTGTGTGTGTGTGTGGGAGGGGGGGGGGGCATGAATATTCACGTCCTAATATAAATGTTACTCTGGATAGAAGTGTCTGGCAGATGAATAATTGTGACATGGAATTGCATACAGTTTGCCAAAACGAGCCAAATTAGAAATGAGTTTTTAAACTTTCCTTCTGTCATTTAGCTGGGAGCGATTTCTACAACATGAAATGCTTATTAAAATGTATGCTTAATGAAAAGGAAAAGCAAACAATTGTAAAATATTGCAGCGTTGGTGCAGGCGTTGGTGCAGGCGTTAGGAGTAAATGTATGATGGTGAATTTGTCAGAGAGACGTGGAATGGATTTTGAGATAATGTTTTAGATAATATACTACAGCATGTCCATATACACACACACACAGATACACATAAAACATATAAATCATCATTCATCATAAGTGTATCATCCATCATAAGTCATTCTCTGACTGTAATAATGTTATACTTTATTGCTAACAAAAAGAAAATAAAAGCAGTCTAGAGAATATAGAATCCTGAATTCCTGAGTATACCAGAAAGAATTCTGCATTCCCTGAACTACAATAACATTTTTTCCTCTTTTAAGATTCAAACCACTACATCACTATTTAGTTTAAAAAAAAAAAAAACACATGTAAACATGCAAAGTCAAGTTCTGGGGTGAAAAACGAAAAAACCAAAGACCTCTCTATACTTCAGATAATGTAGCATTAATTAATTGTAATTACATTCAGATATTATGTTTATAATCTGACATGTCACTCTCAGGAGCTTCTCAGTGTTAGAATCTTGAGCTACAGCTAATATACAGTACATGCGACACATGCTAGCATTTTTTTTAAAGTAGCTGATGTTCTAGTAGGTAACATACAGAGCTAAAATCCATTAAGTCATTATGAAATCAAAGATGATGTTATTTTGGCTTTGTCCTTGTCACACCTACAAGACCTGAATCAGTCTAAAGGCGAAGCGAGAGAAGCACAATCTTTCAACATCAGAGAATCAGAACGAATCGATCAAACCAATGCGGACAGATGAAATGAAACTTTCATGAGCCTTTGATGCTAGCGCAGGAAAATGACAGGAACGATCGTAATCAACCTGGAGAAAGAGCAAGTGCTTACTTCAAAGCTGTCGATGATGATGGCGGTGATCTGAATGCTCCTGATTATACTTTAGCCTGAAGCCTGATGACGACGATGACGGAGTGCTGACAGTGTCTGAGCTGGGGTGGTTTTTTTCCCCACTCACAGTTTGAAAAATCCACCATACTATTACCGACGCAAAATCCTGGCATTCAGGACATCGTCCTATCCGACTACAGCTACACATGAAATTAAACACATCATAACATTAGATTTACTAATTGTCAGGGATTTTGTAGAGGCAGCAGATGCAAGCGCAGATTTTATAGTAAATATGAGTGATCAGTCGGACATGTGACATGGACATGTCATAACCATGCATAACCATGACACTTATTTAGTTGGAGAAAATTCTAGAATAAAACAGTGCAGTTTTGTTAACACTGATTTTCTTTGTACTCACGTGTGTGTGTGTTGACGAATGCCTGTAAAGTGGAAAGCATGAAGCAGTGGAAAAAGTAAATTATTCAGAAGTGAATGTCAGACTCTTAATAAAGAGTAAAAGTATCCAGCTACAAATGTACTGAGGTGAAAGTAAAAAAGTTTCTCCTGGAAAACAGACTCAAGTGTTAAAAAAATAAATAAATAATGAAAAGTAAATGCTTTAAACTGAATTCAGTCACCACAGATGATGGATTTGATTCTTAATCATTTTTAATGGTTAATTTGATCAGATGCTTTAAACTCAACTGTGAATGAGTGGAGACAGATGCAAGTGCAGATTTTATTTTTAAAGTACAAAACGAAAGCAACCAAACCTGAGAAAACCAGTACCATAAACATAAACCCCATTGTTATAGCTTTAATATGTCGTCCACCTCAGCAAAATACAGACTATTTAAGTGAATTTGCTGTACTGGTGGGAGATTTAGTTACCAGGCATGAAAAAATATTGTTGTTGGTTGATTTTAACATTCACGTTTGTTGTGCTTCTAAACCATATTCTGTAGAATTTTTAAATTTGATTAAGTCATTCGACTTTGTTCAATGGATATCTGGTCCCATGCATATCCACGGCCATACCCTTGATTTGATTTTAGTCCATGGGTTTTCTATTTTGGATATGGAAAGCAGTAGTGCAAGTTTCTCGGACCACAGGCCTATACTCTTCACCATCCCTCTTACTGGCAGAACCCTCAGAAATCCATCCCATCCTTAACTCCCATCCTTACTCAACACTCCAGTGAAGAGTTTTCTGTAGCGTACCATGAAGTGTGTAACTCCCTGCAATAGGACTTCAGTCTGCATAATCTGGATGCCGATGAACATCTTAATCTTTTTAATTCCACCTGTGCAGCCGTTATGAACTTCATCGCACCCCTGAGGAACAAAAATCATAAGCCTGCGCCAGTGCCCTGGCATACTGACACTACACGTTCCCATAGACAGGCATGTAGACGTGCCGAACGCAAATGGAAAAAGAACAGACTGCAGATTTCTTATGAAATTTTGAGAAACTCTTGTAACATGTTTCAGAAAGCTGCTAAGGCTGCAAAATGTAAACACTTTTCTGAACTTATCACCAACAATTGTCATAAACCTCAAGTTATTTTTTCTACCATTAATTCGGTTTTAAATGCTCCGGTGCATTCCTTCTCTGAGCCCTCCATTTCTCTCTGTGAAAACTTTGGGAAGTTTTTTGTAGATAAGATTACAACTTTAAGATCTCAGATGTCTAACTCTGTATATACTTTGCCAGATGTTCCACTATGTCCCTCCACTTGAGTCTGAGTTGGAGCCTATTGATCTGGTTTTATGTAAGGAAATTGTTGGTCACGTAAAGCCAACTTTATGTCCCCAGGATGTTATTCAAATCCAAAATGTTGACAAATTATCAACACAGTTGGTCCTGGCTTGTTATTGGTCATCAACAAATCTTATCTACTGGTTCCTTCCCTAACTGCCTACGGCATGCTGGGGTGACACCATATCTTAAAAAACCAAACTTTGATTCTTCTGTCTAATCTACCATTTATCTCAAAGGTTCTTGGGAAAGTGGTACTGATTCAATTACAATCTTATTTGACTGTAAATTCTATCCATGAAATATTTCAATCTGGTTTTAAAGCTTTGCACAGTGCCGAATCTGCTCTTTTAAAAGTCTCAAGCGATATCTTTACTCTGGGAAATCAATGGCCATAGTCTTATTAGATTTGAGTGCTGCATTTGATTTGGTTGACCATGAGGTCTTGTTGACCCTTCTGGAGATATCAGTGGGACTTCATGGCAATGTATTACAGTGGTTCCATTTCCTATTTTGGTGGTTCAATGTTCGCATTGGTCATCACTCCTCCCCTAGCATACTTCTTAATTGTGGAGGCCCGCAGGGATCAATCCTTGGGCCTGTGTTGTTTTTCCTGTATATGCTCCCTTTGGCTTCCATTTTTAACAAGAAAGGAGTGTCCTTTCACCTATACACTGATGATTCTCAGATCTATCTTCCCTTAAAACATAATGATATAAATGCCTACAACCAATATCGGCCTGTTTAAAAAGAATTAAATTAAATCTATGGCTCTCAAACAATTTCCTAAACCTAAATGAGAATAAAACTGAAATAATTATATTTGGGTCTAAGGAAACTTGGTTCTCTTGCTCCATATGAAACTCACTGTGCTAGAAACCTGCGTGTTCTGTTTGATCACAACCTAAAATTTTATAAACAGATTAGCACTGTTGCAAAGTCATGCTTAAAGTAAAACCCTTTTTATCTGAGAGTAACTTTCAAACTGCGATTCACGCTTTCATAACATCTCGTTTACTGCAACTCGCTTTATTATGGTGTCTCTCAGTTTTCCCTTTCCCATTTACAGCTTGTACAAAACACAGCTGCCAAACTTCTTACAGGGACTCACCAGTATGACCCTGTTACTCCTATTTTAATTGCATTGCACTGGCTACTTGTTAAATATAGAATCAATTTTAAAATTCTACTGTATGTTTTCAAAGCCATCAACAATTTGGCCCCTCAGTATCTGACAAATTTGCTCCATCTGTATACTCCCTCCAGAACACTGAGATCTTGTGATATTGGCTTACTTTCTGTTCCTAGATCCAGACTTAAAACACGAGGTGATCACGCCTTTGCGATCGCCGATCCCAGACTCTGGAACAGTCCACCTCTCCATATTCGATTAGCCCCTTCTCTTTCAGTTGTCAAGTCTGCTCTGAAGACATATTTATTTTATATGGCCTTCAATATTCCATGAACATTGGTTTGATCATGGTTTTACTATTGTATTTGCTTTATTTTGTTGTCTGTTTTGTTTTTCTTGTAGTTTTACTTTTTGTATTTTTCGTAGGTTTATTCTTTGTACAGCACTTTGGTCAGCCTTGGTTGTTTTTAAATGTGCCTTATAAATAAACACTGATTGATTGATAAACACGAGATACAAGGCAAAACAGGCAGACGATTAGCAAGACTGTAGCAAACACAACGCCACATATGCAGGGAAATGAAAAAAGCTCGACAATGACACATACAGAGACCAGGGCTTAACTAGGGGTGCTGTTTAGGGGTAATACGGAACAGGTGTGAGCGTTCAGTGAGATATGTGACATGGTCGTGTGATGTGCTGGGGCTGATGGGTAATGTAGTTCATTTCTGATTTCGGCATAACCATGTCACACGGGAGCTGCTTCTGCATAGCGTACAGTCACTGGCTGGGTGAGAGAAGAAGAGAACTTTGAGATTTGTAACAAGCCCTTTGAAGGTCTAAATTAAAAAATAAGGAGTTAAATGGTGGGGTTTTTTTTGGAAATGTAATTGAGAACATGCATTCATTTTCAAGTAAATACTAACGTACATGCATTCAATTTCAAGTAAATATAAAGTATAAATATGCCAAATTAACACATAAGCATTACAATTACACGAGTACTTTCCATTCCTGAAATTAGAAAATTTATGTAAACTCCAGAGCGAAACATAGAAGAAGGTTTTTCTAGCTAAAAGGATTTTCATGAACACCAGATCTCTTCTGTTCCTCTGCTGGAGTAAGGAACCCGATCAGGTGAAATAATGAACAGCTAATCGACAGAAGTGTACATTTTAATCTGTATTTTGAGAAGTGAAGAGTGAGGTAATAGTCAGATCTTACGCTGTGTCTAACCGTGACAATAACATACAGTATGTTAATAAAGTGCTGAACCCGAACATAACCGCTTTATAACACATTATCCTCTCTATAACTACTCCACATTAGTATTCCATCACACCTCTAATAGCTGTGTAGTGTGTAGCTACACACAGTGTATGTGTGTGTGTGTGTGTGTAACTGTAGACACATTTTATATAATATTTATGACCACGTCGTTTATAGTACTTTTTGCACGGTACCACAGGACACTTCATGTACACTGTACATTTTATATTTGCAGATTTGCTGTATATAGATGTTTATGTTTTGCTCATATTGAATTGGGGAAGTGGATTTCAGTTTTTTTCT
This sequence comes from Pangasius krempfi, assembly GCA_037576825.1. Classification (NCBI taxonomy): domain Eukaryota; kingdom Metazoa; phylum Chordata; class Actinopteri; order Siluriformes; family Pangasiidae; genus Pangasius; species Pangasius krempfi. The sequence continues at coordinate 4,712,248 of CM074987.1, forward strand.
TTGTACTTGTTCTAGTGAGTCATGTGAACAGGTGAACAGGAGGTGTTTTACACACACACACACAGCAGAGTCTTTATTAACATAATCTGCTGTGTCATGAGCTCGGTGTGTAAAACTGTAAATAGCTTTTGCCGCATGAAGCATAAAATCCAGAAACAAAACACTTCACATAATCCTGTCTCTTATTTTTGTGTTTGTCTGTTTCGAGGCTCCACCGGCTTTTATATATCCTCTTCCATCCATTTCTCTCTCTCTAAATTCAGTGAAGTGTTGAACTCGAAAATGGCTGGAGGCCAGTGTTAAAATCACACACACACACACACACACACACACACACACACACACACACACACACAGAGGTTACTTATTGTGTTGTGTTGTTATGCGTATGATTTGAGAAGCTAAATTGTTTTGTCCTTCACTCGAGGGTGCTTCACACACACATTGACAAGAACTGACAAGGGCCACACATACACACACACACACACACACACACACACACACACACACTTTGAGATATTTAGATGTCCTTTTGTTTGTTGTTTTGTTCCAAAAATTCACTACATAAGTAAATAATCATGCTGTTCATTTAAAATAATTGCTGTTTACAGTTATTCAGTGTCATGTATGTGGGAAAATACAGTCCAATGCCACGATTCAATACAGTTCATAAAAAATGATTAACTCACAGATTCGGACTTAAATCTCCAAGATACCCCAGAAATACTTCCCCATGTAAAACACCTGTTTCTGTCGCCATCTTGGACTGAGAGAAGCAGAAATCAGGATGATGGCATTACTGCATTGATGTTCGCATAACTCTGATAACAAATTCTTAATGACGGTTAATCAACCTTTAATTACTTCACAGTCCTCCCCTTGATATTTGCTCACCTGCAGAAGAGCAACAATTGTGAAGCTAAAATGTTCCTAAAACTAACCGTTTGAAAATGTGTTTCAGTTCCTAAAAGTGTTCCTGTTGTGGAAGCGCAGTTCTGCTCACCTTTCTTTAGCTTTCTTTTACAGAGGCCATTATTTCTGGGGCTTTTATGAAGAACCTAAGTCATTTAACATCCCAGAGTGTGTAAGGAAGCCATCTTTTTTGTTTGTATCAGTGTGGACTTGGAGGTGAAACTCGCTGAACCAAAACTAAACATCAGCCATAATGAGGACATTTTCTACAGAAAGTAAGTGGATGTGAAATGTGAAGTTTAAACCAATTTTTGCTGTGAGTCACTCTCTCGTCTTTCTGTCTCTCTCTCAGGAAGCGTCTCTCGTCTCCACCTACATGGTCACGAACCAGGACATAACAGACCATTACAGCTTTCTGTGTGTTTATGAAAAAGATCAGCTTTTAAGACCATGAGAAAGGAAGACAAAACAGAAAAGTGTTCTCTGTGCAAGAGGGAAAGAGCTGTGGGATGAAGCGGGTGTGTGTCCTGCTGCTTCCCATTCAAGCTGAAATGGTGCAGATGATAATGATTCACATTGTTATATAACTGACTTCATCCTGAGAGATGACTTTCAGTCCTGCAGCAGAATGATTTATACATCTGAACATATTGAACTAAAACGTTTAGCTTTAAATTGTTATTTAACTATTAGTTAGTGTGATAGCTTGCATGCTAGTGTTTGAAGTTCATTCTTGTAAATCAGACTTGAACATACATTGTAAATATCAAACCTCCATCTCCCTGAGAAGACATGAAGAACCCTTAAGAGGAACCAGACTCTAAGGAGAACCGGTACTCTTCTAGGTGACACTAGATACTGCGATTATAAATCGTTACAGTTTACAGATGTAAAAGAGTAAAGACACACAGTACAAGCAGATTTAATACTGAAATTCCATTGGTTTCACTGGTTCCATTGGCAGATAACTTTGCTAATTATTTCTAGAAAAATAGAACAAAATTCTTAAAGCTTGAAATGAGTACAAATGTCTAGAAATAAGTTTAATAATCTTATATTTGGTTCACTGTAATCTTATAATAGATAATACTAGATAAATTTGACTATATTCAAGATATTTTCTTGAATTTACTTGCTAAGATGACAATTTTTGTAGTGTAAAATAACAGGATGTGCTGGATCAAGTGCTATTCTATTTGCTGCTGAATAACGAGTTAAATGAAACCAGTGATTAATGTGATAATTATAACTAGCACTGTTCATGCAGTAATATATTCTTGATTTATTTATTATATATTTATTTATATATTATTTATTTATTGGTGAGACTCCTATTAGAGTTATTTCAACATTCACCTTCTTCTCATTCATATATCGTATTAGTGTTTTTATCTTCTATTTTTAAATTCTCTCTTTAAAAATTTGACAGCAAAGAAAAAAGACCTATTTTTCCTTCGTCGGTCTGCATTTTCTGTCCCTGATTTTTTCCGTTTAAAGGTGTGTGTTTGTGTTTAAAGGCAGTGGTCTAGAGCCTAGTGAAAAACTCCATCTCAGAAAATTCTACTCCAAAAAATCTGGCAACCTCTGAGGTGTGAACGATATGCAGGTGATTTTAATAATCTGAATGTGGAACTCAAAAAATGCACTTAAGCAGCTGCGTAACCCGACTCAGGAATTTTCCCCACATGAATATTGATGTAACTTTTGAATATGGGTCTGAGTGTTTAGGAGTGCTGGGATAAATACAGGACAGTCTCTATGATTAAAGCAGCAGCTCTTGTACAGTATGCAGGTGAGCAGGGCATGAGGATTAGTTTCTGATAGCTGGTGAAGGAGGTTTTTGGTTGGTTGCTCAGTGGTGGTCATGTGGTGGTGCGGAGTAACAGCTGGTCCTCAGCTGGTAATTACACACCTCTGGAGGTAAACAGTGGAGCATGATTGGTGCCATCACACCATAATGTCAGTTCCATACTGAGGGTGAAGTCTGGCAGGAGCTTGAGTCGAGTGCAGGCTTATAATGTTTTCGGTTTCCTGCAGTGCCATTCTTCCTGTCAGCAGGTCCCGCTTCTCCTCACACACCTGTTTGAGTCACACTCCTGCATCCATTTCATGCACATTGTGATTGAATAGCTGAATGAAATAAAAGCACCAAGTCACTGTGAGATGTGCATCAACAGTAAAAATAACAGCGTCCGCTGCCCTCGTCCTCATCTCCCTGTCCTCTTTGTCCGCCTCCTCTGACATTTCAAAGCAAGTTATTTCAACGGTGCCGCTGTCACACTCAACTCAGCTAAATTGATCGTGAAAGAGAAATGGCTTCCGCATAAAAATAATAAGAGGGAAGATGTTGCTATGGGGATCAGTGATTTCTACAGCACTAATGAGGATGACTCGATGTTACAGAAGAAAAAAAAAAAAAACACAGACGGGAGCCTGATCTAGCTAATGGCCAAGATTGCATCAATTAGAGATAATTTATACTGAGGAAGGAAAAATGAGAGAAAACCCAATCGTAAAGATCAATCTTCTCACTGAAGATCATCAGAAAATGGTCGCTGCAGTGTGGAATAGCTCACAGCAGAAATATGAAATGAGAAGCTGGTATATAATATTGGGGGTGAAAACTGCCTTGACAAGGTACAGACTCAGTGGACACGACCTAGCAATAGAAACAGGCAGACGCAGGAAAACATGGCTTCCCCAGGAACATAGGTTGTGCCTACATTGCAACCAAAACACAAGTGAGACAGAGCTGCACTTCCTAACAGAATGCACAAAAATTCTACCCTAAAATTAATCATTCACACCAAACATTTGACAATCTATCATACAGTGGAAAAACTCCCCCTCCTACTAGGAAGTCATAAAGACTGCCGTATATTAGCAGCACAGTACGCCTCGGCCTGCCACAATATGAGGGACAGTGAGTGATCTGCCTTGCACTTGTGTTTCTTGTAATTGTTATGATTGCTCTTCTTTATTATTATTGTTTTATATTTTTTCTTATTAGTAAATTCACTTTTGTTCTTTTGTTACTCATTTTATCTTTTTTTCATTTATTTTGCATATAGTGCCTTCATATTATCTTTAACTTATGTACATGGTTTGCATTATTTTTTCGTTTATTTTAATCTATGAATATTGAATTGAATTGAATTTTGTTTTGTCTTTATTTTTTTCCTCCTGTTTTTACACTACCCTTCGCTTGTACTTGCTTTGGCAATACAAATGTACAAATATAGCTGCAAGCAGTGATGACGGGCCCAAGCACTTCGGTGCCATCGCCACCCGGTGGGTGTATGAAAACAATGCATAGTGAAGTGAGTCCTGCAGAGCAACTTGTTTTTGCACTGATCTGTTAGGTTAAGCCCAGGGCTAAGGCTTCCATGTTCAAACATACAGCTCATATTTGGTGATGTAATGCATGAAGAGATATACGGTCAGGTCTGGAAGTTTTTGTGATTTTGCCTTTATACACCTCCACAATGGATTTGAAATGAAACAATCAAGATGTGATCAAAGTGTAGACTTTCAGCTTTATTTTAAGAGGCTCCACAAAAATATGGCATTTACC
>CM074987.1:4739782-4769782 GCA_037576825.1 Pangasius krempfi
CAGCGTCTGTGTGGTTCCTAGATTTTTAGATTTGCATACAGTTGTTTGTACAGATGCTTGTGGTACCTTCAGCTGTTCGGAAATTGCTCCTAAGGAGGAACCGGACTTGTGCAGGTCCACAGTTTTTTTTTCTTGGCTGAGTTGCTTGGATTTTCCCAAGGTATCAAGGTGTGTGTGTGTGTGTGTGTGTGGTCAGCGTTAGAGAGTGTCAGAGAGTGTGTGGGTGTGTGTGCACATATGGTCAGCGTTTGTGTGTGTGTGTGTGTGTGTGTGTGTGTGTGCGTGTGTGGTCAGCGTTAGAGAGTGTGTGTGTGTGCGCACGTGTGGTCATCTTAGTGAGTGAGTGTGTGTGTGTGTGTGTGTGTGTGTGGTCAGTGTTATAGAGAGAGAGAGAGAGTGTGTGTGTGTGTGTGTGGTCAGTGTTATAGAGAGAGAGAGTGTGTGTGTGTGTGTGTGTGTGTGTGTGTGTGTGTGTGTGTGATCTTTGTGATGGCTGTTGAGGGAGTTTCCCGCTGACCGGCGCAGTGTGAACAGACAGCTCCTCCACCCCATTCCACTGAATCCCTCCTTCATCACGTCCTCTTGCCTCCTCATATCCCAGCATGCACTCTGCCTCCTCATATCCCAGCATGCACTCTGCCTCCTCATATCCCAGCATGCACTTTGAGTGGGCGTGCGAGATGTGCAGAGAGAGAGAAATGAGGAGGGAGAGAGAGAGAGAAAGGAAAGAGAGGGAGAGAGGGGGAGGAAGTGAGAGATAAGGGAGAGGAATGGAAAGTGTGGTGTGAGAAGGAGAAAGCGAGACACACACACACACACACACACACACACACATTCACACACGTTCACACACACACATTCACACCTAGGGGCAATTTAGAATAGCCAGTCCACCTACTGGTGTGTTTTTGGACAGTGGGAGGAAAGCGTTGAACCTGGAATCCACCTCATTTTAAGTATTTTAAACACTTTCTATAAACTTCATGGAAACTTCTTGGTTCTACTTGGAACCTTCTTTAAAAGGGAATCTTTTGCTTTAGGGTTCTATGTAGAACCTTTAAGAGTTCCCATCCCCCGAATGGACAAAGCAAAGAAGCTTCCGGGTGCTAGAGTATTCGAAAACGGGTCTAGAATCTCCATTTAGCAGAGGCTCTGATCCAGAGCGGCTCTTCAGAAACGTCCGTCCATGTGCGTTATTACACTGCTGTAAAAACAAAACTAAACAAAAGAAGGAGCATGAAGGTGATAGTAAAAGATCATTCAATTAAAAAGATCAGAATAAAGAAATATAATCTGTTAAAATGTGTTGGTCGTGACTGATATCAGGAGCTGTAAAGTCAGGGTTTTCAGAAATGCATTAATGATTAAACCTTTACAGTTTTTCCGTTGCGTCATCCTTTCATATTATTTCATCATCGCACTCGGGAACGCACAGGAACGCTCGGGAACGCTCAGGAACGCTCAGGAACGCTCAGGAACGCTCGGGAACGCTCGGGAACGCTCGGGAACGCTCAGGAAAGCACAGGAACGCTCAGGAACGCTCAGGAACGCACAGGAACGCTCAGGAAAGCACAGGAACGCTCAGGAACGCTCAGGAACGCTCAGGAATGCTCAGGAACGCACAGGAACGCTCAGGAACGCACAGGAACGCTCAGGAACGCACAGGAACGCACAGGAAAGCACAGGAAAGCACAGGAAAGCACAGGAACGCTCAGGAACGCTCTGGAACGCTCTGGAACGCTCAGGAACGCTCGCACTCCATCGACTTTAATCCATTAAAATGTTTTTCTACCAAGCTTTTATTCTGAGATTTTGTGCAGCTCTTAATGGTGTAACTTCACACCACAACCTCACATCTGTGTGTGTGTGTTTATATCTACAACAACAACAATTGCCTGTCTCTCTATCTATCTAAAATTATGAGATACATTTTTTTTAAAGTAAAGGATAAAAATGAATCTTTTTTTACAATTTTTTGTACAAAATTTTAGTCCAGGTGTTTTCAGAAGTTCTCTTAGCTAAGTGGATTTAGTGCCTCATATCTGCATATCATACAAAGTTTTTAATATGCACACGAACTGTGTGTGTGTGTGTGTGCGCTTGAGCGTACGCACGTATGTGCGTTCATGCGTGTGTATATATGTGTGTGTGTGTGTGCGCGCGCGCATGCGTGTGTATATATGTGTGTGTGTGTGTGTGTGTGCGCACGTGTGTATATGTGTGCGTGTTAACGTGGTCTGCCCTCAGGTCATTTTGTCAGTTTCTATTCTAACAGTTATGAACATGTGCGTTGAGATCGTATGCAGATCAGCAGCTCATGTGTTTGGTGTTTGATGGATTTTGCTGTTGACGTCGTCGTTGCTGTTGTCGTCACTGTTGTCGTTGTTGTCGTTGTTGTTGCTAGGTGGATTTTGTTGATGTGTTGAGGTGGATATGGATGGTGTGTTCACAGTAATGCAGTACAGGATGGGGAGTGTTTGATGTCTCATTTATAATTGTGTGTGTGTGTGTGTGTGTGTGTGTGTGTGTGTGCGCGCGCACCCATGTAGGTGAGAGGCCACTGAATCTGCGAGTGACAGGACAAAGGGGCGGAGCTTCAGATGGAGACACACCCCTGGGAAAACAGCTGGCCAATGAGCTGAAGAGACATCACCAGGCCAGCATCGAAAGCAAGGCAGCAGCCGCCACAGGTGCGTGTGCGCGTGTGTGTGTGTGCGTGCGTGCGTGTGTGTGCTTGCGTGCGTGCGTGTGTGTGCGTGTGTGTGCGTGTGTGTGTGCATGTGCGCGTGTGCGTGTGGGTGCAAACATAACACACAGCTGCAGTCCTACATGTAACAGTAAAAAAAAAAAAAAAAAACTTCTGCAGTGTATTAAACATTTCTAAATATTTTGAATGACAATTGATACAATGTGGGTGTGGCCTAATATTATAATGAGCTTGCTTGACTGACAGCCACCTGTCTAAGACTCCACCTTCCATTTCAAAGCTAAAACAGATTAGCCTTCACTCATTGGATTAGCTTTCCCTCACTAATTATAGTTCTTTGCTAGGTTAGCTTTGACTAGCTAGTTCAGTCAAAGATAGTAAGCTTAATATTTACATTTCACACTTGCTAGGTTAGCTGTCACTCAGTAGTTAGCTTTCACTCAGTAGTTAGCTTTCACTCAGTAGTTAGCTTTCACTCACTAGTTCAGCTTTCACTCACTAATTATAGTTCTTTGCTAGGTTAGCTTTGACTAGCTAGTTCAGTCAAAGATAGTAAGCTTAATATTTATTTTTAACACTCCAGCTTTATTAGCTTTCACATTCTAGATTATCTTTTACTCACTAAGTTATCTTTCACTTGCTAGTTAGCATCCTCTTTCTAGATTAGCATTTGCTCACTAGTTTAGCTGTCATTAGCTAGAAGGTTTTCAGGTTAGCGTTCCCTCACTAATTATACAGTGTAGTTGTAATAATAATTAATAATAACTTTAATAATTTTGCTCTAGCTTTAGCTTCTGCTAATTCTTACTAAATGTTACTGTGTTTTTGCTACTCCAGATTTTTCTTGAGAAGATTTTGAGATCTTTAGCTGCTTTCACGCACAAAATGTCACGTTCACGATGAAATCTGAATTTTTTATTTATTTATTTATTTTTTGTAGAGAACGGCAGCGGAGGCGAGGCGAGTCCCCGCGCTCTCAACCTCTCTGAAAAGAAGACCATCAAATGTGAACCTGAGGACTCCAGATAGCAGACCAGACCTCCATTTTTCTTTTTTCTTTATTTTAATTGTTTTAAATTTTCGATTCCATGATGAACTGTCGTCTGTCCGTGAATACTAAAGGAGCACAACTACAGTAGAGCCTTAATAACCAACGTTGCCTCAGATTTCCTTTCTTTTTTTTAATTTCTTTTTTTTTTTTTTTGCCAAAGCACCTAGAGCCCTTATTTTCTTCCCTGAATAGATTAGCATAATTTTGTGATGTCAGTGACTGTACATGCAAAACCCCCGCCTCCTTTCTCTCTCTCTCTCTCTCTCTCTCTCTCTTTCTACGATTAGGCGTGGACCGTAACGTCCGCTGGTTTGTACATACATTTGTTGATATGTGGAAAATGTTGATGTTATTTAAATACAGTTTGTGTCATGTGAGTATATGTGTGTGTGTGTATGTGTGTGTGTGTGTGTGTGTGTGTGTGTGTTTATCTATATGAACGCACGTTTGTTTCACAAGCTGATTGTTCCAGACATCAAAGATAAGCACAAAAAAAATCACATCATCGTTCTTTTGAAATAAAAGAGGAATATCTTAAACATCAGGTCGAGAGAAAAGCTCGCTGTCAGATATGAAGCTCGTGAGACGAAGAAAAACCAAGTTCGTTAACCATACGTTCACACTAGCCGGAACTTGTTGTCTCGCTTGTGGGCGTGGCCTATCCTTTGCTCTGATGAGAAACGGTGGTAGCTATGTATAGCTATAGCTATCTATAAGGCTAACTATTTAAACACCAATTAAATAGCGTGCTAATCAGTGTGAAAATGAAAAATAAATATTACCATCTTGGATTGCTACTAGCTAACTGGACTAGCTGTTTGCTTCATAACGTCTTCGTAATTTAACGGTTATACGTCTTTCTGCCACGTCAAACGCTCGTAACTGGTTTGCATGCGTACGGTCGCGTGTCACGTATGAACGTAGAGAATGAACTATCGCCTGTCACTCTCACTCACTAGGTTTCCTTTGATCTATTTGCTAATTATCTTTCACTTGCTAGTTATCAAGATCAATGAGTTTACCGTCATTAGAGCTGTAGTCAAGTCCGAGACCAGGACTAGCCGAGATCGAGTCAAGATCGAGTATGAAAGTCCTTTTCGAGACCAAGCCTTTAACTAGTTAGCTTCAGTAACTATCGTCTCTTGCTAGTTAGCTTTCACTCACACTGTTAGCTTCAGTAACTATCTTCTCTCGATAGGTTAGCGCTAGGATCCATCGCTTTGCCTCGTCGCAGCTGATTTGTATAGAAAAACGAACATTCGCTTGTCACTTCACCGCTCACTAGTTTACTAGTGTGAACGTAGGTTAACTCCGTGCCACGTTTACGCCATCTTAGTAAGTAAAAATGCTTTATCTTGCTCAGGGTGGTTTAAATGACTAATTTGTTAATATTTTGCGAAATAAAACCCAATAAGTTTGGAGCAAATAACAACAAAAAAATAATAATAATGACACAATAATAATAATAATAATAATAATAATCATGATGATGATAATAAAAATACACACGAGAGCAGGAGATAAAAAAAACACCAGTCACACACACACACACACACACACACCTCTGATATCAGGTACTGATTAAAACGATTAAAATGCTCTGCGTGAAAAAAAACGGCAGGTTCATTGTTTAGCGGATTTATTTTTAACGTGTTCTGGAGCTTGTTAGCTAAAAAGCTAAAGAGCTGCTGAAAATGCAGCGAACCTTCGTGTGTGTGTGTGTGTGTGTGTGTGTGTGTGTGTGTGTGTGTGTGTGTGTGCGCGTAATGTAGTGTAAAGCATAAAATACCAAGTGTGTAGTAAGTAGTAGAGCAATACCGACTAGCTGTTGTTAATAAAACGCTGTGCGTGTGTGTGTGTGTGTGTGTGTGTGTGTGTGTGTGTGTGTGTGTGTGTGGTTTACTGTACAGTGTGTGGTGTAATAGTGTTAGTATAGTCTTAGATTCAGCTGGTGTACTAATGTAACTTATATGCACTAGTGTTGGACTTTAAAATGCATTGTTTTTTATACAACTTTCATCTTTTCCATCAGTTTTTTTTCCCGTATCATCCTTTCCAGCTCGTGCTGCAGGTTTTCCCCACAAACAATCAGGTTTCCCACAGTCGTGTGTGTGTGTGTGTGTATGTGTGTGTGTGTGTGTGTGTGTTCTTAATGAATACCTCTGTGAGAATAACCGACTGATCCTCATGTCCAGCTGATGATTTTTTTTTTTTTTTAAAAGAGTGAAGAAATGATCTGTACTCTTTATTTTTATATGATTACTTTATGCAAAATTTTCTTCATTTAAGTGCCATTTGAAAATCTTTTTTTTTTTGTTTTGTTGTTGTTGTTTTTTTTTTGAGTATGTGGTTAAGAGGACATGGTTATGGTTGAGTGCAAAGTTTGTGCACCCTCGTGTAGTGGGATTCACACGTTTCTCCAAAAAAAAAAAAATCATATCCAGTAAAAAGTTTTTTTTTTTTAAATCTGTAAATCTATAATATATGAGAGATGTAAATATTTTTGTAATAAGGTACACACTCTCTAATCTCGGTCACATCCTCTGAAGGGATTTTTGGAGCCTCTTATATTGGTGTTAAATTCCTAAATCCTTCTTTAAATCTTCCTTAAAAGGGTTTCTGGAAATGATGATAATAAAGATAAAATAGTAGAGAGAAAGGGAGAGAGAGAGAGAGAGAGAGTTCAGTGTGATGCTCGCTCTACCATTTTATCAGCGATCTTTGTGCTGTGGTGCTTTTCAGCTCAGCTCAGGTCTAGAGATTCGATTATTGATTTTGTGTTTTTGTTCCACAATCTGAAAAAAGAGTACTGAACTATACTGAACTGGACTGTTCCTTGGTGCAGTACCTTTAAGCACACACCTTTTCCACATTTAGTACGTATCTTTTATGTACACGTTCCTCTAAAAAAGCGAATTATATCAAATTAATGCATCATAGATCTTGTTTTAAAGGTGAAAGGTGAAAAGATAAAGGGTTCAGTTTAGTACCTTTTTTTTTCTTCCCAAGAGTGTAGGATGCAATCACAAAAAAATGAAACCTTGGATCAAAGTGAAAAATTGCATCATCTTCTTAACCCCCCAAAAGGTTTTGAGAAAAACTTTTTTTTTTTTTTTAAATGACCTAAAACAAATTGATGCAATTTTTTTTTTTTACTTTTCCAAGGTTCATTTTTTTAAAAAACAAAAATAACATTTTTAACCTTTTTTTTTTTTTTGGGACTGAAAAACCATGAGGGGCACAAACTTTTGCACTCAACTCTAATTCAGTCATTTTGAATGATGTGGATCAGGGGTGTCAAACATACAGCCTGCGCTAAAGGTTCTAATCACCGAAGTTTCCTCCAACAAGTTTAAAATCCAAATCCTGTGGATTGTGATTCAGCTGAAAGAGTCGAGAAAGAAGGAGCTCTTTTATTCCACTAGGGGGCAAAAAGAGCAATAAAATTCGGACAAAATGTTCTAATGATATGTAATTCGTTATTAGCGAGCTAATGAAAGTTTGACGCCGCGACCATCAGACTTCCACACAATAGGATACGGAGGTATCATTAAATCTCGTATCTTATTACGATACGATCCAGTCACCTCCGATCGATACGTGACCAGCTTTGTTTCCGAATCTGGCGTAGCGTTAATTCACGAATGATGATGACGTAGAGAACGACGTAGAATTTTAAAAGCATCAGAGTTACGAACAAATCGATTGATTTCAATTGATCCGTGGATCCAAATCTAAATAGCTAATAGTAACCTAATAATAGTAACCTAATAGTAACCTAAATAGCTACCGGGGGTGAATATTTATACAATCACAATGCAATCAAACTTTTTTGGGGTTTTTGTTTGTTTGTTTGTAAATCATTTCGAAAATGATTTACTTTAATATTATGGGCTGTTTTAATGGAAGTCCATTTCAGTTCAGTTTGTCCACGCAACAAATTGTAGAAGGGGGGGGTGAATACTTACGCAGATATCCTGCATCTAGGTGCGTTCAGAACGTATATCTCGTATAAATAATTACCGATAAATGACGTGGTGTCGATTTATTATTTTTTTTCTTCTTTGACACCCCTGATCTGGACGTTCGTAACGTTTGTGTATTTCTCTGTTTTTAATCTCACTGCGGTGGCTTACACTCGTTTTGCCTTAGTTTTTAACACAAGGATCGAGGTTATGGTAGTTTTAAAAAAACAAAAAAAAACAAAAAACAAACAGGGTACTAAACGGTACCGTTTCTCATGACTGGAGCGGGACCTTTAGTACTCATCTTTTTACGTGGATATGCGTGAAGTGTTCCTTCTGATTAAAGGTGCGGTTATGTATCGTTTTTTAAACGTACGCTGCATCACATGACCTACAGAAGTTGTACGCTTAATGGTACCATCACATCGGAATGGAAAGGTACCGTTAGTACCCTTTTTTTTTTTTTTTCTGAGAGAGTACGGCTGATCCAGGATCAGTGTATATATATATATATATATATATATATTTTTTTTTTTACACTTGCATTCGGGCCCAGCGTTTAATCTTTAGCTAGCTGAGCCTGGTAGCTTCTTTCGTTAATTCTTTTGTGTGTGTGTGTGTGTGTGTGTGTGTGTGTGTGTGTGTGTGTGTGTGTGTGTGTGTGTGTGATGTTTTTCCCCCTCTGATACATGGAAAGTGATCAGCATGGAGATTGTATGTACATTCAGATAGTGAGATTTCTCAGAGACATTTCCATCTTTTGGTGAAAATTGAAAAAAAGAAGAAAAGAAAAGAAACACACACACACACACACACACACACACACACACACACTTTTTGATCTGATTAGTTTATCAGTAACGCTGATACACATGCAGCTAAACCATTACCTATAGGTCAGAACATATCTAAACTCCTACTTTTGTCCCCTTTTCTGCTTTCCGTCCTTTAAAGACAACGATCTGTGTCGTCTCTGCTCGTGCTTTGTAGAATAGAAAAGGGAAAAATGTGCATTCAGGACTGTGGGATGAAACGTTTTGTGTGTTTTTTTGTTGTTTTTTTTAAAGAAAAAAGAATTCAGTAGAGGCTTTTGTTCTCGTCATTGTTGTCACTGAGTTCACGATTCATCATTAGGATATGCAGTAGTCATGCACCTCTTGTTTTGTAAACACTAATATATTTAATTTGTTATACAGCACACGAACATTAAACTCTATTTTTTTGAGATCCGACTGTTGTGCTTCTGTTTTCTTCACATTAAACATGAATTCAGCTCAAGGATGAACATAACATAAAGTATGACTCAATGTGTATACGTGTATTGTGTATTGTGTAAATATGTACACAAATTGTGCACGAGATTGTACAAAATGAAATATAAAAACTGGCAACTTAGTGCTAAAAAAAATACACTAAACGCTGTTGTAGCTAATAAGTGTTTATAGAGTGTGTGTCTCTGTTACCTGCTTCTCGTGAAATGTGCGTGACATGAAACACTTTTAACTGATTGAGAAATAATCACTTAAAATGTAAATCTGTGTAATTCTTACATACAGCAACGAGCCACTTCTCTGGAGCTTTATGTGGTGTGATGAAGCGGAGTTTTACTTTACCACTCTGACGGTGATCATTTTACTACGACAGCAGGTCCTGAAGTGTTTTATTCCTCTTACACCACTGCAATTTTCCAATGATTACAATTTTTATTTATTATCTTTTTTAGTTTGATTTATTATTGAATCCATTCTAGATTCAGTAGGGGTTAATCAGAACGTAATAGGACCCACTCACAATGGTGGACACACTCTTGATCTAATACTAACATTTGAATTAAATATAGAAAATATAGTCACATCTCCACAGTCTGAAGCTCTCAGAAGATCTCATCATCTCATCTCATATTTAAAATGCGTCTTAATCATAACATATGCACCTTGCCATGCTACTGCGTCAAACGTACGTTCACGTCAGCTACTGCACAGAGTTTTATCAGTAATCTCCCAGAGTTACCAACCATGATTGGATCAACGTTTGATCCCGAAGAACTTGATCAGGTGACTAACTACGGGTGATCAACTACAAACACCAGCCTCTCTTTTCTCTTTCTCTCTTGAAGAGAGAAATTTAACGTAGTTTGTCATGTTACTGCGTAAACTCCTCTGTCCTGAAGATGTCGGAAAACTTAGTCACAGCTTTACCTCTGACACTGGAGACTCCTTCCTTAAATGTTAAATAAACGTCTCCTTACTTTACATAAACTTCACCACATCAACGTTTTATAATCTGATTGTTATTATCGGAGCATCGGCTGTACGCTTCCCTGTGAATGAGCTGTTACTATAGAAACGATAACATATTAGAACGAGCGCATTAATAAAAAGCTGCACCACTGTCAGAGCTGCTGTTCTAGAAAATTAATCAACACTTTCTGACCAATCAGACTCCAGAATTCAGCAGGAAGTAACTTGTCTCACGGATTGTTTGGACTGATTGTATGACATTTCATTTTTTAATAAAAAAAAAAAAAGTTGCTGTGGTGGAAGAGGAATCAAAAACTTTGTGTTGTGCTGTTAGAGGAAAATAATCACCCACCCTGTTGAAGAATGGTTTTCTATAACATCACAACATGAAGTGTTTTATTTCTCTCACACCACAGCAATTTGCCAAGAATTACATTTTTTATTTATTTATTAAAGAATGACTAGCTACTGATCATTAATTAACCTTTCACATTTCCAAAGAAAACAAAGATACCATCTACAATATAAATAAAAACGAGCTGCAAAAAGCTGCTGATGTTACCAAACAACAGCTGTATTCACGAATTATAGGCCTTTAGGAGCACCAGCAGCACTAGTTAGGTGTATGCTGGGAGCCAGGGCGCCGGACATAGCAGGTAATCTTAGGGTCTTAGGTTTTCAAAGGTAGTTTTTCACGTAGGAGCTAATGATATATGCCTTTGTCAGTCTGAGGTTACTAAGAGTAACATTGTAGAGGTGTGTAAATTAGTGAAGGCGATGTCCGATGCTGTAGCATGCTCTGGCCCCATCCCAATGCGGCGTGGCGATGTAGCTTACAGCAGGTTATGGTCGCTGAACTGCTGGATGTTCAGGTGGTGCTCCGAAAACAATGTGGGCTTTATAGATTATTGAAGTAGTCTTGAGGACAAGGCTGGCCTGTTAGGGAAGGACAGTGTCCATCCCACTCGGGAAGGTGCTGCTCTCATTTCTTGGGCCATAGCTTACAGTCTCAGAACAGGCCTAGTTAATCAGTGACAATCCAGAAGCAAGGCCAGGGAGCAGACAAGCAGGCTAAACTGACCGTCTGCTAGCTGCACTGATTCGTCACCCAGGTTCCACCATATTGAGACTGTGTCTGTTCCCCGAGCTAAACAGAAATGTAGAAATACTCAAAAAGGTTTTAGAAATGTTTTAGTAACCTAATTAGCATAAAATTAGATCATACTAAATGCACAGCTAGCACCTTTGATCTGAAGCTAGGACTGTTAAATATTAGATCTAAAGTGTCTAAAGTGCTTATTGTTAATGAAACTATTACTGATCAGGAGTTTAATGTACTGTGTTTAACAGAAATGTGGATTAAACCAAATTAGTATGTAGCATTAAATGAAGCTAGTCCTCCTGAATACAGTTACAGTATATACATCAGCCCCATTAATGATAATCTAGGCATCACACAAAAACCTAGTCATAAATTCAATGCGTTTGAAGTTCTTTATACCAACATAACATACATAACCACAAAAAATAAAAAGCCACAAAAAATTCTGCTAATTATTATTTACAGACCCCCAGGGCCATATTCTTAATTCCTGTGTGAATTTGTGGTATTTCATCTCTAACCTGGTTGTTCTTTAGACAAAGCATTAATTGTTGGAGATTTTAATATTCATTTTGATAATCCAGAAGACCTTCTGAGAACAGCGGTTGTGTCGATTCTAGATTCAGTATCAGACACACACGCACCTTAAAAAATTGCATCAAACTAAATCGGTAGTATTTCATACAGCATGGAAGGAGAGCCTTCTGAGCTATAGGAAAGCTCTTAGAGCTGCTAGATCACTGTATCTCTCCACTCTAACTGAAGATAACAGAAATAATCCTAGATTCTTATTTAATACTGTAGCAAAATTAACTAGGAATAAGACCACAACAGAAACATGCACACCATCATTATATAGCAGCGATGACTCCATGAATTTTTTTTCAATGTTCAGACTATTAATTTAATGCCAGACAGTTTTATCACTAACTCTGCAGATAATAATATAACGATATCAGATCAATGATTAGAATGTTTTACTCCCCTTTGAGAGACTGAACTAATTTCACTAATTTTCTCATCAAAACTGTCAACCTGTATAATCAATTCTTCCCTTAGCCCAGGCTATGAAGCTAAATCCGCTAAATCCCCACTCTCACACGTTCACTCAGGTTTGTCGACGGTGGAGTGGCTGGCTGCTTTATGTCCCAGGAGCCCTCATGTCTGTGTTAGCTTCTGCCTCTCCCTTTTAGTTATGCTGTCATAGCTAGTCTTGCCGTAGCATCTGATTGCACTCTACATGCAAAGTACATTGTCCTTACCTAAAAATCTCTTCCTCTCTCACTCTGTTGAGCTACAACTCCTTCTGCTCTCCGGACCTGCCTGATCCATCCTGATGCCCTACTTCTGGTTGGAGTTCTCATTGGTTGGAGATTGCTCGGTGCTGCTGTGGGTGGCCCCACGTGGACGGCCTGAAGATCATTGGAATTGCTGGGGATGGTGCCGCTTGGGGACCGTGGAGATGGCTTTGGACTGAGGTTCATATGGGCAGTTGTACTGTGATGGCTTGGGGCTGCGATTGCTGTTGTGGCTTTGGGGCTGCGGTTGCCACGAGCAGTTTTGCACTCAGGTGTACATCAGTGGACAGTGGAGAGGTTCAACAAAACAGACTTCATGTGAAAAGTGTAATGAATTTCCTGGTTACATAATTGTACTATTTGTCCATGTAGTACACAGTTATAGAAGGGATTTATTTATAATCGCACTATCGGGTGTCACCCAGATGAGGATGGGTTCCCTTTTGAGTCTGGTTCCTCTCAAGGTTTCTTCCTCATGAAGTCTCAGGGAGTTTTTCTTCACCATTATCGCCTGTGGCTCACTCATTAGGGATAAATTTATAAATTTATAATATATCCTGAATGTATTTATTTCTGTAAAGCTGCTTTGTGACAATGTCCATTGTTAAAAACGCTATACAAATAAAACTGAATCGAATTGAATTCAATTAATCCTTCACCATATAAAACTGACTGTAAATTTTACAGTAATTTACTGGAAACAGGGATGCCCATAAAGTAAATGTACATTTTTTTTTTTACAATAAATAACTGTAAATATATTTGAGCCACCACGAGCTAGCTCCACTAGCTTACACCGATTCAGCCACTTCTATCTCTGAATTAAACTGCACTAAAAGATTGTACTGAAATTGTTTAGTGTAAAAAAATTACTGGACTTTATTGGTGACCATGTTTTCAGTAAAATATTGTATAATTTACAGTCAATTTTTTACAGTGTGCCACTTTTTTTTTTTTTTTCTACTAATCTTACTACCTAATGCACCTTTAATGAACAAGGTACAAATCTACAGTATCCAGGTGAAATTAAACTCTGAAACAAGGCCGATAATGCATTTACGTTCAATAAACCAGTAAGAATATTACTGAATTTATTATTTCTCGCTAAATTAAACTGAACTAATAGCAGAGCGTTTGTGTATTACTTAACTTAAAACTATTTATTTATGTCCTTCGTCTATTTACAGCAGACACTGTATATAATTACTGGGTTAATGTACAGTAAATCTAGACCTTCCTGCAGTATGTCTCTTGTCCACTAGGTGTCAGTGCAGCTCCATGTACATTAATTAATTAATTTTTTTTGGTTCATTATTCAAGTATTATGGAGTCCATACCAATACTAATTCCACAGACACTCCTCTGAGACTGGGCTCCATGTGGACATGATCACGTCACATCATTTCTACACACGTCACCCTTCTGTACACGTCACCTTTCTGTCACATCACCCCACATCTCAGAGATGCTCTACTTTTCCACCTTTGCTTTGTGACATGCTGGAAGTCACCATTATATGATGGGTAAACTGAACGTGTAACGGGTATGGAATGTATCATGTTCGTATATATAGAATTATACAAAAATGTTCAAGAGTCAAGTCAAGAGTCAAGAGGAGTTTATTGTCATTTCAGGCATATACAAGTACATAGTGAAACGAAACAACGTTTCTCCAGGACCAAGGTGCTACATCAGACAAACACAGAACTACACAGAACTACGGGGACGACATAAATTACACATAAAGTGCACAAGTGCAAACATGTGCGGACGCACAAGACAGAACAATGAGTACAACACCAACCGGTACGCAGTTCTGTTTGAAAGTGACCAAGTGACAATAGTGCAAATGATACAGAGTCCGATATAAGTAGCTGAAGTAGTGTAAACATAATGGTATTATATTATGTGTAAACATAATAGTAGCAGCAGCACAAAACATGTGCAGACCATGTGTAAAACATGTGCATGGAGGATGTTCAGTAGTGTGTGTGTGTGTATATATGTATGTGTGTGTGTTCCTTCCTTCAGTCCAGGTATTGAAACGTGTACCTGATATGCCTGTCTGTATGTGTGCATCTTCCCCTTTAACTTTCTGACTGCAGTGTTGGTCTTAATTTCCTGTCTTTGCCCCTCCTCTTCCCTTTTCTGCACCGTCTCTGCATGGGGGAGGTGGGTTTCTAATGAGCTCTGATTAATCCAATTACATCTTTGTCTTTTAAATCACTTTTGTACTTACATTTCTCATCTAAATCATATCTATGGCATTAATTTTCATGTATATTTGATCTTCACCAAGTTTGAGCAATTTTCTGTACTTCGTGACATCAAAGCACGTGCTCGTTGAATTGCACTTTTTCGACCGGGCCAAGTAATTGCACTATAAACACTTGAAATTCTGCTCATAATGTTATAAGAGGATGTTCAAGAGTGCAGTCATTGTCTTTTTTTCTGTGTAATTGAAAAAAAAAATATTTGTAGATCAGTGTTTATTTGTTTATTGTAATTTTTTACAGTAATTTATGGGCAATTTACTGTAAATTACTGTAAAAATTCACAATCAGATTTTTTTTTTTTACAGTGCAGGATTACACCTCTAATGGTTAAATACAGCAGGTAGTGTTGGAGTCCGCCCCTTTCCCGCTCAAGTACACAAAGCTCCGCCCCCAGAACCTACGGTGGATGAACTAGAGCTAGCATGCTAACTAGTGGACCGTCATGACATCACGTTCAAGTCACTCGGCCGCTCAACTGCTTGAAAGCCACGTTATAACTCTACACACGCACAAAATTTTGGGTCTTATTGATTTCTGAGAATGTTCACGAGTGCAGTCGTAAAGCCGGGCATTCGTACAGTTCAAGGCTTTTGTACAGGTTGTGTTTACAGACGTGTCCATAAGCAACGTCACGTATTCTACATCCAGCTTCATCTCCTTCACCAGTAATAAATCACTCCATCATGGGAAAGCACTGCCAGTGTTTATTCTGCTTTTACTGCGTTAGATGCTGTCGATGTACAGAGTCATTTTTTATTATTTTTCCGGCTCAGATGAGAATTATCTGGCTGTGCTGGGCGCGTTCCGATTTCACGTTGAGATCGGGGCGGAGTGAAGGGGACTTAAATAAGTCATAAAATGACTGACAGGAGGCTTCTACAAACACAAACAAGCATTCTGGACCGTAAAGCAGTCTTCCAAACAGGTTTCTCTCAGCCACGGAATACACCTGAGGCGAGGCCATGGCTTAAACCATTATTGTTTATCAGCTTCTACATATTTTCTCCAGGTTTTATTTTTGCTAGTTAGGTATAAAAGTACAAAAGTCAATTAGAAGTTATTTTCAGTCTCATTTTAAATGTATTCTTGTTTGTCATTAATGATGTGATAAGAACAGCTCAGAACCCCAGTGAGTGTGTGTGTGTGTGTGTGTGTGTGTGTGTGTGTGTGTGTGTGTGTGGTAATTTGAGCTCCTCTGTGCAGTACCTCAGTGTGACACCAGGGAGCGTGAAAACTCTACAGCAGATCCTACAGTCTGAGGCTGCAGAAGGTTCTGGAAGGAGAAAGACCTCGAGTATGTGCCTGATGACTCAGAGTATAACTCTTCTTCTGCCTCAGGTTCTCAGACGTCCACGTGGCCCTGAAACATGTCTGCCAGCAGCTGTTAGTAGACATTACTGTGTAATTTTTTTATTCATTTATTTATTTATAAGCTGTTTTAAGTTCTCTTTTCCACATTTAAATTCAAAAATATTACACACAGACAAACTCCTTAAACAGTTTTAAACTCATTCATTCCTCTGTGTACGGGTCAAACACAGGCTGCTTGTTTTACAGAAACAACATTTTATTTGAATTATTATCATATATCTATTAGTAGAAGTGGTAGGAGGAGGAGGTGGAGGAGGTGGAGGAGGAGTGTCTGTCTATTTATTTATTGCATTTATTTGATATTATCTATTTATGTCTTGCATAAAACTCTTCTCATCTTTTAGCGTTATTTATTTCCTGCAGTCCTGTAGGAGCACGTTACTCCTGATGTAACTCCCTCACGTTACTCCTGATGTAACTCCCTCACGTTACTCCTGATGTACTCATCAGATGGAGTTATTCATGCACTCTTCTGCTCTTCTCACAACACCAGAGATCATAACAAAACGGTTCATCGTTCACTATTGTTCCTCTTCCCAATGCACAATCCTCTGTGTTGTCGTCCGTCCAATTAATAATAATCATAATAAAGCTGTGATTGTGTAAACGCCCCACCCTCTTCACGTATACGTCATGGATTATTCCTTTCATCAGATCGGCCTGCTTTAAAATCGCGTAATAAGTGATGTATTGGTGTTTGACCTGAAGGACGATGGAATCTTTTCACCCTAACGTTTCTCCTATCATTCAGTCTATGGATCATTAATGAGTAAGTGAAATGTTCCATGCAAGAAGAAAACACACTAATGAGCTCCAGCAGGGAGGAAGTGTGAAGTTCTAGAAAGTTCTCCAAAAGGTTATTTACACCAGAACTTATAGATCAACATCACAGTTCAGCTATTTTAGATTCGTCAGCTTGGACAGGATCAGGCGTGGCTGGACCATAACCCCTAAGACCCCTGCGTCTCTCGTCTCGTCAGCGTGTCCACCTCAACTGATCTCATGCATGGAACCAGGGGCAGTCGAGGAGTTCAAGGAGTCCGGGAGCTCACGTTCAAGAACCGTCACGAGGAGGACAAACCCAGTGGATCCACAGACCTGTAGAACGAGATAGAAACAAGACAAGTTATCTCGCGCCAGGATTTCTGTCCTCACGTGACTGTATGATCTTTCACGTGATGTGTGGTGTCTGCACTTTCATTTCCATTTCATTTCATTTAGCATGACTTAAAATGTTACGATTATTCATGTGTAGGATTTTCTACAGACCGAGCAGAATAGTATAACATGAAAATAAAAACTTATTGTTATTATTATTGTTGTTGTTTTTCTGTTTATTTTCATTTATTAACACTGAAATTACAAATGAATTGCTATGACGTTCAATATTTACTACTTCTACTATTACTACTACTACTACTAATAATAATAATAATAAAAATAATTGTTTTATGTATATTATTTTTGTTGTTTATTACGTTATATGTTTTTAGGTCACGTGGTTAATAACGTTTCGTTTTTGAGCGGCATGGCTTAAAATGTTTATACATTATTAATGTATAGGATTAGATCATTTTCACTCTTTTTTTAAAAAATAATGTCTTTATCAAATGTTTACAGTATTTTTTGAATTCGTCTCGAGTTGAAAATGCGTGAAAATGTGCACGACTCGCGTTTTATTACACTCCCTGACTCATTTTCGGGTAAGGATATGATGATGATGATGATGCTGAAAGCGACATTATGAACGACGTGCGATCTGACCAATCAGAAGGCTGGTGGCGTTGCTGCGTTTCGGCTCGGTCCAATAGGAACGCAGAGAGGGGTGTGTGTGGGCGGGGTCAGGGACATTTTTGTTCGCCGAATAAGCGACTGGCGGTTTACACGTTTGGAGAAGCCGCGCTCGCGCCACAGCTAGTTCTTTCGTGCTAGGTGATACTTTGCGTGTTTTTTTTTTAAATTCGTTTTACGGGATACGATAAGAAGGAATTCCTCTCATTTAGCGCGACAGGATTGAAATGTTACAGTTTAGGTGTTCACCTGTCCTGAAGGAGTTGTTTCACGTGAGCTTTAAGCGTCCGTTAGTTCATATCGCGAGACGTAACGCGCAGGCGCTCAGCACTCATGGCCGGCTAATCTCTAAAATAAACCCTTTATGCACCTCGGGGTGTTTTTCACATCCTTCAGCATGGACCAGGACACTCTGTACAAAGCCTGAAGGAGCGATAGAGCCCAGCGACCAGCTGAAGAAAGATGGTACGGTCCAGGAAGCCGCCTCGGACAAGTAAGACGTCTGTTTTTTTGTTTGTTTTTTTAATCCTGACATGCTAACTAGCTGTGTGCCGTTTCCATGGTAACCTTATATATATATATATAGCGCTGTTTGACCCATACAAACTTGTTAGGAGATGTAGCGTGGAGCTGGTCACGTGACCTGAAACGAGGTGTGTGTGTGTGTGTGTGTGTGTGTGTGTGTTCACTGACATGAGTGGGTGTGTTAAATGCCCCTGATGAATGTGCTCTTTACAAATATAGGGAGTAACTGAGAGGGCGTGTGTGGGTGTCACGTGACCCAGAGCCTATACTCTGTCTATAAATACAAACATAGGGTGTGGGTGTCACGTGACCCAGAGCCTATACTCCGTCTATAAATACAAACATGGGAGTAAGATTGTTGTGAAGGTCCTGGGCACTAGGAAAGAGGGTGTGGAGAGAAACAACCCCAACTGACCAATGAGGAACAGGTTCACGATGTTGTAAATGGACTTTCGAAACGCCTGGTTCGTGATTACAGCGAGCCGCAACGTGACCTTTCACACCGAGGGCGAGGGCTTTGGACGCGTGTGTGAAAGAGGGTTCTCCGTCAGGAGACTGGCGCTGGGCACCAATTTCCGTCCTGTGGGTGTGAAATAAAACTTTCCGGAGATCCGAGGACTCGCAGTTTTTGCGACTCTTTAAATGTGATTTCTCTGAGAGCCAGAAACCTGGAGACCACTCGCCCATTTACGCTGCAAGTTTTAAAATGTCCGGCGTTTTAATTCCCTTGAAAAGCAAAAAATTTCAGAAAATTATAAAAGGTTTGGGGTTCGAATCCCACCTCCACTGTGTGTGTGTGTGTGTGTGTGTGTGTGTGTGTGTGTGTGTGTGTTAATTAGATTAAAGCCGTGACTGGACAGAAATATCCATATCACACACCCAAGAAGCGCTCCCGGTCCGGCTGGAGGTTTCAGTGTGTTGACGGATAGATGCCGAGTGTGTGTGTGTGTGTGTGTGTGTGTGTGTGTGTGTGTGTGTGCGCGCGCTGGTATGTGAGGAACGTATGTGAGATATCTCTGTTCTACCAGCAGAAGGTGAGAAAATGGCAGCAGGTCAGAAAACTCGCCTCGAAACCCAGATAAACAAATCAGCTGCTTTACAGTCCATTAACATTCACACAAAAGCTCGGAGCCATGCGTGCTAGTTTCCCCTCACACACTCTGCTTCGGTGTGTGAGTCATCAGATGGGTATGCATGTGGAGATCTGTGCACATCACTCTCTCACACACACACACACACACACACACACACACACACACACACACACACTCAGATTCTTCACAGCAGTGTGATTAGATATGAGTGAGTGTGGATGTTTTGAGATGAGTGCGCTAACCTTCACACACCGTAGCTCATCAGTTCTGAGTGACAGGTAACATACTGGTGTGCTGGTATTCACACACACACACACACCCACACACACACACCCCCACACACCCACACACACACACACACCCACACACACACCCACCCACACCCACACACACACACACACACACACACACACACACACACACACACATACCCAGGTAGATGAGCATGGCCTCCATGGCATAGTGCTTTTTGATGAGCAGGTGACTGTCTATCCCTAAACTGTGCAGGATTGGCAACACCCGCTCCTGATAGTGCAAAGGACGCTCTGAGACACAGAGAGAGACAAAATGACAGAGAGAAAGAGAGAGAGAGAAGGAGAGAAAGAGAAAAGAAAGAAAGAAAAAAAATAAACCTATTAATCTGGTTTTGTGTATGTGTATATTCATGTACCTGAGAGTGTGTGTGTGTGTGTGTGTGTGCGTGTGTGTGTGTGTTTTTGCATCTGTGTGTATCCGTGTCTCACCCATCTCCTCTTTCTCATTGACCTCAAAGCAGCACCAGTAGTCCTTCTCCTTGATGCTGATCTTCCTGCGGTCCAGGATCTCAAAGGCCAGCTCAGCTGCCGTCATCGTGGCCGGGATCTGCAGGTCAAAGGTCAGCTTATCAAAGGCTGAGACGATTCTGTACAAATCTGTATTAAAGGTCAAAGGTCACAAGTTACCTTCACATGCTGCTCAGCTGTCTCCTTCTTCTCCTCCAGATACACTGTGCAGATAAAATCTCCACTGGCCTGGACACACACACACACACGTGCGCACATGCACGCAGGCACACAAACACACACACACACACACACACACACACACACACACACAGTTTAAATGATGATTAAGATTGCAGAATTAGTGTTAAAAACAAATCCTGCTACAAACACAAACAGCATACAGTGCAGCTGAATCCCAAATTCACTATCCATGCTCACTACTTAGGGTATAACAAATATAACACTGTTGAACCCTACGCAGTGCACAATACATGTCCGCTAGAACATTTCAGACTGTGTGTGTTGAAATGTATGATATAAATGTAAGTATTCTAAAAAATATATTTATATTATAGCATTTCAACTGTGATTTTTTTCACCAGCATTAACAGACATACAATGCACTTTTTTAACAATAAATAAAACTAATAGAATGTTTTTAAAAGCAGAATAAATCACAAAGTACACCAGAGGAATCAGAAATCACATCATTTTATAACTACACCGTGGGACACACTCTCTCACACACACACACACACAGACACACACAACACTGACCCACTCACACACACTCACCGGGCCCGTTTTAGGGTTGAAGTTTTCTCGTAACTTAATGATGTAGGTGATCTCATCAAGCTGTCTCTTTAACTGTTGTTCATTAACCTACACACACACACACACACACACACACACACATTAGCAGAAGAAGAAGAGACATCAAAGTATAAAACATCTGAAATTCTGCAGTAACCAAAAAAAAATTCAGTGTATCACTATCGGCTCCACCACCAGGGGGCAACACTGTTGTACATATTACTCTACGACATGGCTAAACAAACACACACACACACACACACACACACACACACTACCACAGATACATATATTCATTTTTTTATCTTTGTGAGGACCTTCCATTGACATAACGTTAATAACCATAATGTTATAATGTTAATAACCATAACTGCTGATGGTTAATCCTAAACCATAACTCTGACCTTAACTTTAAGCTCAATAACCAGAAGGGAAATTTAGGCTCTTCTAAATAAAGATTTATATGAATAAATAATTACACACAATACATAATTTCTTTTTTGTTGTAAACCTGCTGTTTTATGAGGACCGGCTGATTGTGAGGACTTGTACTTTTCTTTGGCCCTCACAAATGGCTAGACCCCTCCCCCCGCCCCCCAAAAAGAAAAATACACACACACACACACACACACACACACACACACACATACGCTGAAAATGGTGATGTAGTGCTGTATGAGGTCCTCCACCACGCGCCCTGCATTGTAGTCTTGACCGTCTGTCTGGAAAAGCGTCGGCCCAAAAACTATTGCCAGGTTATGGAGGTTCATATGGTTCAGTTCTGAAAACCGTTGCACGCTACACACACACACACACACACACACACACACACACACACACACACACACACGGTAATCATGTGAAGAGTTAAAATGTGCTGGTGTAAAAAAATGTCATGTCAGAATCTGAAAATGAGGAAGAGCCTGCTGAGAAAAAGGAAGTGTCTATATGTGTGTGTGTGTGTGTGTGTGTGTGTGTTTTACCAGAATAAGTGATTGACCAGTGTGCGTAGTGTGGCTTTGTTAACTCGAGGCAGATTTTCAAAAAGAAGCTGATACTGAGAGATCTTCCTGCTTTCATCTGAGAGAGCTGAACACACACACACACACACACACAGACACACACTCAAAGAAATTAAAAGAATATACAAATTAAATTGAACCTAAAAGTAATTTTAAAAACATATCAATTACATTAAAAGAAGAAATCTCAACAAACAGTGCTAACTGTTTAAAAACATAGGCAAGTAATGAGATTTACAAACAAAAGAAAAAATAATGTTAAAAACTGCTATTAGATAAATATTCTGCGATTAAGGGTTATGTTTGTTACATTTGCAGACTGAAGTTTAATTCGCTAGGAAACAGAGAATTACAAAGCATAATAAATAAACATTATGCCTTCTGACATTCCTTTAAAGTTATAATGTGGCCCATGAGCTAGTTTCAGAAACCATGACATAGCTGTGATAAAGTGAGGTGAAAAAGTTTCATAAAATTTAGGTCAAGTTACTTTAACAAAAACAAAGTACAAAGAGCGGAGAAAAAAAGTGAGTACATTTTAACGTATACATCATGTGTGTGTGTTACCCGTAGTGCTGAGCCAGTTGTGTGATTGCGGACCGAACAGGCCCTCCTCAATGTCCCTGAAGAACCTCTTGAGGACGTTGGACACGTCGTCCACTTGGTGCTCTCCCTCTTTAAGCCACACAGAGCGAGCGTCGTTCCTGAAGGCATCCAGCAGGGAGGCGATCTTACTGTTCACACCACTCTTACGGTAAATCCCTTCCGACGTGAGGCCTGCACGGTACAAATACAAAAGAGTTCGTTTTAACATTTAATCCCAAAATTCAGACGGAAGTAGATCTAAAACATTTTGACTTGGTTGCTATAATAAGCAGATTGTTTAAAACTGACTCAATGGTTAGCTGTTTGAAATAAAACTAATCCAAGTTTCATGTTTATATCCCAGGAATTTTCCATATATGGAATAATTCCATTTAAATTTAAAATAGACGTTTTTGTTGTCACTGCCATCTCTTTATAACACGTTCAGGGTTCTCAGATCTTTATCACTGAAAAAGAAATTCCATTTTCCAGAATGACTTTTTAAACCTCTATGTGAAGTTTTCTTCCTGACTTTAAACATCGTTAAATTACCTGTATATATATTTAACCTGGAATATACTATGGAACAACAGATAACTCTCACAAAAGAGGATCTATATCATCACTTTCTTTAAAACTGATGTTGCTGATAACAGGTACACACTTTTGACCTCACTGAACTTTACATTTTAAAAAGATCAGAAACTTGACCTTTCCACTGTACCTTGTGCCGCTAGCGTGTTTTGACATCCTGACATCCCGTGTTAGATGAAACACACTCCTCAGAAGCTCCTATTATTGTTAGCGAGCGTCTAAACCAGGCAGACTTTTATGTCTGGTTTCAGCACTGACACTTTTAGTGCTACAGATTTTCCTATTTCCTAATCACTTTTATGTCTTTTTTCTTTTCTTTGTCACTATGTTGGGTTTGTTGTTATGTTAATCACCTATCGATGCTTTGGTTATGTGCACAACGCTTCAGAAGAACCTAGAGCTTTTCAAGACTTTTTCGGACATTCTATATTTAGCTCTCTTGCTAATTAAAAAAAAAATGTGAAAAACAGAAACTGTGTCCTGCAGTTTCTTTTAACAACACAATTTCTTTTACTTTTCCCAAATGTTTTCTAAATTTCAATACTTTCCCAGGTCTGATAATTAGCACTCTGAAGAGTCCTAACATCTCCAACACTTGTACAAGAACCCTGTTCAGTTCCAGTATGGCTGACCGAATAAACTTCACCTTGGTGGACGAGGTGTATGGTAGAAAGATCAGTGGATACACACAGTCACATTGTTTTTGTGTATAATCAATTACTCAGGAGACACTTTAAGGTCCATAAGAACCTATTAGCTCATGTAAAACCACAGCTTGCTTTCCACACACACACACACACACACACACACACACACACACACACACACACACACAGACACAGCCTGAACTATAACGAGCCTTCCTCACATTTAACCACAAACTCACGGTTGCCAAATCTACTTCAACATTGTTTTCAGGCTACAACATCAAGACTAGACATGTACCAAAGTGTAGGAATTATTACCACTGCAAGGCACATGACTGCAAAACAATCTGGTATTACAGAAGGATTTGGACACAACACCCTGTTGAAACAAAGCCTCTAATGGGACCCCACCTAATGGTTTCCAGCAACTATTATAGAATTATAGAATACACACTTAATTAAAATTAACAGGCCAATTTCCACTGTGTCTTTTTAGGGGAGTTTTACTGATCCTTAACTTCCCCATTCCAATACACTTACCACCACCATCTGTAAAGGATTACCACCACCATCTCACCTCTGTAAAGGAACTGTCAGGTAGATGTGTGTGTGTGTGTGTGTGTGTCTGTGTCTAAGCCTTGACTGGAAATTCCACTCATCTTTCTCATCAAGAAGCAGGAGACCAAAGAGATAACCCAATATTACATTAACATTAGATCAGGCTCTAGCTAAACATGCGTAACTCCACTGAACACACACTGCTCACTACAAACTCGCCTATTTAAGATTTATGATTTATTACATATGCACAGTTAACACAAAGCTCTCAGACTTTTGGGACGCCCTTAGTATAGTACAGTAGAGTAAAGTATAGTACAGTACGGCACAGAACAGCATGATATACTGTAGTGTTATATAGTGTTGCATATTATAGAAGAGTAGCATAGTGCAGCATGGTATCGAATACTATAGAACAGTATAGTACAGAGCTGAATAGTATAAAACAGAATGGCAAAGAATAGTATTGCTCAGTACAGTACAGAATAATATAGTCTAGAATAGAATAGTATAGTACAGTATAGAGAAGAACTACTGTTCTACAGTACACAGAATATTATAGAATAAATACTGCATAGTATAAAATACTAAACAAATAATAGTATATTATAGTAACGCATAGAATACTACAGCACATTTCCGAATTGAATAGTATATTGAATAAATGCAGACTCAATATAGCATAGAAAAGAATAGAATAGAATATTATACAACACAGAATATATAATATAATATATATATAGTAGTAACCTCTGGTAGTATAGAATAAAGGCAGTCATTACAGCTAACAGTGGAATAGAATAAAATGCGGTGCAGTGAGTGAGTATAGAACATAAGAGTGAGTATGTTTAATTACCGTACTGCGTGACGTAATGTATACAGCGCTCCACTATGAGCGGTATATCAGCCTCAGTGAGCTGCTGCTGACTCAGTGTATCTCCTGAGCTCCCAGCAGCCTTCTGGATGGCCGACGCCCAGCCATGAAAATCCAGCTTCCTCTCTCCCTCGATGTACAGAGTTCTAAACCATGAGAGAGAGAGCGCGCGAGAGAGAGAGAGAGAGGAGAGAGAGCGAGCGAGAGATCAGCTACCTGACTAACCACACTGTCCTGAATCACATCTGCATTTGACTGTTTCACTATTTCACATTTAAAACCATTAAAATCTACTTTTACTTCTTTAGAAATAATCTACGGTGAGGTTTGTTAAAGTTTGGTACTTACCTGCCCCGCTCCACGAGCACCAGCACTTCATTATCCCTCGCTAAGAGGAGGAGAAAAACGAAATTGAATTCACTGTGGCACGGAACTCTCAGAAATATCCGGATGAGAATGAAATCAGGACATTGTGTGTGTATTACACTGAGATTTATTATCTCCAATTAGTGATTAATAAGTTATTGGGTGAGTCGTAACTCCCTCACCTCCCTTTCCCATAGTCCAACCATCACTACACCTCCATTTTCTCCTCCCTCTCCTCCATCACCATTTTCATCATTTAACGCTAACATGCTAACCCTCCTAACACTAGCTAATTCTAAATAATAAACACAGGGCGGTTTTCGCTGGCTACTATTCACCGCTTATAACGCCTTTCTACTGGGATAGAGGGAAATCACAATCGATCCTGATGTTTAGCATTTGAGGCTAATTCCACACTCCTTGTACCAGAGTGAGAAACGTGCTCGGCAGTGGAAAAGACGTTCTAATAACACCAGTATGAACATTTAGAGGAGATCTACCAGGAAACAGACCACTGCAGTATTCATTTTCAGCAAAAATGATCCAACATTCACATCATTTTATTCGTGTACATGTATTTCTAGGCCTCTGCTAGCAAGTGTTCAAGCCAACACCAGTCACGAGTCCTGCTGCTGCTCTTCCTTTATTTTACATCCTCTGGAAGTCCTTCTGCTTAGACAAAGGTAGCATTGTGTCCAAGTTTTAAATCAGCCTGAATGGAGCTCATCAAGTCAACATAAAGTCATTATTTTAGGAAGAGTTCTGTCTTTCGCAATCACACACTCATACGGAGGCTCAAAAATAAATAAATAAACCAGTAATAAGTAAGTCTATAAAGGTCGTAAAGGTGAAATATGAGACATGGCGTTTATAACGACTTATAAACAATACCACAGCGCGGTTGAATTCTCAAATCTGATTGGTCAGAAGGAGACTCCTTACAGAAAACTTCACCATATCAACGATTTACGTGTTTTTTAATGCGTTTATGTGGAGCATCCACTGTACACATCGCTGTGAATGAGCTGAACGCTTTCTCTGACTCACAGAGTTCAAGAAGTTTCTGCAGCTGGATGCTCTCGTGGCTCTGACTGTCCTCCAAACGCACATGCAGCGTAGATGCCTCGAGGCAGAACCAGCCCAACCTCCAGCTCTCCAGGTTCAGGGGGTCTTTATAGCGCAGACGCCCAATCCGCTCAAAATCCTTCTGCAGCAGGTCTTCAGCACACGCTGGGATGAATGACTGCACAGACAGACAGACAGACAGACAGACAGACAGAGAGTAGGAGAGAAAGACAGAAAGAGTGTCTTTAGTGATCTCACTGTCTCAGAAGTATACAATGTGCCCTCAAGACCTACAGCAGGACAAACAACATTAATAACAGACTGAATTAACTAACAGACTCAGGGCTGATGGTTACCTTGGCGATGGACTTGACCCATTCCTTCATGGAGTCGGGATTGTCCGTCCCGAACAGGTAGAGACGCTCTGCGTCTGAGTAAATCTCAAACGAGTGATCATACCTGAGAGACAGACAGGACAGGGGTGATCACTCAGACTGTCTGCACACAAGACACATCTTACATCACACACTAAGAAAGGGCAAAAAGACAGAGCGAGACAGAGAAAGAGGGAGCGAGAGAGAGAGAGAGAGAGAGAGAGAGAGAGAGACAGTCAGACAAAGACACATGAACACAGACAGACACACAGATGGTTAAAGTAACAGACAGACATGAAGACAGATCAGACTTATCCAACAACAGACACAGACAAAGAGAGACAGAGACAAATGAACAAGTTAAACAGCATATAGAGACATAGTTACCAGGACAGAGAGACAGACAGAAGGACAGACAATCAGACAGACAGATACCCGTGTGTCTCAGGAGGACTGACAGCCAGACAGACGATCTCTTTCATCTTCAGTCCTCCGTTGGGTGTTGCGTTCTTATCACTTTCATAATAATTAAAATGCCCATCATTCAGCACACACCACCTCCTACTGAACTCTGAGAGACAGACAGATGGAAAGATGATGATACAAACAGAGGGATGGAGAGAAAGAGAGACAGATAGACAGTGAGATAGCGGGAGAAAGACAAAAAACAGACAGAAATATAAAGTAATTTTTTTTTTTTAAATATAAAGCATTTTATTTTTCTTGGTGAACACTCAGGAAAGTTGTGTGCTAATGTAGCTAACAGGTAACAGAAGTGTATGACCTCCAGTTTAGCATGCTGCAGTAAACGTGTGTCTGTAAATCAACTCTTCATTACGGACTTGTTCAGTGATTGTGATTGGCTCACCTTCTTTATTCTTCCGCTCTGTGATTGGACGAGCCATAGAGGCCGTCTTAAAAAGGAAGCCGTTGTGTGTGATGGAAGGCGGGGCCATGTAGTGCTCTGTGTGCATGGCCAGTTTGACCTCTGACCTCGGAATCTCTGTGAGGTCAAAAGCAAAAAAATGTTAAAACTCCTCCCCAACTTTAAAATGTGAGCCCCACCCACAGTTAAGCTCCGCCTCTCGCCCTGAAACTGACCTATGTTGCGGTTCTGAGTGAGGAACTCCACCTGCAGCCTCTGGCCGTGGTGCAGGGCCAAGGCGGCGGGAGTAGGGAATTCTGGGATACCCGTGTCACAGTTCACATCGGCACCGCAAAAGACAAGGGCCAGAGTCTCACACACATCATTAGACTGCACATTAATACACAAGGCCTGGAGAGAGAGAGAGAGAGAGAGAGAGAGAGAGAGCGAGAGAAAGAGAGAGAGAAAGAGAGAGAGAGAGAGAGAGAGAGAGCGAGAGAAAGAGAGAGAGAAAGAGAGAGAGAGAGAGAGAGACAGACATTAATACCAATCACATAAAGCTTCAAAAAGAAAAAAAATCCCCAAAGGAATTGAAAAGTTTCAAAAATTACAGAAATGGTTTCATGATAATCCCGTTTCGTTGAACATTTACACCACAAGCTGGTGAAGTAAAAATCAGTATTTTGTTGTGTATAGTTAGACTCCGCCCACTTATATTTTCTGCAGTACTTCTGTTTTGAATATTTTGAGTAACAAGAAAACATCATCATAAAAAATGTAGAGACCAGAACACACGCACGCACGCACGCACGCACACACGCACGCACACACACACACACACACAGTCTTACACTTACAGTCTCTGTTGGTTGTCATCTCCTCCACATACAGCAATATTAAACGTAATATTTTTTTCTCTGTAGTTTATGATCATGCATTAGTATTTACTACATGAGAAATTTTTTTGCTCATGATGTTTGT
Organism: Pangasius krempfi; assembly: GCA_037576825.1. NCBI lineage: Eukaryota > Metazoa > Chordata > Actinopteri > Siluriformes > Pangasiidae > Pangasius > Pangasius krempfi. Next base: position 4,768,711 of record CM074987.1, read on the forward strand.
TTGTTTTTGCTCACACAACAATTTAGAACTTTTCATAATACGTAAATGTTCAGATAAAAACCTAACTGAAATAACACAAGGTGCTCAAGTGCTAGATTTCCAGTCAAGACTCCTGATGCAGCTAACAACAAACTGACCACGACAATGCTGTGTGTTATGCTGTTCATGTCAAGAATCGTCTCATGCCTCTTTCACATTTTGGCTCATAAATGATTGGCTTTGCTGGAGAAAAAAAAAAACTCAACAAGAAAAACTCAATTTCAGCGCCGTGTGCATCGTGAACAGCATGAACATTCTGCAAAGTGAGTGCGGGATCAGATTCACGGAAGTGGCATGCTGACACCTGTATACACACACACACACACACACACACACACACACACACACACACACACACACACACAAATCCTGAACCCTCACATTCCTACAGCAATGTGTGAGAGTTTCACAAGATTCCAAAAAGGGGCATGTGGGGAAAACTGCAATCTTTAATAAGTCATGTGACAAAGCATGCAGAATGTTATAATAACATATTATTTTAATGGAATATAATATTGTTTTGTATCCGGTTTAACATCATTGTGTGATGCGTAGGGGTCGTGACCTTTAATGACTCTCAGAGCAGTGTTATGGGAAAGGAACAAATGTGTGTGAGGACATTATCATTATAGTGTGTGTGTGTGTGTGTGTGTGTGTGTGTGTGTGTGTGTGTGTGTGTGTGTGTGTGTTTTTACAGCTGAATCTCCTACACCGAACCACAGCAGGACAGCAGACAAACTCTCTTCTCTCCTCTTCCTCTTTGTGATGATATACACGTCTCTGTAGTGAGTGTGAGCAGTAACGCAAAGCCGACATTGCTCCCCAAAGACAAAACTCTTTACAATCTCCAAGCTGGTTTTCTCGTGTTTCCTCCATCTGCTGTCTGACTCCTCGCACTCCCACACCGGCTCACTTCCCTCAGTGAAAACACACAGCGGCCGATTCGTCACATTCATCAACCAATCAGCGCCTTTTCTTCAGGTTCACCGACACCGACATTACCAAGTTTATAAATATGAATGTGTTTATGAAC
>CM074987.1:4777282-4784953 GCA_037576825.1 Pangasius krempfi
GGGCCTCACTGGGTGGGATGTTAGCTGCCCAAAACTGATTGGCTCGCTCATTGCCTAGCTCCAGGAAGAGCTGATCCCAAGATGAAATGAGAAAATTAGAGAAAATACAAATACTAGCAAATATTAACACCATATATGAACAGCACCACATTTTGTGGGTATTCCAGCCAAATTCACGTGAGTGTAGTTTTGGTTTTGTTTATTGGGTGTTGTGGCAAGTGCATTTTTTTGTTTTGGGGGGGAGGGGGTGCTGTAATCAAGCTGAAGTTTAAGCTAGAGTGGTTTTGTTGAAATTTATTTGGTGTTGTAGCTAAGTTTAAGCTAATGTGCCTTTGATGAAATTTATCTGATGCTGTTGCTAAGTTTAAGCTAGTGTGGCTTTGCTGAAATTTATTTTGTATTGTAGCCAAGTTTAAGCTAGAGTGGCTTTGTTGAAATTTATTTGGTGTTGTAGCTAAGTTTAAGCTAGTGTGGCCCTGTTGAAATTTATATGATGATGTAACTAGGTTTAAGCTAATGTGGCTTTGTTGAAATTTATTTGGTATTGTAGCCAAGTTTAAGCTAGTGCAGTTTTGTTAGAATTTCTTAGGCAATGTAGCTATGGTTTAGACAGTGCAGTTTTGTTGAAATTTATTAGGTGTTGTAGGTGTTTAAACTAGTGCAGTTTCACTGAAGTTTATTGAGTGTTGTAACTAAGGTCAAGCTAGTGTGAATTTGTTGAATTTTATTTAGTGTTGTAGCTAACTTTTTGCTAGTGAAGTCTTGTTTCTGTTTACTGGGTGTTGTAGCCAAGTTTTTTCTGTGATGTAGCGAAGTTTTAGCTAGTGCAGTTTTGTTGAGTGTTCTAGCCATGTTCATGCAAGTGTAGGTTTGTTTCTTGAGCATTGTGGCAGGAGCTGTTTTATTCAAATTAAGGTTAAGCTAGTGCCATTTTGTTGAAGTTTGTTAGGTGTTCAATTCAATTCAATGTTATTTGTATATCACTTTTAACAATGGCCACTGTCACCAAGCAGCTTTACAGAAATATACAAAGTCAGGATATAAGTTTTAAACTATAAAATTTATGGCAATTTATGTTGTTGTAGCTAAGTTTACACTAGTGCAGTCTTGTCCAAGTTTAAGCTACTGTGGTTTTGTTGGAGTTTGTTAGGTGTGGTATTGTAGATAAGTTTTAATTAGTACAGTTGTGTTGAAGTTTGTTGGAAGATGGGTTTTAGCTAGCACGGTTTTATTGGGCAGTCTAGCCAAGCTCATTTTAAGTACAGTTTTGTTTGGTGTTTGTTCAGAGTTGTAGCTAAGCTTTATACTTTAAGAGTGATTTTGTTTGAGTTTTTTTAGGTGTTGTAGCTAAGATTTAGCTAGGGCAATTGTGTGGGAGTTTGTTAGGTGTTGTAGCTAAGTTTAAGCTAGTGCAGTTTTGTTAGAATTTCTTAGGCATTGTAACTATGTTTAAGCTATGTTTTTCACTGGAGTTTATTGGGTGTTGTAAACTTATGCTAGCTAAGACTTGATTTTCTCAAAGCAAAATATGTATATTTCCCTAGAAGAGATTTCTAAGAACTTTCCAGCAGTATGAAGTAATATATGAAGGTGTATTAAAATATACAAAAATTCAGTTCACAAAGAAAAATAAAACAACCGGTACAAAATAGACTTTAATGTTTATGAGAAACCATGAGAAACACTGGAGAGAGTGTTAGAAAAATCACTGAAAATTAGCATACCTGGATTAAATCATCAGTCCAGACCTTTCTGTCCATTTTGAGGCTCCGTACTTTTGATATGCTCGGACCAAGACTGCGGTGTTCTCCTAGAACAAAGAAAAGAGAAACATCAATCACAGCAGTCTCATTTTTAACCGGACAATCCATACAAGCAAAAGGCTAGTCAAAATGTTAATAGTTTTAATTTGGTTGCATTTTACAATTTATACAAATTCCTTTGAATTTACTTTAACTGAGATAAGATACACAGTAGTTTATTTGTGTTGAAGAGAATTTTAAACATTTTGAAAACATATTTAGAACTTGGTAGACAATTATATCCTACAATCCAGAGCTCAGCAGCTGAAGGTTAAGAGTCACAAACACAGAACCATAACCACTGAGCTACAACTGTAGGTCTGTATTTAAGGTGTATTTTAATGGGTGTTAAATAACAGATTAAGTTTAACAGTTTACAATTTGCCATCTTGCTGTTGAACAACAATACGAAAAATCAAGCACATGGATTTTAAAATTAGCAGAGGTGCCAACATTGCTAACAAGAATAAACTAACAGGCAGAGAAATACAAAAAAACCTCTAGTATTTTTTAAACCCTGGTAGGTAGGCATGGTGTAAACAAGGAAATGCTGCGGTCCAGTTTACCATTATCTTTGTTTGCCTGCAATTTTTTTTTTGGTACAATTTTTTACTTTGGTTTGGTTGTGTTAAAGTGTAACTAAACAGTCTAGTGTAGTTAATAACTTATTCATTCATTATTTGTTGGTGTTATGTTCAAGCTATTTACGTTTACCTGCACAACGCTTGCAGAAGACCACGCCCAGATTAATAGCTGCCCACTCGGGTTTGGTGGCACTACAGTCAGCACATTTCTGATTGGCTGGCTCCGCCCATATCTTCTCCGCAACCTCATAGTTAGACAGAGCCTCTGCAATGGAGTTCCTCATTGCCTCCACCCACTGGTCCTTCAGATGGTCAGTTTCTGCCACAAAACTAAACACAGAGAGACCACCATTATCACCTCCCTCACTGACCTTCATCTGCACTCTGTATATTATGTTATGGCCTCATCTTACTAATTATGATCATGTTAAATCTGGCATTAGTGGACTTTTTACTTTCATGGGACACATTCAAAACACTGTGTGCAAGACAGAGAAAGACAGACAGAGAGAGAGTGACAGACAGTGAGACAGAGCGAGAGAGAGACAGGTGACTAACCTGAATATGCGGTAAGGCGTGGTCAGGTCAAATGCTCTTCTGTCCATGTCCTTCACATTCCCCACATTCATATCTATAGACGTGATCCCGATACCTAGCTTATAGTCCTGAACAACAAAACAGTGTATTTAGCAGCCATTTAGCAACCACACACACACACACGTTTGTTAAGAGACAGCTGGTTTCAGAAATGTGGCAATTAGAGATTTACGAAAAGCTGCACTGTTTCCACAACACACTGAAACTACGCACACACGCACGCAACATGTACGTAAATGTGTGTAAAATATTAATACACAATTAATTTGATGAAATCACGAGTAGGAAACTACATAAACCAAATACAGCATTATTGCTGTTATTATTATTAATTACTGTCAGTAATTGTTATTATTAATTACCTCAGCATTTTTGTAAAGGAACACTTTGTCTCCACACACATTGGTGTAGAGTTTAGAACGCAGGCCCCGGAGCTCCAGGTAACCTTTCATCTCTGAGGTCACACAGGGGTTAATTGTCAACTCAGAGCTCGGCTTCAGGCGAGATGAACTGATGATCTCATGTAGCACGGACACCCAGTCATTCCTCTCCACTGACGTGCGCGCACGCACACACACACACACACACACACACACAGACATACACACACAGTACAGCAGTAAGTAAATTTCCTCAAAAAAATGAAATTGCATTTTGAGAAACAGCAACAGGCAAAGATTGCCCGAAATCCATTTCGAAAGTGTTAATGTGCTTCTGAGATATTTAACATCACATCACATTAAAGAACATTTTGATCACAACACACAGTCCAGAGTGTCCTCTTTACAACAGACGTAGTGGATAAGCTGAGACGTGTTCGGTGTGTGAGGCTCGGCTGTTACGATGCTAATGCAGCTAATAAGTAATGTTGCACTGTGGGACGAGGCACTAAGGAAAAACATTTTACTACATCACGTGTATGTAACATGCTTAAGTTCAAAGTGGAACTTTAATTTCATCTGCGAGTTTAGTGCAAGATAAAGTTTATATAATGTGTACAGATGACAGGAAGTTCCACTTTGTCCTCTGCCAGAGCTTCTCAAATGTTTTCAGGTTGGTGGACCACTCAACCAGTGAAACAAAAACTGCAGACCACCAACTACATCAAAACAATCGCCTACAGTTTTGAAAGTAGTTGAGAAATTATCGTATACTCAAAAGCCTCACTTTACAATAACTCCAGTGACACTGCTGTCTTAATGGGATGGTGCAGCTTTCGAAGTATCAGTGAAGGAATATTGGGTTCCAAAGTGGAGACTTTTCTCAAATCAATCTCCACACTGAGCTGGTTCCATTTCGTTTTGGAGCTGGTTGAGCTGGTTGTAGGCCTATTTTCAGTGATCTTCAGACCACAGTTTAGAAACCGCTGCCCTAAAAGTACATGAGCACATCTGTGGCAGTAGGCGTAGTCTGAGATGACGTTGCAATTTACACTAAAGATTTTGGGTTTCCATGACATGTTAGCTACATTAGCCTTGTAGCTCCAGTTCAGAAATAATGAGGCTCAACAAGAAGCTGACAATCGTTAGTGTGAAACAGTGTTTCAGGGTGGATTTTCCTTTCTCAGGTTCTAGGTAGAATCCAGAACGGGTTCCGAGCAGAAACCTTTTAGGAAGCCAAGAACCCTTAAAAGAAACCTTTTTCCTAAGAGCGTAATACAGACACATTCATATGCAAGAACACACAACACATGTACACACACACACACACACGCGTGTCTGTACTTACAGTCGCTCTCGGCCCGGAACAGGAAGGTGCGATTATGAGTGACCACCTCAAACTTCTGATCTCCCACACTGGCCACTGTCGAGATGGAGGATGTTGGTATGATCCGCTTCGAATAGACATCCTCAAAAAAACAGATCAATTTTTACAATAAAGTTAAAACTAAGCCACTGGTGATGGAGCAAAAACACCAACTGTACCATACACAATACACCACTATTATTTTCTGAAGTGGAAAAAGTTCCTTCACAAGTAAAGTGTTATTAAATTAAGTATTTTTTTTTAATAATACCAAGTATGTTTCAAATTTAAATTAATATGTGATGAACATGTGACTTATCTACATGATGTATTTAAGATGTATTTTATTATGATACATTACACTTATAATTTAATTAAAAATATTGTTTTTTTTTCGATGGTTCTGTATGATTTAAACATCCAATGACACTACTAAAAAAAAACTCAATATGTCCAATCAGATTACAGTTCTCCAAACACAAATTAAACACACCTTGTCATTGTCGAAGTAGCGCAGGTAATCAGCGTCCAGTTTGACCCAACGCCGCTGATAGATCAGGGACCTGAGGAGACAGAGTATTCATGAAATACACTTTACATTCGTCTCAGAATCGTTAACACCTGTATGAATTCTAATAAAGACGTCAAGGTTTAGGGTTCAATGGTTTGTAACAATCTCTGAAAAACAACAGTGAACATTATTATCTCATCACAGCAGAACCTCAGTAAATGAATACTGCTTAATATTAGCTTCAGTATTAAACCTAAGTTCAGCGTAAGTGACACTACCTAAAGCTCTCAGAGCTGATTAGAGGTAAAAATTGAAATGATCCCCAGCACGTTTATAACTGAAATAATGCCATTAAAATGACTCATTAAATTCTTAAAGCAAGCAGCAAGGCAAATTCAGTCATTTCATTACATGTCCTTTCTGTGGTTTCACACTGACCGTCAGTTTTCCGATTAGTGTAAATGTTCTTCACACCTTCACCACTAAAGGAAAGTGTGTGTGTGCGCGTTTGTTCCACTGTGTTAATGCGCACACGGCGTGACCCCTGTATAACCCCTGTTTATGACCATTAACTGTTTAAATAGATTTTATTAAATAAAAGACAATAATGAGGGTGTGCTGAGATTTTAGATGTTAGTTTTTATTGCGCTGATACTGGGGTCAAATGATTTCCACTCTGGAGCTCCTGGAGCTGTAATGCTGTAATGCCCCCTACAGGAAGCTCATGGAACTACAGCTGGACATTAACAGGAAATTGAACAACATTAAACTTTATATTAAACAGGAAGGTGACACAAAGTTAATTTCAGTCAGCAAACTCTCAACACACACACACACACACACACACACACACTTAAACCTGATCTCAGTCTGAAGCTCTGTGTGAAACATGTCAAGGAACTTTTTAAATCAACTGTACTTCTAAAAGTAGTTTTATTAAAAATTATTTTTTCTATTTTAATCAAGTAAAAATGTAAACAGAGATGTACTGCATTACACTCAGCCCTGTTTCAGACATTTATTTACAAGTAGTGTGTGTGTGTGTGTGTGTGTGTGTGTTGGAAGTTATTTGGGACTGTAGTGTAATTGTTGCTGAAATGGTGTACACTGTGCATTTGCCAAAGTATTGTGTACCCCTGTGGAGGGTTCTTGTCCAGCCAGCCCATCTTGATGACCGGAGTGAGTTGGGGGGTGGAGTCGTCCCTGGGGGGCGGAGCTAACACTCGTCCCGTGGTGGGCAGGTAGATGCTGTTCTGGCTGCCGGAGAGTCGGCTGTAATCCTCGATCCACGAGTGCCGCCTGAGAGAGTTACACACATCACGGAGAGACAGAGGGCAGAGTGTTTGAACATGACTGAAGTGATTATACTGACCGTCCACTAAATCTGAAGCTGAACTGCACACACTACACTAACGCAGGATGTGATCAGATGGTTATTCACTGCGTTTAGACACTCCCCGTTGGGAATGATATCAGTGTGGTTTTGCGGTTCTGTGATTTGAGATTCAGATTTTTATCTGTCACATACACAATATGTAACTTGCAGTGAACTTGCAGTGAACTCAGAATGCTAACACAGTTATCAGGCTAAACATCTGGACCTCCACCTCTTTAGTAAAAATATTTTGTCTGTCAGTCTGTAACTCAGAGTTCATTTTCAGTATGATACTGATATCAGAGCTGTGCAAGATCTTCTGTTATGTAACACTATGGGCATGAAGGCAAAGTGCTTTAAGCCAATGTGTGTGTGAAGAGATGCATACTGATACTTCTGTGGGCACTGGGCACTGAGACACGCCCCACTTTGGGTCTACACTCTATTCACGAATCGAGGCGAAATTCACGGCACCTTACGCTCGTGTTTAATGGCCACGCTTCTCTGTTACTGCTCGGCACGCTCAGGTCAGCCATCCTCGTGCTCCCTATTAAACACACTGTGACGTACATCGTCATCACGACATCTCAAACATAAAGCTCAGCCCAAGGAGTTCATCACAATCAGCGCACGACAATAACCAACACACACAGAGCTAAATAAACGCCCCTGATTTATTAACACTCAGTAGGTTACTCATCTCAGTATCAGTATTGATGAGTATTAAAAAAAAAACCAAAAAAAAAAACACTCATATTCAGTCTAAAATGGTATCAGTGCATCGCTCTGAGTGTGCACGTATTAAGTCACAGGTCTGGAAAAGAAACACACTTGAATCTCAACAAATGAAACTGGTTTTGTGTTTGAATGCAGTTTATTACATGTAATAAAATGAATATTCAGTATTGTAGAATCTATATACTCTTTATGTACTCATCTTCTGGAACTTTTAGATTAGTAACTACTATTAAACCATGGCACAGTGACTACAGTGACTACGTGTCTCAGAATAGCTGCATTTTACAGGTTGCTTTGGAAACCTGAGGTACAGGGAGG
>CM074987.1:4790217-4815983 GCA_037576825.1 Pangasius krempfi
TATATATATATATATACATATACATATATATACACATATATATATACACATATATATATATATATACATACATATATATACATATATACATATATACATATATATATATATATATATATATATATACACACACACACACACACACACACACACACACAACTGTGCAAAAGTCTTAGACACAAACAAAGGAATGCTGTAAAGCAAAGATGCCTTGAAATTGCATGTTTAAAAAAGTTAACATTTGGTGTGACAATACTATTTAAAAAAAAAAAAAAAAAGAGTAGTCTCAGGTACAATTTGTGCCGTTTTTGTGCACATCTGTACGATCCTGTAACTATACTGTGGCTTACAAATATCTCACATACAAGTGCATGTCAAATGTTTATCTATTTAGAGTTACATTTAATGTTGTTAAAAGATGGTGAAACAAGTTAGTTCCTGTTCACACTTACATTCTAGCAGCTATATAAGACATAACTATATATAAGAAACAGAGAAACCGCAAAGTGTAGACTCCTCTGTCCTGAAGGTGTCTGAAAACTTAAAGTTACAGCTTTACCTCTGACTGTAACAAAGCGCTGACACTGGAGGCTCCTTCTATTAATGCTAAATAAATGTCTCCTTACAGAAAACTTCACCATACCAACTATTGTACACTTTTAAAAATATATATATATATATATATACACACATATCTGTTTATCAGTGGAGCATTCGCTGTACAAGTCCCTGTGAATGAGCCGTTACCATAGAAACAAATATATATATATATATATATACATAAAATAAACCTGCGCTACTGTCAGAGCTGCTGTTATAAAAAAATAAATCAACACCTAAACTGCATAAATATGAAGGATATTGCTATATGTTGTTCTAAAATTATTTTTATACATTTTCTATTGGTCATCAACATAAAATATTTTGGACCTGAATGTTTTTTTTGTTTATAAAAACACCTGAATTTTTTTTTTTAAATTTCAAATATAATTTATTTATTTATTTATTTATTTATTTTTTGCTCATAATGTTCTGACACGTAAACAATCCATGCGCTTTTTAATGTAAGATCTTTAGGAAAAAAAATCCAAATTCATATGACATGCAATTTTAAAAAAGAAAAAAAAAGAAAAAATAAATATTGAAAATAATTTCAGCATGAAAGGATTAAAGACGAAATCCGAAACCTCTTCTTAAACACAGACCCAACCTGTTAGAAATCTTGCAGCTTATTTCATATTAAAGGCAGTTCAACATTTCTGGTGACGTCACAACCAGAACAGCATTTGGTTAACAATGTAACTATTATAATTAATATAAATAGTTATGGCTATTTTTAGTTGTAGAACTATTCTAAAAATTATTATAACATTGTCACTACTAGTCAGAATTCCTTTCAGACAGTGCACTCATTAATATCACAGCTTCTGTGGCATCAAAACACAAAAATAATGGAGGGAAAATGTTGATTATGGAGAATACAACTGGCACTGAGCAGCACTTTGTAAATCACTAAGTGAAATGATGTCAGAAATCTGATCTGATGTGATAATGGGGATTTCTGAATTCTGTAGCTATCAACCAGAATGAAATTATTATAGAAATAAATTAATAAATGTTGCTGTTCCTCTTTCGGCTGCTCCCGTAAGCTGATCATTGGTCCATGTATGTGATTTGTTTTTTACGCCTGACGCAACCCTCCCCAGTTTTTACCCGGGCTTGGGACTGGTTACCGAGAGTGCACTGCTGCACACGCCCCCGGCGGCTGGGGCGGGTTCCCTGGCCGGGAATCGAACCCGGGCTGCGGCGGTGACAGCACTGTAGCCTAACCACTAATCCTCCAGGGACCCCATATAAATAAATTCATAATATTACATGGATATTAAAGAAGCACGCTCATTTTACGTTTTACTGCTTTCCCACACTCTGTTATTTGACCTGAATAATCGAACAACTCTTGCTAATATTTTTTCCAAAAAAAAAATACTTCTTTTTCAGCAGCTTCCTGTTACTCAGACGTGTCTATTTCCAGTAACCCCATTACTCCATCACTGAACATTCTCTGATGACGCAAACCGTAATAATCATGGCTGACTGAACGCGCTACACAACATGTGACACTGGCTGTAAAAGGCTGTCTGAAATCAACAGAGCTGAACTCGGACACAAACGGTTTTGACCAAAAAAATTATTTTTTTTGCCAGTAATATACTTTAACGTCTCTACTTTAAGAAAACAAATATTTTTCATCACAATGATTGGTATGATTGGTATTTTATTTCAGTTCTTTTCTGACCTCACAGAGATCATGCTGTGTAAAAAGACAGTTTAAAAAAAAAAACAGTAGTTAAAAATCGGGTCTGTGTAGAAAGACTTCGAAAACCTCATCCTGATGTTACGCGCCATCACCAAACGGAATCCATTCACCTGCAATCGGATCGCGTCTGTCAAAGCCTGGGCCCAGCTCCTGCTCGGTCACTCCATCATTACCAGAACAGAGAAGAGTGCTTACACACTCTGTACACGCGAATAAAAAGAGTTTAATACGAGTAAACAGAAGTGAGGCAGTATTATTTCCTCACTGATGTTGTTGAGGATGGAGATCAGAGTGAACAGACGACGATGAGGCTCGTTTTGTTTAACGGAATTTGCGTAACGTTTAACACTTTTTTTCCCCACTACATGAGGTTATAAATGTAAAGGTGGGTGCCGCATCCCTCAACGGAACTGGAATGAAATCGAATGTAGCTTTGAACTTTTTCCACATTAAAATGCTAAAACTTTAGTTCTGATAGAGAAACACAAAAGGGAAACGAATTTCAGTTCAGGATTTCAGTTTTCACAACTACATAAAGTAAAAAATGTCAAAATTCTACAATGCGAAGTATTTACGCAGGATGACGCAATCACAAAAAACACACACACACACACACACAGTTAACTCCAAGACACTGTAACATCTCACAACGGTCACTCTGCGTATACAAGCTAAATATAAACTACTGACACTGCAGATGGGTACAGTCAGTGCTGGAAGTCAGCTGAAGTGTAAACAACGCGTCGTCTTTATTCTGCACGTCTGCACATCCATATATAACATCTTTACTAATCACACACGTACCGACACACAGTTTGGTTCATACTCACATGTCTCGTAACTTGCAAGTGCAAGTGTTCACTGATTCACTGGAATTTGGTGGGTGGGAATAAAAATAAAAAAATACAAACAAAATGCAGCTGATGTTAAAATTTTGCATTGTAAAATAACAAATTTTTTGGTTTTTTTTTTAATGATTTTTAGTGTTTTGTGTGTGCGCGTATGTGTGTAGCCCATAAATAAAGGATCATTGTACAGTTTATTTTTAAATGCTACACCGCTGTATTGCTGGTGGTTTGTAAACAAACCTTTTTATGATCTCTGGGCGCTGAGAAGCGTAAAAAAAAAATTCCTTTGAGAATTGTGATCTGATATTTTTGTCGTATTGTCCGGCCTCACAGCACAGAGTTACGGATTCACAGCAATACGACCGCAGAGATGATGGACACTGTTCTACAGTCTCTAGCACACTCTAATTAACACTGTGTTAGTACTGAAAAATAACGACCGCTGAAATTTCAGATACAGCCACAGATCAATGCATATGGAGGTGTTTTTACTTTAAATGGTTTAAATTCATCATTAAAAAAAATGAATATTAACGTCCTAAAGTCTAAAGCTGAGCGGAAAACGTAAATTCCAGTGTGGTCCTCACACTCAGGTTTATATCCAGATTAACACCGATATTAACAATAATGCTGCTAGCTAACTGATTAGCATTGCTCTGTGGCTAACACCATGGCTAACTATGACTGTGCACATGCCCTGATACCAAATCTTGTTAGCGTTAATAACTTAAAAAAAAAATAATAATAATAATAAATATATATTTCTCTGTTCTGAATAATGTACAGTCTGTAATTACCAGATGCAGTGATGCCCAAACATCTGGAAACATCTGAAAACCTGGGATCTTTCTCCCCCCCATTTTAAACTGGAAATAAACAGTTTTAGAATTTCTAAAGAAATATAAACAAATAAAGGAAATGTTCAGTACTGGAGATTCAGTATTGGAGATTGGTCAGATTTTCCTCGAGTCAGAGAATCGAAGCCGACACTCAGATGGCAAATCTGATCCGACACGGGTCGCCACGGACGAAGCCTCGAGCTCGAGCGTACGCTGTCAGCAGGGCAGAAAAGGGAAAATACCAAATACTAACAGATTCTCAAACTAATGTTACGATTCTACTTTTCACTCAGGTTGGTGCTGAAAATAATAATAATAAACGATAATCGTTTGTACTGGAATATTAACATTAAATTAGAAAAGAATGCAAACTAGAAGCATGTTCACTTGTGCTGTCAGGCTTTTAGACACCCCTGTATCCATCACAGAGGTTTCGCCCTTCTCTCTCTCACACACACACACACACACACACACACACACACACACCTAACTTTAGGAGCAGAACAAACTAGTGTCTATTTTAACACATTTCTGTTAAAAAAAAAAAAAAAAAAAAAAAAAAAAAAAACTGAATGTTGAAATACAGGAATCCCAAAATGAAGCAACTTTCATTCTACATCTACGTTCTAATTTGAAGGTGATAAAGTAGCGCTGTAAGGACCGAATAAACCCAGAAATGACTAAACTTGTACTCAAATGTAATAAAAAACCACTCAGCTTTTTTATTCTGAAAGAGTGTTTTTTCTGTAAGTGCACTGAAACAGGTGCTTGGGAAATACAATGATATCATATCGATCTCGCAGTACAGTAAGCCACAGTGCACTTTTCTGAGACATGGTGATATCTTTTTTTTTCATCGTGTCTGCGGCTTCTCTGAGGAGGTTTTCTACTTACTGAGTCTTTAGACTTGTAAAAGGTTTTACAGATCTTTAAGTGTTTCCTTTTCTCAGCATTAATTTTATTTATTGCCTGTAAAATAAACACAATCATCAATTAACTTATTAAAAGTTCACTTTTAACTGCAACTCTACTGCTCTGCTAGCACTTAAACTAAATATCATGATCCGTAGCATGTGTCGTAAAAATATACTGAAATATGGTGATATTTGGGTCATATCGCCCACTACTAGCAGTAAAGACCGCGAGGAAACGCCAGTCTGGACTCCAGCTTCTGACATTAAGCAGCTTAAAAAAATAAACGTTTTAGATGGTTTTAAAGGGCAGTGATGTTCCTAAAGTGTTAAACAGAGCAGTGTCACTTTCCCGTGTGACATTTTGACTCATCTGAAGGCACTACCGTTTTCCTCCCAAGAACAGAGTGTCCAAAAATGAGACTGATCTGTTATCACATCCTCAAGTTCTCATAGCTATTGCTAAACGCTCAAGCTAAAGTGTTCCTACCGTGCCTGTGCTCAAATGACTTCAGACTGCTCTCGACTCACTTTGCTGAACATGCAATAAACTTTTGGAAGCAGTCATTTTAACCTGTGGACATTAGCTAAAAAAAAACGGGGGTCACACCAGATGCTGGCAAAGAGAGATGTTTATATCATCTTCACAGGTACAAGTTTGCAAGTGACGGTTCTTCATAAAGCTAAGTTACACTGATATCGCCTGAACGCTAGCTTCCAGATAACTCCATTCGCAGCAGCACAGGCTCGTTTGACTCGCGTGTAGCTAATGTGTTTAATCTGAGCGAGCATTAACAACACTGAGAAATACACAGCATATTTTCTCGTGACATGAGGCATTCCAGGCGTACTTCATCTCACCTTCGAGCTTAATCGGCACAGCTGTGTCGGAACTTGAAGAGTGGGTTAAATGACATTTCATTCAGCTATTTGTGAAATGACGTGAAAGATAATAATCAGCTTCACCTACTGCACAGGTATATTCCACTGCAAATACTAAGGACCTTTCAGAGTTGATGAGATGAAGCAAGGTGAAATAAGAGCGTCAGGACCTCGGAGGGTTATCAAAAGTCAGTTCCTCATTAACGTAAAGCTCAGTTTTCATTTCAGTTCAGTTTCACTTTTTGTTGTTTTGTTTTTTTTTACACACCAGTTCTTTGTCCTTTTTTTTTTTTTTTTTAAACACTAATGAATTTATAAATGTTGCATCGATTCATTTCAGTTGTTGCCTTTTAAATCAATCCCGATCATCAGATCATTCATTCAAATACTACTGAAACACTATAAAGAGGAAAAAAAAGAAAAAACAGTAAAAATATTAATAAGCTAAACCAATATTTTATTTTAGATATGAAACTTACGTGGTTCTCTCAGCTTCAGTTTTATAAAGAAACCGGCTGTAGGGTTTGTTCTGCGTCTTCACCGCTCTTCCACAGACCTATTTATTATCTCTGTTTACATGCTGCTGAATTCTGGATTCTGATTGGTCGGGAAGTGCGGATTCGTTTTCTGACAATAGGGCAGCTGCAAAACACTATTCGTTATGTTACTTTCCTTAACGACATGCAAAAAAACATTCGCAGTTTCATTTCAGAATGCAGAGAGTTCTTGCCTAAGACGCAGGTTTAAATAAAAAGCCTCTGACGCATCTTTACATGGTGCAGGATGTCCAGTGTCACAATGCTTTAATCAAAGGGTAACACTTTACACTGCTGACACACTGCTACTGCTAATGTTAGCTAGCATCATGTTTAAGCAGCTAACGCCTCGCATTACATTAAATACACACAGTAGACGCTTTACAGTTCTTTCAGTCACTCAGTAAGAGCACGCATTGTAATATACTACGATTAAACAGAACAGTTTTATCTCTAACACTGATGGAATAAAAGAAATCTCTTACTATCAGGCTGAGGCAAGCGTAGTGCAGTACAGTGTAGCGGTTTGATGAGGAAGTGTCTCACTTACGCTAAACAATGCAACTGTACAAAAGCTTTCGGAGAGCTCAAGTGTCAGAAAACGTGAACGAAATTAAATACGAGGGCTCCAGCTCCAGCTCCCTGATCAACCAGTTTAACATGCAAAGAATGTTTCTCAACATCACACACACACACACACACACAAACCACTACACTGTCACACTTCACACAAATGCCAAAAAACAACACTCGAGAGATCGAAAGATAGGAAGAGATACGAGGCTTACAAAAGAGAAATATGAAAACTCCCAGCTCTCCTCTCTCAGTTTACTCACATGCTTCGAGCAGGAAAAATCCTCCATGATCAGAGACGCACACATCCACAGAGTGCAAGACAATGGAGAAAAAAAAAAAAAAAAAAAGAGGAAGGAGCGTAGTGTAAGCAGATGGCAGAGAGAACTGAGTATCAGACACCCAGCTCGGAGAACTACACTGAGACAGGAGGAGCGAGAAGGCCGCGTGAAAGCAAGGCGGAAGTGTGGAGAACTTTTAGAAACATGCACGCTACAGCTATGTGTGTGTGTGTGTGTGTGTGTGTGTGTGTTCTTGTTCACTAGCATATTTTGGGTTACTTCAGAACTTCCTGAATTCTCTTTCCCACACACACACACACACACACACACACACACACACACAGAAATGGCCCTGGACCTGTTTGTCCTCTTCACACTGTGTATAGAGCACTCACTCCTTCCCTCTTTCCCTCAACTGCAGAACCAAAAGGAAACGAGGTGAAACAATACACAAAGACGTCAGGAAGCTTAGAAATAGAACACAGCCACAACGACAACACACACACACACACACACACACACACACACACACACACACACACACACACAGCGTCAACGTGAACACTAACACTACACACATCTTTTTAAGGTGGCATTTAAATGAAAGTACTTGCTGCTTTTTTTTTTTGGTATTTTTACAGTCTCATTTTATTTTTGTATTTCTGTTCTTATATTTTTTGTTTCTTTTATTCCTTGGGTATTTTCTCACTGTTTCTTAAAGCAGGGGCTGAGGAGTCTGTCGTGTTTTTTTTTATTTTGTTACAGTGGTGGAAATCCTATCTAACTCTTATCAAAGTTATTATATTTATTATTTTTAGAGTTATTACACTGTTGAGCTGTTTTTATGCAGTGAGTTTAATGCAAACCTCAGAGAGTCAAAACCAAGTGGGCTGATAAATATTGTCCAGGTGAAAGTACTGTCAGTTACGAATAAAATGGTAATTAATTTAAGTAATTTCTGTAATTGGAAAGTTAAAAAAAAAAAAAAAAAAAACCTCTGTGGCTCCAGTACGTAGCCCAAAAAAATTTTTTTAAAACACATAAATAAAAAAAATAATGAGCCTAACATTTGAATAGTTAAAATAAGGGTGTAGTGATTGCGTAACATTCTGAGAACATTCCTTATTATCAATTAATTGTTATTACTTAATGACTATTTGATTACAGCAATTTGAGCTTCCACGTGTATGAAAAGTGCTTAAAGAATATATGATAAACATTCTTTTTACTCAACTGTGTTTCATTAAAACGTATGTGGAATTAGAATAAAGCACGTTGATGACGTTTACAGCTCACCCAATCGACTTCTTCTCACAATTCTACCGGGGGGAGGAGTGTGCTTTTGAATTCAGAATACACACGACAGGATGGACTTCATGAGGTCACTTTCCTTCAAGTGACAAGTGTGTGTGTGTGTGTGTGTGTTTAAAACAGAAATAAAATGGAGCTGGCTGAATGAGGAGACATTAAATATTTATCTTTTTGTGAATATGACATTCCATCAGAATATAACGCTTTCTAGTACTGAAAAGTTCTAGTCCTGAAGTCCACATGACATTTTGACTTCAGCTGATAAATATCCATAACGGCCTCCGAGATGAAAATTGAGATTTAGCCGAGGACAAACATCAGTGCCACTTCGACATTATAAACAGGACTGAAATACCAAGCACATAGCAGACAGATTTGAGGAAGTGACTGAGTATACACACACACACACACACACACACACACACACACACACACACGGAAACCAAACACATACCTGTTTCCCTAACCCCAACAGAGCCTGCGGTGCAACAGCGGCACCACGTGGCACAAACTCCAGACAGCAGCACTTTATTCTAACTCCTTAGTTTCAGACCAAATGCAGAAAACACAGAAACTAACTTCTGCACTTGTCTGTAAGATTAGGAAAAAAAATAAGGAATGCCAGAGATGCTCATAGGGATGCTCATAGCCCTTCTTCCTCCAGAAACTGTTTTCCCCTCAGCCTTCTGCTCAGTCAATCAGAAAGAATGAACAAAGAGCAACTTCAGAGCTGTTCCTCTTGTAAGTAAAAACAGATCGCACAATCTCATTACTGCATTCTAGGTTTGAGTAATACAATGAAATGAGACAAGAGTCCAATAAGTTACGTCACAATGTACCTTTCTGAGAGTGTCGAGTAAAGCGTCACACTGACCACGAGCACTCGCTGTAATCACCAGCTGACTGCACAGAAACATGACTGCATGCTGATGGCACCTAAATATCGTGACACATTTTGGTGTTGTACAAAAAAAAGTAATATCATACAGTTCTGCTGGAATCAACAACCCCTACTAGAAAGAATTAGCAAGCTGATTAGCAACTGTGCATGTAAATCAACAAGGAAGATTTCTGTGCTAGCTCACAAGAGCGAAGGTGTTCATATTCTCAGGGGAAAATCAGCCAGGAGGTGGTGTTGCAGGTTTTGTGCCAAGGTTGGATTTTAAAGAAACACTTCCTGTAATTTCTTCTGAGTGCAGAAAGGTGGCGTCAGCAAAGTGGACTGACTGCAGTGAAACTTCTCTGACACACACACACACACACACAATGACCACCCTCAGTCTGCATCTTACACACACACACACACACACACACACACAGGGGTAAAGCCTATTTTAAACCTGTGATTCATTAGATCGTGAAAATCATGCGACAACTCTTCAGCCCACCAAGCAGAAAAAAGGAAACAAGGCCAAAAGCAAAAATCTGAGCATTGCGACACTGAAAGCCAAAACCGGCGCATTTTTATTCCTCTACGACCACAAATGTGCAAGTGTCCTCTACGATAACTGTGATTTGCATAGAAACAAATCATGTATCCAACTTCAATATAAAACAATAGTTATGAAATCCCAAACGGTGAAGAGATAAGGAACTAATCAGATCACTCCCTTACCTCAGCGCTGTCGGGCTCTGGGGCAGCACAGCGGTTTTACTGGAGGCTGCTGTGGTGGTGCGGCGGGGTATGGGCGGTCTCCGGGGGGGTCTTGCAGGCGGGGTGACTTTAGGCTCTCTGGAGGTCATTACAGCATATGACTTTGGAGGGAGAGGAGGAACACCCAATTCAGCATGACCCGGTGAAGAACACTGTTCATACAGGTGGAACTGTTCTGCTGATGATGATGATGATGATGATGAGGAAGAGCAGGAGGGAGAGACGGGTGATGGTGAGACGGGTGATGGTGAGACGGGTGATGGCTTCCGATCTCCACTTTGCCGCCTCGGAGCAAGAGACAAGTTTCGTGGCTGGGGCCAAACTGGAACAGGAACTGGAGTGGGCACGGGTCTCGGCTGAGTCGCCCTGGTCAATGATACAGATGCGAGATCACTAGGAGTCCCAGACATGTCCCCGGTGGTCATCGCCGCAGTAACAGAAACAGTTGAGAATGGTACCGGAGGACAATTCTGAGTCGCCCGAGGCGGGATTGGGGGCGGACCTTTCTTGTGAGTCACAGAATTATTAGTTGGAAGGTTTGGTTTCTGATCTTGTGGTTTGACAGTTTGTGAGCATTTCGCCCCCGAGTCAGTCCCTGCAGAAGCACGAAATTTCGTCCTTTCCCTTGGAATAGGCCTATACCCCTCCTCTTCTTCCTCTCCACTAAGCCCTCGTTCTGAAGGAAAGAGCTTCTGAAGGCTCCCCAGAATGCGTTTCTGGTGGCCCGGCAAAGCCACGCCCATGTGCTCCAGCTGACAGGCAGTCAGCTCCCGGCATTCCCAAACAGTTCCGAGACCCACCTCCTGGAAGGACGGACTGTACTGATCAAGGCGGAGCCCCCCGAGCCACTCGTGAACAGACTGCAAGCCTTCTGCTGTGGGAGACAACATGGCCTCCAAATAATGCTGTACAAAACGCAGAGTCTCTGTTCCAGCAAGGACAAGTTTAGGTCATCATCTGAAGATAATAATCTGTGGACAATGCAGAAAATATGACTTCATCATCGTTATCATCAATTACAGCTTTGTTTTTAATTACTGATATTAACATTTACCACCATATCATCCATTGCTACTTATCACCACAGTGCAGTTGACTTCACGAATCATGAAGTGTTGATTAAACTTGTGTAATTGTTGATATGATTGTTTATAGCCGCTAAAACCCGGGTTGTGTTAACCGAGAATTTTATTTACCATCATTTACCGAATTTTAAAAGCAGTGGGACAATATTCTGAAGGCCAGCGGGCATTCTGATGAATACAAATTAAGGTATTTAGTCTAGGCGTGCATGGCATTGTTCAGATCATGCCATAACATAGAATATCGAAACCGTTATACCGGTAGAAAATCCCTCTGAATACATTCATTCAGCACGAGCAGAGGAACTACGCACTTCTACAAATTACTAATCCTGTGGATGTGTATGGAGCAGCACTTCAAAAGTTCAGGTGAGATAGTGAACAGCAGCGGCAAGTCACAAATAGCAAATCACTCGCAATCACTGCAGCGTCGCTAAATGTAACGTAAACAAAATCAGCCTAGTTAGCCAGAATCCGGAATATACCATTAATAGACTGTTCAGATTCACTGTCACTCATACGCCCCTAAACAATGTTCAAAGTGGCAACAGGAATGCTGCAAGTGTTGAGAGAAATGTCTCAATTTTTCAAATGGCAAATAAAAAGAAGATGGATAATGATTTACTGTAACGCAACCTCTGGCTAGAGAACAGGAACTAATAAACACCAGCGATCCACAACATTCAATGTAACTATAAACAGATAAGAAGTGTCCTGTGTCATTGTTCAAAAAAAAAAACTAATAAACTGCTCTTCAAATCGCTGTGGAGTAAGAGGATTATCTTTGTATAACAGCGTGGCCTGAAGTGTGTTATTCCTTACGTGATTCCGCAGTGTAAAGCCCTTATAGCGGTGCCTCATAGAGATAATCAGATATGTTTTCTTTTCCACAAATGACTATTATAAAACTATTATAAAACTATTATAAAAATATAACTTCAAGCTATATTCATTTTTTTTTTTTTTTTTTTTTTTTTTTACACTGGAAAAAAAAAAAATTCTAAGATCAATCTCGGATCAATCTCAAATCAATAAAACCTGTATTCCTAAACTAACTAAAAACTGAACAATAACATGAAATTATGTAATTATTTTTCACTGTTTATTTATAAATAAACAAAATGAGCCACGTTATTGTCATACTTTCTTAAACAATATTACTTTCTTTTTCACGTTCATCTTTCCTTCCATCCTGTATAAATGAATGGATCGCTTCTTGAAGAAGAATCAGACCGTGGTGATATTTTCCTCAAACTGTGCTGTTAGAGGGAATAGGAAGGAGTTTCAGCAGAAACAGTTTAACAAGAGCAATATTTCAGGGTTTGCTTCAACTTTTAGCCATCATGATTGAGAATTAATTAGCAATGTCCAGCAGCGGACTTTAATAACAACTATTATTAATTCAATTCAGGAAATATTTTATATATAATTTATAGGTACATTATATGTTAATCTTGGGTTGTGTCTCTTACTTACTGATTGAGAGACTTTTTGTCTGGGAAATTCAGTAAATGTAAAAAGCTGTTTTGTTTGATGTGTAAAAGAGTGTTATCCTGTCACAAAAGGAAGTGAACAGACACACACGCGCCGTTGTCCTGACCACTGAAGTCAGGTTTCCTCCGAAACGACACATACCTCTCCACCTCTAACCACTGTTTAATACCCTGTTGATGTTAAACAGCCTTTACGTCTTTTAGCACTGCATTAACTCATAACTGGTATAACCCCAGAAGTGGTATTTCTTCATTTTCCTCCCTGTTAAGGCTCTCCCAGTCTTTCTACACTTTCAGAACAACGTGCATGAATTTCTGCGTTGCACATCTTTTGCTAAAAGGATTTCATCTGGACCTCACAACAGCAAAAGGATCTGAGATAGTACAGCAAGTATGCAACCTCATCATCAGAGTGCTTCAAGGAAACTAACAGACTAAAACCTGACAACTTCCTGAACAACGGTGGTCTGACACGCACCCCGGCTTCAGACTCAATGCATGGAATCGTATTACAGTACAGTGTACGCCATTAAACACAGTCTGTAACGCAGCCTTCATACACAGAATCAAATCAAACCCTGACATCAAAACTTTATACAATTCAAAAGCAGATCCTTTACAAAAAGTGCAAAATAGTGCAAATTCATTTACTTAATTAGTGACAGATCATTACACACTCGAGGAGATATGTCAATACTTCAGTAATAAGTCACATAAGAAGATATTTTGCTCCACAACATAGGTTTAAGATTCAATATTTACGTCTTTTAACACAGGACATTTTCATGAGTATAACAGAATGTCACATAATGACTCGACATGCAAACCTGTCTGATCTTGAATGAATAAGCATGTCAAACAGGACGAGTCAGTGCGCTCACACACACACACACACACACACACCTTACTCTCCTTGTGAGGATAATTATTATTGCAGCTAAATAATGCTGAGTTAGGTTAGTTTTTAAATAAAAGCTGCAAAAATAACAGCCTTGAGGTAAAAGTCTGATATTCTATCCTTGTGGAGACATTTGGCCCTTACTAAGATATAAACACACAAAATCACACACGCACACACACACATATGCACACAAGCATATATCCACATGCGCGCGCACACACATGCGTACACGCGCACACACAGAAACACACGAACATACACACACGCTGTCGGGCGACGTAAATGTGAATGTAAATGAGATCAGGTTAACAGGAAGTCCTCGCATAGCAGCGGACCTTTTTAATTATTAAAGGGAAAAAAGTGTAGCAGGGTTAATCAGGGATAGACTGAGCTCTAACATCAGTGTCAGCATTGTACTAATAAAGCAGAACGCTCTCCAGGATGTGGCTAAGATGTGTGTAGAACTGACAATGATGCTTACGAAAGAGTCCAGAACAGAAAGGCCAGTTCAAAAAGAATATAAAAACCTACAGAGGTCCAGGAAAAACTTTCAGAGACAGATGGAGAGAGAGAGAAAAAATTCGCTAATGTCCAAGAAATTAAAAAATGGCTGAGGAAATTCTCTGAATCTTTACCCTTATTTGAAATAGCAGGAACTACGAAAACGCACGAATATGTGAATTTGTAATTTGTTTGGCTCCATCCTTTTTTTCCCCAAGTACTGAGTCGCTGTTGTGCTATGTCTGTATATATTTAAACTTCTTTAAAACTTTAAACTTTTTTAAACTTTTTTTTTTGTTTTGTTCAGGGGGCGTTTCAATAGGACAACAGCTTCCACAGCTCCTCTGGCCTGATCATATGGTATTGGGTTGATCTTTCAGTTCAGCGTTCTTCCTCTTCTCAGAGGAAGTGAGGTCGTTTGGCATGCAGTGTATAGGAACTAAAACAAAATTCACTCACACAAATGCACACATTCGTATTTGTATGAACATGTGAAGAGTTAATGGCCTGTAAGAAGGGTGAACATCATACCCACTGAAATACTGAAACTTACACCATGGTCATTTCATGGTTAAATATTACCCCACAAACGGTTAGACCATCAGCAACTGTAATAACAACAAACGGTACCAAATATCCATCGTGTAAATAATATACCTTCTTAAACATCATCTCAAACTCTTGAAATAGCAGACGAAGCAAAGTGGAGAATGTAGTTTAATTTCAGAAAAGTTCTTCTTATTAAGTAAAGCTTCGAAAGATAGATCAGAGGATCATATTTTCCCCTGCGTGTATGGATACATGTTGCTCAATGGCATGGTTTAGTGCAGAGTTACACATACAACACCCATTTTGCTGATCACTGTATAACAATCCGAAACAGGACAGCTCTTTACCTCCCGCTCAACCTCTCATTGGTTTACAAAAAGTTCCTCATTCTGAAAATTAAGGAACCGGACCTGTAAGAAACGCATGTGAGACAAAGAGAAGTACTTCAAGAGAGGACGAGTGAAACGTGATCTACAGGATACTGAAAATTACTACTAATACCTTACTCATTGCATTCCTGACAAAGGAAACACTTTATACATATACACTAGAGCTGAGAGATATGATATGACAGAGATAGTGTAACATCTCATTCTTGGTATAGTCATTATTGTCAGGTGTCAGCATTTTTCTAACTTTTTTTGTTACTCTGTAAAAAGTGAGTGACTGGACATTAAAAACTTTGTTGATTAATATATCTGTAATCTCTGAACCTATAGCATCCCGTATTGTGATACACATTGTGTGTCATGAAGATCTCGAAGTCTTTAAGCGCTTGTGTCACTGAGACACAGTCACGCCTAACCAGCAAAACCCAGAAACCTAGAAGCAAAGCTATATGCTCAGAAGCATAAATCAGCACAAACACCAGGAACCATGCGAAAAGGCATCTCGTAGCTTTTGAAGACCTAATAAAAAGATTGTGTGCAGTGATGAACATGCCAGTAAGTGATGGAAATTTAAGTTCTAGCAAAAAAAAAAAAAATGGAGATGCTGCACGTCCTGAAATCTAAGGGAAGTTACGAAAAGCCACAGGTTTTAGACAATGCCAAAAGAACCTCAATTTAAAACCCTAACTGCCAGCATTCACTAAAATCTGACATGTGCAGAAATATGAACTACACACACTCAACCAACCAAGAACCTGTCAACTGGATAAGTGTGAAAAGCTGGCTCTGTTTTTTGTTTTTTTTTTAAAACCATGAAAACTGCTGATGTCCTAAACTGTACCATTGTAACCCAGGTTTATGCAATAACCCTTCCTCTGCTCAAAGCCAACTTGCATGTATCCAAGCGCATTTTGCAGATGAGTGTGTATTTACATCAAAGATGTCCCTTGTGCACTGCATCTCAAGGTGACTTACACACAGCCTTACACATAGCTGCTCCATGGTAGGGTAGTACCCAAAAGACAAGAGTCCATAGAGCTGCTCATTGTTTAGGATGAGAAATACTCAAAGCTATCAGAGAAGATATAAGTGGCAATGAGACGACATTCAGCCTGCAGAATTTGGCAAAATTGGAAGGTTCTACATACCTAAAAAGTAGTTCCCACAGCCCACCACTACAGAATTACGTTTAGGAGATGGGTACGTGCCTAAATCAATGTGTGCATACATCTTTAATTACCTTCATTACCCAAGGCGATTTCCACAAAGTACCCAAGAGCACTCACTGGACAAATGGCTATGGCTGAAGACACTTTTTCAAAACACCTTCCAATTCAGCAGGAACTCTGGCATCGGCCATGCTGTTACTGGTCTAAACAAAAACCTTAATGCACACACACAGTGTACTGTACTTGCATCAGCAGTCAGAAAGATGTCCTGAAAGAAAGTGGTGCCGAGTGTTTCTACCAGACTCTGGTAATGGGGTCTGGACGAACCGAGCCTGGACCATATGGTCCACAGATCTAATGCACTTTACTCAAAATGCTCCCACTGCCCTATCTGTCAAAGACCTGCATACAGCCTACTGTGGGTGAAGTAACAACTACACTAGAGTGTTAAGAGATGCATTTCTCAAGGCGTGACAGTGCAGAAACAAATACTTTGCGTTTCACAGTATCAACAGAAAAGTGTTGCAGAGCGGTTGTGGTGCCACTTCTGTTGTTAAATAAGCTTAAGTGTACAGAGGTCATGGAGCAAAGCGCTATAAGAACCTACTGAAGACACTTCAACCATGACCGTCATCTACAACAGAGCTTCTCAAGCTTTTTGTGCCAAAGATGGCTTTGGCTGTAAAATAAATTCCACAGACCTCAGTACACATTTATGTCATGAACATTATTTAAAAGTACAATAAATAATGTAAATGTTATTATGCTGAATTATTAGAGCCATAGAGCTTTCTATACCTGAACTTTCCTCAAACATAACACTGGGACCAATCTAACATTTCTGAGGTCCCATTCAATTCAAGGGACCAGTGAAACCGGGATATAACTATAAGAACGGAATAATAAGTATATCAGCTTTGATAATCCTAGGTTGTAATTTCTACCGCTGCAAATACTTTAATCATTGACTTACCAACCAGTAGGTCAGATGGAGAAAAATTCATGGCACAATATAACCACATTCAGGATGCAGGCAGTCACTGCAGTGTACTTCACTAATAAATGTAGAGCATACATACTTTTAAGGAAAAGGTTTCCAGAGAAACAGGATGTTTCAGACAAATGCCTTTCATCAGCTGTGCAACTAACGGGTGTTATTTGCTTACACAGCTACTGGAGGTCCAAAATGTCACGTTAGTCCGAAAGCATTGCACTTCACTGCAATTCTGACTGATAAATAATGCAGTCATTGTAACGAGAGCAGCTCACTGGATCAGTGGGGAAAGTTCGGAGTTAGCGACAGGACACTCGAAGGGTTTAAATGTCACGAATGTCAGAGAACCTTGCTGGTCTCTGGAAGACCTTTAACCATAATCATTAATTTACTGATTCATTCATTAATTCATCCGCAGTAAGCGCTTTATCCTGGTCAGTGTGGCGACAGATCCGGAACCTGTCCCGGTAATACACCCTGGATGGAATGCCAGTCCATCACAGACCACCATACACACACATTCACACCCAGAGGCCATTAGGTGCTCAAAACACAATGACACACCACATCACAATGAATCCAAAGTCTTTCCCAGAAACCATGTGCCAGGTGGAAATACACCCCGAACAGGATGCCAGTACATCACAGAGCATCCTGTATTCTCTAATTCGTGCTGGTCTGGGGCCCTTTAAATATAAGTATAGCCACCCAATATATATTTTGTGTCAAGGGTTTGGTTAAAGAAGGAGAAAGAGAGAGAAGAGAGCAGATCGAGAGGACACAAGAACCTGACAGACTTGAATAATTTTGGTAAGTACTGGTAATTAATTTAAAGTGGTAATTACATTAGAAGTTTGGTCATCAGCTAATTCCAATTACATAAAAAATAAATGTACTAGATGTCACACAAACATCTCCAAACTGCAACTCTGTTACTTCAGCCTCGAGAGACTCACTGTAGTGTTACTATAATCATTAAACTCAGAGATACTAGGTAGTGTCCAAAATTAGTCACTAGTTTGGGGTAATATTAGGGGCAAAGGATAAGATTTTTCATTCCTACCGCCTCTTACACCTTTGCTCAGAAGTACACACATACACAAGCTCAGAATGTGTGGCGAGAACTTATTAACTTCTGAGAACAGGAACTATAAAACTAACCTAACTTTAAACAGAGTGGCCAGATACTGAACTGTCCAAATCTCTCTCTCTCTCTCTCTCTCTCTCTCACACACACACACACACACACACACACACACACACACACACACACACACACACACACAGAAATTCCCAAAATCCTGATGACTATGCACAACTTCAACTGCTTATTCAGTGCTGACACAGGAAACTGTTTTCCTTCATTTCCTCTCATAAAGACACAATTGTAGAGCAATTTATAAAAATAAAAAAATCATCTTTAAAAAAAATCATCATGGTGATAGCCATGTTTTGTAAATTCTCACAAGATTATGTCTCTCTCACACTGTATATAACTTCCTAAATTATTATAACGGTGTTCACTAGCATTACGACTCAGGCTGAACACACACAGTCAGTCATCACACTGCTTTATTAAAATAGACTCTTACTCTGTGCTACTAGAGAGATCACTAGATCCTCAAAAGGTAACAATAATAGAAAATCTACCTAAAAAGTGATGATGTTACAGGAAGCATACCCATGTCTGTGGAATAAATCATTAATCAAGGCCATGGGTAATCATTCTGAGCCAATCAAATCAAAGTTGGACTTTCCCAGTCTGAGCCATTATCAAAGGACCAGGACCTGAGCTTTCTGAAGAGTTTCTAGTTTCTGAAGAATTACACAACATTCCTGCTGAGATTAAAGACTAAAACAGAGCCGGGCTAAAGTACATGGTGTAGTCCGGATTCACGGCTAATAAACCTGTGTGTCTGTAAGCTTTCTCACTTATTGATCACAGCTAAAATACACTGTTAGCTACGAAGTGAAGTGAACTTCCTGAATAGCTAAATAGCTAAATGACTAATTCCATACATGTGATGATTACGGGTAACTGTCATGTTCAGTAGTGCTTTTCCTCTGGACACTGTGGAACGGTTACTAATACAAATCCAAGAGTAAAGTCATACACTGGTCGAGACACAGGGAGGGTGGGGGAAGTGACCCGTTTAATCAACAGTCTGTTTTGTGTAGAACCTTAAAAACAAGGGTTTAGACCAGAGAACTGCAAATAAAGAGGCATAACAACCAGAAAGTCTGTTTTGTTTTGTTTTTTTTATGAAAAAGGAGAAACCATAGGCTGGTTAATATATATGTGCAGTGTCTGACACCATATTCATGTCAGACTGTGCTAGAGTTCATGCACACACATCAGTCAAGCTTTCAACCGAATACTCAAAAGCTCACACTGACACTGAGTTTATAGAGATGTGGTTTCAAACCTTCACACTACACACATTAGCTTGGGTCTCATTCTCACTCATGAGAACACACACATACACACACTCTCGCACGCGCACACGCACACATGCAAACACACATATGCACAAACAAATTCAGTTGCTTGCTCCAGTGTTCAGCTAGGACTCGTGTTCTGGTTGGCTGGAAACTGATGGGGATGACAGGTAGAAGCTAATAAAGCAATTATTTGGGTAATGCAGGGTTATGTTCTCGCCTCAAAGTACATGTAAAAGACATTACTCATCAAAGTACACGTAAAAGATATTACTCATTAGACCAGCTAAGCATCCTTACATTATTTTAATATGTTTAACCTCAACGCAATTCAACACACACCATCAATGGAAAATCTAAAAACACAGTTACATATACACTCATCATTTCCACCCATTCATCTGGACCTGTGACTCAGAAACAGAAACTCCCACACGCTGGAATTTGGGTAACAAATAGAGTACACCATCCATCCTATTTTATACTCTGCTGAATACCGTCTGAAAACTATTCTATAAAAAATAAAAAAGTCGTAATTCATTTTTACCATTTAATAAAGGAAAACCAGCAGCACAATATAAACCATTGTGGAAAGTCACCTCATTCCATCTCCATAATATATAATAATAAACTTTATTAACTTTAACAACAATGAACTTGTTTACACAAGACTGTATTATTTCTTTCAGGTCTTTGCATTTGTCCTTCTTTGAGGGCTAAAATCTGTCTACCATCATTCACACCTCAGAAGCTTCTATGCTTTTAAACAGCAAGTAAAAGAAATGTCCTATTATAAACAATAATACACACAAGACCAAAATGCCTGCGGTAACAAACCGTTACAGGTCAATAAGGCTCGGGTTCCTGTAAATATCTTCCTGGCATATCGCTTAGAACCTAGCCTCGATGAATTTATTATGCGGTGTTACGGAATTTTAATTCACCTTGTGCTGTCACTAAACACTGAGATTTAAAAAAAAAAAGTAGTACACTTTTTAGAGTTTGGTATGTTACTAGTACTACTTGTTACTCAAATTCCCAGTCAATTTAAATAAGATCTTATAAAGCTTTAGAAGTTTTACCTTAAAATCATCCATAAATTAATTTTTAAAAAAATAAAGAGATGCCCACATGGGTAAGGTTTCAAAGTGAACAAGGCTGAAAATATCACAGCTTTGGCTCATTCTAAACTGTTAACCAGAACCGCTGTGCTGTTGGAGAGAAATTTTTAATTATATTCACACAAGACAGCCGTCCCACAGAACAACTTCTAAATAGCAGCTTTGAAAAACTGTGCCACTACAAATCATACACAAATCGCTCACATTAAAGCATTAAAAATAAATATTAAATGTTAAAAGTACACAAACCGGTTAAGTGGAGGAAGTAGTTAGTTTCCTGTCACTTTAAGCAAACCCTGAAAGCTCCATCTTACGACATGCAGACCATCATTGTGATAACTGTCAGTTTAGGAACAAACATCAGTGTACAAACACCAGCTTGTGCAACAGACACATGTTTAAGGAACTCATTTAAAAATCACCTAAAAGGAATTAAATTCTCACACTCGCCAATTACAGCTCTCCTTCAAGGATTCAACTGTTTTAACCCTTTAATTCAAACCTTGTAAAAGAGAAAGATTTTCCAGATAATAAATCAACAGATCAACATTTTTGCAGATTAGACCAAACACTGTCTAGCTATATAACTAACAACAACATAGGCCCGAGATGGTTAAAAACCTCCTTTAAATGCCAGTTAATGGCATTTGTATTTTTGTATTTTCACTGTAAAATGCCTCATCATCAGAAATGAATACTATAAACCTATCAGAAGGGGAGCTCGTATCAATGCGCTAGCAGGGCTAGGGGTTAGGGAAACATAGCATGAACCCAGTCGAGCATTACAGGCTCCAAACACTGAAAAATGACAAATCACTAATGCAGCTCCTGAACTACTTGTGTGTGGGGCATTTCATTAATGCCTTATCTGGAGTAACTTCCAGATGCTGATGATGGTGATGATGATTAATAATAATAATAATAATAAGAAGAAGAAGAAGAAGAAGAAGAAGAAGAAGAAGAATTTTGTTGTTGTCATTAATATTAGCATTTTTATTTATTTGTCAAGCTTTTAATAGATTTTAGCTCTCCCATCTCCACCAGCCACCACTGCCTATCAGTAACTGTTTTATTTCTGGTTTTTTTTGTTTTATAATTCTTCAATAATTTATACAAACAAATAAAACAGCTTTTATGCAACTTCCTCCACACAGATCACTGAAATAAAATGCTAACATGACAGGAAGAAACACAGGCTAAAAACCTGACTCTGTGTGTGTGTGTGTGTGTGTGTGTGTGTGTGTGTGTGTGTGTGTGTGTGTGTGTGTGTGAGTGAGAGAGAGAGAGAGAGAGAGAGTGAGTGAGAGATCAGCATCAGAGATAATCACTTTCTCTCTGAGCTAATCAAGCTTTTTTTGGTTCACAATCTTATTTTCTTTCACCATTTCAACACTCAGTAAAAAAGGAGACACACACAAGCCTATTAATGTAGAAGAGTAACCCGTTGACAGATACATGTACATCATGAACTTGAAATAGACATTGGGCCTCATTTAGGATGCTGGATACAAACTGGATAAACTGGATAAAAAATCTTTCTCAGGAGCACTTAAACATGAAATGTGGTGTTCATGAAAATCCAGTTTGTGGGAAAATCGTTCGTATCCCACGCTTCACTCCTGAGTTTGTGTAAAGTAGACTCAGTCTGATGTCTTCGACAACACATCAACAGTCAGATTCTTGGTGCATGTTTCAGCACAGGGGCTGCCATAAACCTGTGGTCTGTCTGACTGACTGACTGACTGACACACACACACACACACACACACACTGGTGCACATGCACACACGCCATTCTTGGGGGCAGGGCCAAGTGAAACAGATACAGAGAGTGGAGTGGGAGGGGATTAAACACATTTTGTCAAAAATTACAGTTTTGTGTAATGATCTATGGAGTTCTGATTCATAACATGATGATTTCCACATTATATTCACACTCATCTACTTCTGACAGGAAATTTACTTCTTACAAAGGGAACCACTGCAAAGGGTCAGAACTAAAAATAACACGAATAGTATATTAACAAAGTTTTTATCTCATAACGTAAAATGACACCAGTGTTTACTCAATAAAAGCCGGTGTGTGGGTGAAATATGACAATGGTATTGGTAGGTTTAAAAAAAATAACCCAGAAAGGCTGACTACAAATGCGTTCATAATCACCTCAGTTCCCCAACTTTAAACAATCGCTCTTTTCTCCCAGTCCTGACTGTGTGTGTGCGAATTTACAGTGTGTATATTATTGTATGTGTTTGTACCGTTCCCTCTGAAAGTATTGGAACAGCAAGGCCAATTCTATTGTTTTGCTATACACTGAAGACATTTGGGTTTGAGTACATATGTACAGGAAGCAGGCTGTTACACAGTACAATGAAATTCTTACTCTGCAAATCCTCCCAGCAAGCACTGACTTAATTTAAACAGGACATAAGGAAAACCCAAAAACATAGTATCTGCCAAAAGTGGCCCAAGAAAGGACAAATGATGAACCAGGGTCATGGACGACAGGGTCATGGACGCCCAAGGCTCCAAAGGCTCATCAAGGATGCGCGTGTTGAGCGAAGGCTAGCCCATCTGGTCCAATACCACAGAAGAGCTACTGTAGCACAAACTGCTGAAAAAGTTCATGCTGGCTATGATAGAAATGTGTCGGAACACACAATGCATCACAGCTTGCTGCGTATGGGGCTGCATAGCCTCAGACCAGTCAGAGTGCCCATGCTGACCTCTGTACACCGCTGAAAGCACCTACAATGGGCACGTGAGCATCAGAACTGGAACATGGAGCAATGGAAGAAGGAGCATCACTGATGACTCACGTTTTCTTTTACATCATGGGGACGGCATGTGCCGTCAATCACATCAGATCTCAATACGATCGAGCATCAATGGGATGTGCTGGACAAACAAGCCCGATCCATGGAGACCCCACCTTGCAACTTACAGGACTTAAAGGATCTGCTGCTAACATTGGGTGCCAGATCACACCATCAGAGGTCTTGTGGAGTCAGAGCTGTTTTGGCAGCACAAGGGGGACCTATACAATATTAGGCAGGTGGCTGATAGATGATAGATGATTAATGTTATGGCTGATAGATGTATATGGAATAAAGTGTATACATACATACAAAAAAAAAAAAAGAATGTGACAATAGATCAGAATTTCAGCTTTAATTTCCTAATATTTGCATCTAAATGTGTTAAACAACTTAGAACATAGCACCTTTTGATTGAACCCAATCATTTTTAGGTGAGCAAAAATATTGGAACATGTGACTGACAGGTGCTTCTTGTGCCCCGTTGTGCCCTGTTACATTGACTGTTTAAACAATTACTAGCTCTGAATGTCTACTCTTGCATTGAGCACTGTGAAGACTGTGTTTGTTGTTAGAAAAGGATAAACCAACCTGAAGACCAGAGAGCTGTCTATGGGAGAAAAGCTGTCTAAGGGAAACTCCACCAGAGCCACTGCACACGCATTGGGCATATTCATCTTTCACTGTCAAACCAAAATGTCTTCAGTGTATAGCAAAAACAAAAAAAATTAGCCTTGCTGTTTCAATTCTTGCAGAGCAGTCTGTATGTATCTGTGCATTTTGTGTGCGTGTGCGTGTTAACAGGACCAGACTCTTTACCGTATTCCAGGGACTCGCTCACATTCCAGACACTAAAGCGGAGAAACTGGATTTACAGCCCACAGTTTAAGACTCTAACAGGTTCTCTGAGGTTCTTTGAGGTTCTGTGAGGCACTGTCGTTACCAACTTAGTCCGACGAAACCACACACACACACACACGTCCTCAAGATCAGCGCTAAATGAATTGAGTCGTGAAGTTGCGCAGTTTCGCCTCAGCTCGCGACATAACGGACAAAAACAAGCTGAATAACATACTCACCGCTTCACACACTGCTGACGAAGAGTCTCCTTGATCCCAACTGAGCCGACAACAACAAACACCAAACACACAAACACACGCAGGTCAACTCCTCTCGCCTGCTTTATGTCCTTTAATAAATAGTTTGCGCGACTTCTCTGAACCGCATCATGTGGCTGGCAGGCAGGCACCCTCTCCCTCTCCCTCTCTCTCTCTCTCTTTCTCTCTTTCTTTCTCTGTCACACACCCTCTCAGACACTTTCTCCTTTTGATTTCTAATCACAGCGTTTTCTGTCCCTCGCTGTGGTCTCAGTCTTCCTCTGCTGTGTGTGTCAGCAGCTAAACACACATCCCAGGACCCAAAAAAATGGGGAAAAAAGAAAAACTTCCGCAGTAGCCCGGGTCACGTGACCGCTCCCGTCTAAAACAGAGCCAGCTTTGTTGTTTTTCATGCATTTGAACTGGAAAACTGCAGAACAGAAACAGCTGATATCTTCCATGTTTAAACAAATCTATATATTCTTGGATTTAAGATAAATAAATAAATAAAATAGCGCCCCGGAGGGTTCTTGTTTTCTTTTCAGGGGAAGAGACACCGTTCAGCTCTCCTGTAGCTGGGAGAGGAAAGACTGCCGCTCACTGAGCGCCAGGGAGCGGGACAAGCAGCTGCTTTCCTCCTGTTTCTTGTTCTGTTTGTGCTGTTTATTTTTGTTGTGTTTAATGTTTCATTTTGTTCCATTTGTTCTGTTTGTTTTGGTAACAAAATAATCACAAGGCTTTTTGGCAACATGTGACAGAACACCAGAGTAGGCTGGAATCACGAATTCCAAGAATTAATAATAATAACAATAATAATAATAATAATAATCATCATCATCATCATCATCATCATCACTCTCCACCTATCCCTATCTTCTGCATCCTCAACACTTCATATCCTCATTTATTACATCCATATACCTCCTCTTTGGCCTTCCTCTTCACCTCCTACCTGGCAGCTCCATGTCCAACATTCTCCTACAGAGAGTATACTCACTCTCCCTCCTCTGAACATGTCCAAACCATCTTAACCTGGCCTCCCTAACTTTGTCCCCCAAACGTC
>CM074987.1:4827720-4847211 GCA_037576825.1 Pangasius krempfi
TTTTTGTGAATCCATTTATTTCTGTAAAGCTGCTTTGTGACAATGTCCATTGTTAAAAGCGCTATACAAATAAAATAGAATTGAATTGAAAATGCTTGAACTAAGTTGTAAACACTGTGTGTGTGTGTGTGTGTGTCTGTGTGTGCATATGTGTAAATACTTCAAGTAAGTAATAAACACTCTGTGTGTGTTACAGTAAAATACTGATTTATTATACTGAGTTATTTCCTGTTGTCGCTTATGTTATAGTAGCTATAAACAGTCGTTCCTTCACCAGCCTCTTTTTTTTTTCTCTCTCTTGAAGTTAATAAGCCAAAAAAAACGAAGCTTGTCATGTTACTGAGAAACCGACATCCTGAAGATAGCAGAAAATTTAAAGTTACAGTTGCATGAAGAGAAATTTCTGTAAACATTTATTTATAATTATATTACACTATATTTATTTGTGGAGGGTGACTCAGTGTGACCCTTTGGAGACTCAGTGTGTGACCTTTGACCTGTATAAACATGTGAGCTTTGTGTCACTTGGTAAATAACAGAGTGCTCATCTAATGCAATGTCGTCACCATGGAAACACGATGTCAGGTCTATCTTGAATTCTTTACTCTAGTTTCATTCTAAACGCTGAATTAAAATAGTTTCATTTATCTGTAGCTGGTTTAAACACGTGTGTAAGAGGTGGAGCATAATGAACTGACAGGCCACATGATTGGCAGGCGAGTAGAGCCGCCTCTTTGTTGTGATTGGTTAATGTTGATGATCCTCATCACGTGTTATCAGAGCGCTGATATTTGATTAGATTGCTGATTTTAATCAGTCTCTCTCACCTCTCTGATCTACAGTTGAGTAAAGACAAACAGACACTAAAACGGACTTTTATTTGACTTCAGGTCATCAGGTTCAACTGCGCTCCTGATCAGATTATTCACCAGAGTTAATCTCAGAACAAATCCACTTCATTTTTAGCTTTAAATTTAAATCAAAGTGCAGTTTTGTAAATGACTTTTGTTGCCTCTGAATGTGAGCAGAAATAAAAATTATGTAAATAAAATCATGTAATTTATCACAATACAGTCAAATCCTGGTGGAGAAAAGCAGTCATATGTTATTGTCTCACATAAAAATATCTGTCATTATAGAAGAAAATAAAAACCCATTTCATGCTGTTTTTAAACTCATTAAAATGGTTTTGCTGAAAGTGCATGTGCATAGAATTTGGTTCTCTTTTCATTTTTAGTTTTCTCTTTGTTATTAAAGTTTTCTTCTGCTTTTTTTTTTTAAATTTGTTTTCGTCACTTCCGCTACAAATTGAATTCCATATTTTCACTACAACAACAAACTGTGAATGGGAAGAGAGAATTAAAGAATTCTTTCAATTTTATTTTGTTGTTTTTGTGTGTTTTATGTTTTTTTTTATGTTTAAACATAGTGATGTGAATCTGATTAAAGTGTAGAGGAGGTGAAGCTGGCGTGTGCGTGTGTGTGTGTGTGTGTGCGCGAGCGTGTCAGTAGAGCAGGAAACGCTAGTGTGTTTATAGAGAGCTCACTGCGCCACCTGCTGGCACACACACACACACACACAAATAAACAAACGCACGCACACTCTTTGAATATAAACACGAAGGATTTATTCACATTTACTCAGCGATGTTTTATTATTATTAAAAAATATATAAAGATGAAGAGAGCTGCAGTGTTTTCTTGGTGAAATCCTGTCACCGTAGAAACGTCTAGAATGCGCGCGCTGACTGGCTGAGGGCTGAAGAACCCGGTTTCCCATGATGCACTGCGTGTCAATGACGCGATCCACACGCTCCGCTTCTCCGTGTTTGTCCGGGTCAGGACCGTCACCGTGTCTACATCATTAACCCCTCACTGATTAGCGGAGGCCTTACGCGCTCTCTACGGTCACTCATCTCCCGGTAAACGCGCGGCTGTAGCTCGGTATCGTTAGTAACGCGCGAGATGTTGTTGTCCGCCGTGCCGAAGCGCTTGCTCATGCGCAGGTCGCGCAGCCTGTCACCCTGTCGCACGCTCCACACCGTGCCCGGTGAATCCTCCGCGCGCCGCCACAATGTGCACGGACTTGAAACGGCTGTGAGGAGCAATCCGGTGATTTTCGCGTCTCGCGCGTCCAGGAAGTGTACGCCACTGAGGGAGCGCGAGGAAGCGTGTAGCAGCAGTGGTAACCTTCACGCGCAGTACCGGCAGCTGGCCGGCAGGTGGCGCACGAGCCTGGAGAGTCGTAGGAGCTCGTGGGCGGCGCTGGTGACTGCAGGACACACCGGGACTTACTGGGAGGAGAGGAGGGGGCAGAGCACCGGGGGGCAGAGCACCGGGACCGGGGGTTGGAGAGGAGCAGCTTCAGCAGGGGTACTGTCCACTGCTGCCCTGGCCTTCTGCTTCAACAGAGACAACCACAACAACCCCGGTAAATACAGATAATCACAGTAAACACATATATTTCATCATCATCATCATCATCAT
Organism: Pangasius krempfi; assembly: GCA_037576825.1. Taxonomy (NCBI): domain Eukaryota; kingdom Metazoa; phylum Chordata; class Actinopteri; order Siluriformes; family Pangasiidae; genus Pangasius; species Pangasius krempfi. The sequence goes on from CM074987.1 coordinate 4,830,208, forward strand.
TCATACATCTTCAGTTCAGTTTTATTTATGCAGCACTTTTAACAGTGAGCATCAAAACTCCTGATGCAGCTTTAGATCCCTAACCGCTTTATCCTGGTCAGGGTGACAGGAATCTGGACTCTATCCCAGAAATACTGGGCTGAAGGTGGGAGAATTCGCCCTGGATGGGATTTCAAAACATCTCACACACACACACACCCTCAGGAAATTTAGCATATCTGATGCACCTATGCAGGTTAATGGGAGTAGGGATGAAACCAGGGAAACTGGAGAAAGCCACACGGACACCGTGAGAATGTGTGGAACTCCACACAGACGATAACCTGAGATCAGGATCAAACCCTGGACCCGGGAGGAGACTACACTACCTCCTGTACCACCCAATAATAATAATAATAATAATAATAATAATAATTTTGTTTAGCGATCTACTGTCAGTGGAATAAAAAATAAGAAATAAAATGAAGAGAATTGCGCTTTGGTCCTTAATGACATGGTCATGACTGTACTTTCCCCCCTCTGAAGTCTCCTCCCTTCAGTGTGCACACTGTAGGGTCCCTCATTAGGGAGTGGAAATGAGTAACAGTCATTCAGAGTGCACTTGAACGTCACTTTCAAAGCTCAAGTGTCTTAGTGTTGTTATTTATTTATTTATTTATTTATACCATGGTTTGTCTGGATACTCAATTCTGATGTAGATCTTATGACCCATATATAAAATCACTAATGAAAATTAACTTTTATTTTTATCCTTTCAATCAAATTTTGCACTGCAAACATAAATGACAGCTTTAGCTTTTTAAAGCTGGCAAGTGACCATGGTATAAGCGGGATAAGCATGGTTCTTTTCCTCCACATCATGCATTAAAATTGTGTAACGCACACCTAGCTGTGGATTATCCCTTACTTATGCACATAGTTGTTGTAGGTTTGACTCACTGTGCAGTCTGAGATAAGATCGATGTTTCTCCCTGAAGTGTGTTAACAGAATCAGGCCTCGATTTGAGACATGCCCTGTGATAATGCTGATCATGATGGGAAATGAGTGTCACATGATTCTTCTGGTCTTCTCAGGTGAAGCTCTTCTGGATGCAGCCAGATCCAACAACGCAGAGGAGGCGAAAAGGTAAACGAGTCACCTGAAGCACTAAGCAATGAGTTCTAAAGAAAGACACACAGGAAAATACGCTGCAAGAAAGGAAAAAAAGGCGTGGCGTATTATTTCTGCCTATTAAGCCATCGTAACACTTTGGAGAATAAAATAAACTGACAGCTAGCATATGTTTAGCATTAATTTATGTGAGTTCATGTGAGGGAGACTGGGTTCAAAAGGTTGGTCTGTGTTATAATGAAAAAACAAGCCTTCAGAGGTGCCGGAGACATGGTTTAATTCAGGAAATGTAGGAAAGATGGACAAACACTGGAGATTAAAAATACTCTCAGACAAATGAAAAGCATCTAAAGTTTTTAATCATTTTTCATTTGTCTGAACGTATTACAGCCTGAAAGTGCTTGGACCCCGGAATCACTTTTAATACCTGTACAGACAGTCAGGAGTGTGTGTAGTGCAGTGACCAGGTCTGTTCACTAGAGGGCAGAAGTGTTACAGAACTCGGAGGGGGGCGGGGCAGAGAGAGAGAGTGAGTGAGTGAGTGGACAGAAGGAGGCAGGAGGGCAGATGAGCAACGAAACACAGTCTGTCACCATATGAGAATATTATGGACACACACACACACACACACACACACACAGACAATGAGCTGAAACACAAACATGCCAAATTTGGTCTATGGCCTCACATTCTTAGAAACTTCTGTGTGTGTGTGTGTGTGTGTGTGTGTGTGAAGCACCATAGTGAACCATCTGTTACGTGTGTGGTTTTTAATCTGAACACGCATTTAGCAGTTGCACACTTTTGTGTCAAGTGTTATATTTTATTCTATTTATTTTAATTCTTTATTAATATTTTGTAATCAGAATACACACACACACACACACACACACACAGCTGTCACACATACCTATGTTTAGAGATGGCCACGTGAGGCAGAGTGTTAAACAGTAAAATGTATGACACCTGAGAGAGAGAGAGAGAGAGAGAGGGAGAGGGATGTTTGTGTGTGTGTTACACAATGTTTAAAGATAGCCTAGGGACAGATGTACAGATGGTTTCACAATGTGTGTGTGTGTGTGTGTGTGTGTGTGTGTGTGTGTGTGTGTGTGTGTGTGTGTAAAAGGACAGCAGATGTGTTAAGTTAGAGTCCGGCACTAACACAGGAGGTTGTGTTTACAGTAAACACGTATGTCTCTCTCTCTTTTACACACACACACACACACACACATCTCCAGACAGACGGCAGCAGGACAGTGTATCTTTTTCTTTCTGTTACTTAGAGCTCACCTTTCCCCCTCACCTGTCTCTCTCTGTCTGTCTCTCAGGTTGCTGGCAGATGGAGTTGATCCAAACACTCGTCACCGTCTTGGCTGGACCGCGCTAATGGTCGCCTCCATGAACAGACAGCACAAGTAAGTGTGTGTGTGTATGTGTGTGTGTGTTTCTGACCTACACACATTTGTACATTTAAAAGACAGAAAAAAGACAAAACACAGGATTTTTACACGAATCTGATGAAGTGTGAAATTTAATAACACTTATTTTATTTTGATTTAAATTTGGAAATTCCAGAAATGTTTTTGATAAAACCTGGATAAAAGTTAAAATCCAGAACACAAATCACAGCTCAGGTTTTTTCTTTTTTTCCCTTTTTTTTCCTCTAGATACAGGTAAAGATGTTTATGTATCCCCAGAAAATTGAACGTAGAAATTGTGGAACATTTATTTATTTATTTTTTTTTAAGTCATTCTGAAACAAAAAGATCTAAAAGATCTGAAATTTATTTTCAGAAGTAAAAGGCCAGAATCCTAAAAAAAAAAAAAAAATTGAGTTTACTCACATTTTTGCTTGAATTGAGGATGATAATTAACTATTAGTTTAATGGCTTCAGGTTCAATTTGAGCTATTTTAAATCGTTTAAATAACAAGAAACGTGTAATTTTGAGCTTGTTTGTATTTAGTTTGTTTTATTGTGGAATTCATCTTTCACAGAATCCTGTGCACAGATTTTCACAAAAATCACAAATATATAATTAAGTAACTTTTTCATGTTTTATTATGAGTTTTTCATCTTCTACATGTTAATTAATTGTTAGTAATAATTATGCGAATGTTAACAATCAGATTGTAAAACATTTGAAGTGCAGGAAATCTGTAACTGTAAAATACAATATAAAATATAAGTGCACAGTATATTGATTTGATGAGCATACTTCACATGTTCGAATATGATGCTCATTATTTAAATATTTAAATCTCTGCAATAATATTTGGGTTATTTATTTGAGTAATTTTTCCTGAACTGTCCACCTAATTTTCAACGAAAATTGTTAATAAGATTTAAGTTGGTTGATTGTCGGACCTATTTTTGACTTATTGAGGTTTCAATAAAGGTAACAAGTCGCTAATAAATACAGTAACTTTGATAATGGTGTGTTGTGATTTCCACTGCTATAACTAAACCATGACCCTCAAACCGTATAATCTTCTTTTATAACAATATAACGACATCACCGTAATGTAATTTGGTGATAAATGTGAAAATTGTAACTGTAGAGTTCCTTTTTTATGTCATTCCTTTAAGAATCAGGAAAATCTGACAGATTCAGTGCAGAATCTGAGTTTAATATGAGAGTGCGTTTACATCATCGGATACAGCAACCAATTAGGTTCCAGTTACTATTTTTCTTACATCTGTTTTCATGATCATGAGAGATTTTAGCAGTGGTATGTTGTTACATAGCTGTTAAAAAAAAAAAAAAGAGCGGGGTTTATGTTAAAAAGCATCACGCAACCACCCACCCACACACACACACACACACAGAGTGACTAGAAAAGAAACAAATGTGTACACTTTACGTTTGTTTGCGCTTTGCTACATTTGTTAGTGCTGAGTTTCAGTTTAGCAGGAGTTTAATTTTTGTCTTAATAGTATTACATTCAGTATAATAATGATAATCCTGTAATTTTTGTTTTTTAACTTGAGGGAAATAGAATGTAATCCGTACAGTTCAGCTTTAACACGTTACACTTCATTACATTGGTTATTGAAATTAATGTTTGTGTTCGTTATTTTATTCTTTTACGTTGGTTGTTTGTACAGTGATGTTAGTGTAAAAGCTTTGATTCAAATGCACATTTTATATTATAAAATATTCATTTTTACTCTACTGACCACTTTTTTTTTTAATTCCAATTTCGTTCTGTTCTATTGGATATTTGTGTAAAATCAGATCTATATTTTATAATGGAGAGTATGAACATGTAGCTTTTTAAGAACATGTAGCTTTTTTTTTTTATTAACAATATGCCACAAAAATGTTTGTGTAAATCCCTTCATGTTTCAGTAATGGTGCTTCACATTGTATTTACACTGAACATTAGCATTAGCATGTGCTGAGATGAGGAAATGTGAAGTTAACATCATGCTCTCCGTGGACAGATGATGGTGGTATACATGCAGTGTGATATAAAAATCACAGGACAGAAACATTTTTATTGTATTTTTGAAACGGGGCATTAATCAGAGAATCGGAGTGCTTTAAGTCCAACGTGCACACGTTTCGGTCCAAAAATCAATCAGATCTTCAGCCCTGAATGTTGTTTTAATATTTTTTCCATGTCCTGTTATAAATGGAATATGGAGTGTGTGGTATGCGTAAGCCGTTCCCTTACCCATAATGCCGAGTGAGAAATCACGGCTTTCTGAGAGGCACGATGACCCTCCTTACCAAATTCAATTAAAGCTTCACAAACACACCCACAGCCAGAGGAAAAAGTGTGTGTGTGTAAGGGGGGGGGTGTCCGAATCCAATTTCGAGAATCGCACTCTGTGAGGTCGTGCCCTCACTTTTGAGCCGAAGTGAAACAGATGCCACAGCGAGTGAGCAAACAGAGCCAAGAGCAGAAAGGTTAAAAAGCTGAAGTCTGTGCTGCTGTTCCACTTTACTGCCTGTTTAATCATTATTTACTGATTATTTAACCAACATTTATTTACAGCGGACACACATTTCCTTTTATTCTCTCCAGTTGCATTCTTTTTTGGAAAATGTTGAGAAGCTTTAAATCTTATTTAAATAATAAAAATAGTTTAACCGGATTACTTTTATCCTATGGGGTTCTTTTCCTCAGGAGTACGTTTTTGTACATTTGTAAAACCGTAACTAGTTAACGTTCAGTACAGATTGTATCATATGTTGTTGATGTTTATTATTAAGGCTTTCACACTGCAGCTTTTTTGCTGAAACATCTCCCTGTTGTAACATTGTAAGGGGTCGGGGTCAAGCATAAACTCCTCTGTCCTGAAGATGTCCGAAAACTTAAAGGTACAGCTTTATCTCTGACTGTTCCAAAACGCTGACACTGGAGACTTCTTCCATAAATGTTACGTAAACGTCTCCTTACAGAAAACTTCACCACGTCAACGTGGAATGTTTTTTCATCACTTTATGTGGAGCGTCCACTGTACAAGTCACTGTGAATGAGCTGTTACTATAGAAACGATAACGTATTAGAACGAGTGCATTAATATAAACCTGTGTTTTGCAGCTGCACTACTGTCAGAGCTGCTGTTAGAGAAAATTAATCAACACCTTCTGACCAATCACAATCCAGAATTCAACAGCAGTGCTGTAGTATAAGTATTAATATGTTGTTTAAGTTGTGTGTATTTGTAATAAGCACCATTTCCTGTTCATATATTTGGAGTATTTCTGGAATAATTTTGGAACAATTTGAATACGCGGTATTATATTTATCAAGCTGAAGGTCAGAGTGTATCTGTTTGCTTAGTTGTCGTCTGTTTATAGACGTCATTCTGAAATCATATTGAAGGTCTCACTATCCATTTAATCCTAATCCACAAATCAGATTGGTTACCTAGAAGTCCCCAAGTCCATTTTGTAAAAAATTTCAGAAGCTTTCACAATGTCGCAACAGTAACTGAGTGTGGGCGGGGCTTAGCATCACTGCATGAAAGTGGTATAGTCTCAGCCGATCTCCAACATCCTGAAGCCTCAACATTTCTGTTTCTGTGTGTGTGTGTGTGTGCACATGTGTGTCTGTGTGAATTATAGCTTGGGGTGTGTGTATGTTAAGTGCGTGTTCAGACAAATGCTTCTGCATAAATATTTATGACAAAAAATAATAGATGCCTGTTTATCATTATGAGTAAACATGTTTGTCTCTCCGTCTTTTATACACACACACACACACACACACACACACACACACACCAGTGTGAGTAGATTAATGACGAAAAACTTCTCACCCACTGCACACTGCTCCCGGGTGTGTGTGTGTGTGTGTTTACACAGCACCGGTTATGAGTGGTATAAGTCACGGTTGCCACAGCAGTGTCTATGTCTTTCTGTCAGTCAGACCCCTTGTGACCAATCAGAGCTGCGGGGTGAGACAGAGACACACAGAGAATGAAGGAGAGCGAGAGAGACCACAATCTCTCAATGTATTTCTCTCTCTCTCTCTCTCTCTCTCTCTCTCTCTTTCTCTTTCGTTCTGTCTCACCCTTGTGATCAGTTTCGTGTCCTGCTCCATTCCTTCTGTTTCCTTTTTGTTCTGTTTAGTTTTTAAGGTTTCTTTTCATGTCATAGCAATAAATTATGGATGAGTGAGTGGATGAGTGAGTGGATGAGTGAGTGGATGAGTGAGTGGATGAGTGAGTGGATGGATGGATGGATGAATCAATTCTTCACCCACTGAGGAATGAGAAGATCAGAGTCATAAAAACAGATTTATTTATTTTCCTCTCAGCACTGAAAGGTGTGTGTGTTTCATCTCTGGAGTGTGTGTGTGCGCAGGTGTGTTTCACCTCTGGAGTAAGTGTGTGTGTTAGATGTGATAAGAATGTGTTGGGATATAGACTGTTTTTTTCCCCCTTAACAGTGTTTAACTGCTTTTAACTCACGTCTTCACTTACTGTTTATTTCTGTTCTCCAACTTCAACAGAAGCTTTAGAAAGAGTTTTGGCAGCAGTTTAGAGAATGATTTGTAGATGAACAGGGTAATGAGCTGTGGAACAATTTACACCGATCATCTGGTTCAAAACTTTACACCCCCCTGGCTCATAATGTATCGCGAAAACAATTAATGTCCAGTACCTGGAGGATTTTTCTGAAGAAGGGTAGGGCTCATGAGCAACCATCACAAAACATAAAAACAGTCGCTGGTTCTTTTGTGTGAATTCAGTCTCGTGGACTATATGTAAACATCTGCTATGTGAAATAGCTTATTCAGGGCAGTACTAAATAAAAATAAAATGCAATTTTTATGATTCCTCGTGGTTACTTGAAATCTTATTCCTGTGATGCTGTACAGAAATGGTTTTAATTCTGCTGATTTCACCTTTAAAATGTTCTTTAAGAAAAATTGGAGCCTTTAAATCTTTTTAGCATTCCAGTAACCACAAAAGATCAAGGTCTAAGCAGTAACACTGAACAATGTGACTGCTGCATTCAATGTGATGTTTAAAGAGCAGCGTTTGGTCAGAAAGCGACATGTGTTTGCATAGCTTTGATGTGTGTGTGGACTCTTAACTCACGCTCTCCCTCCACCCCGAGGGTTTGTCCTTTCACGTGGACAATAAGCAGCGATGGACTGGAACCTTGTTGGCCATTTCGCTGAGGCCTCTCACACACGGAAGAGAAAGGAAAACACAAGTGCTAAAGCTTTTTTCCTTCTAGAAAGAGAGAAAAGGAGGTGGAGTGGGGAATCTAGAGACTGGGATTATGCATCTTTTAGCAAGGAGAGGGGGTGAGTCAGTGTAAAAAGTTGGGGGATTATATTGGAATTGGTGGGAACAGGGCATCTATTGCTACTGAGGGGAATGGGAAGAGCCAAGAAAAGGCAAACCAAAGGTCAGAATGTTAGAGACTGAAACTTACAGCAAGCATCTGTACCTCAACACTGAATTTTCTTTTATCATTAAAATTGTTTAACACTGAATGATGGTTTATGAATGATGGCTTAAATTTATTTTTGAAAACTACATAAATTATACCTAATTATATCCTCAGCAGGAATCACAGTTTATTCACTTTATTCATTTGCCACTTTTATTCACAACTTTCGTTCATTGCGCGCACACACGTGTCCTCACACCACCTGTCCAGTGTGTATGGTACTGGACAGCTGGACACCTCTGTGTGTAACAATGGAGGAAAGAAGCAGCACCTCTGATGACTGTTTAGTAAACACCAGACAGATCGTGGTCATGACAGGGAGCAGGTGTGAGTGGAATGGGGTTTCAAACAACACAGAAAAATGATGTTAAATGATGCTGATTTTATATTTATTTTATTATTTTATAGTTCCAAAAAGCACATCTCCAAAATCTACACTGTTCCTACTTGTACCTCACTGTCTCCCTGTTCCTCACTGTACTTCAGTGCGTCTCGCTATTCCTCACTGTACCTCACTGTCTTGTTGTTCCTCACTGTCTCCCTGTTTCTCACTGTTCTTCACTGTTCCTCACTGTACCTCACTATCTCAGTGTTCCTCACTGTACCTTACTGTTCCTTACTCTCTCACTGTTCCTCACTGGACCTCACTGTCTCTCTGTACCTTATTGTTGCTCAGTGTCTCACTGTTCTTCACTGTTCCTCACTCTTTTGCTGTTCCTCACTGTATCTCACTTTCTCAATGTTCCTCACTTTACCTCAATTTCTCATTGCTCCTTACTGTCTCACTGTACCTCAGTGTGTCTCACTGTTCCTTACTGTCTCACTGTACCTCAGTGTGTCTCACTGTTCCTCACTGTCTCCCTGTTTCTCACTGTTCTTTACTTTACCTCACCTTCTCATTGTTCCTTACTGTCTCACTGTTCTTCACTGTTTCTCACTCTCTGACTGTTCCTCACTGTACCTCACTGTCTCAGTGTTCCTCACTGTTCTTCACTGTCTCAGTGATCCTCATTGTACCTCACTGTTCCTCACTCTCTCGCTGTTCCTCACTGGACCTCACTGTCTCACTTTACCTCACAGTCACACTGTTCCTCACTGTTCCTTATTGTGCCTCAATGTCTCCCTGTTCCTCACTGTACCTCAGTGTGCCTCGCTGTTCCTCATTGTACCTCACTGTTTTGTTGTTCCTCACTATCTCAGTGTTCCTCACTGTACCTTACTGTCTCAGTGTTCCTCGCTGTACCTCACTTTACCTCACTGTTCCTCTCTGTCTCGCTGTTCCTCACTGGACCTCACTGTCTCCCTGTTCCTCACTGTCTCCCTGTTCCTCACTGTCTCCCTGTTCCTCACTGTTCCTCACTGTTCCTCACTTTCTCACTGTTCCTTATTGTTCCTCACTTTTCTTCACTGTTCCTGTCTCGCTGTTCCTCACTGTACCTCACTATCTCACTGTACTTCACTTTCTCATTGTTCCTCACTTTACCTCAATTTCTCATTGCTCCATACTGTCTCGCTGTTCTTCACTGTACCTCACTGTCTTGCTGTTCCTCACTGGACCTCAGTGTCTCACTGTTCTTCACTGTTCCTGTCTCGCTGTTCCTCACTCTGTTGCTGTTCCTCACTGTCTCACTGTACCTCACTTTCTCAATGTTCCTTACTTTACCTCAATTTCTCATTGCTCCTTACTGTCTCACTGTACCTCACTGAACCTCACTGTACCTCACTGTCTCGCTGTTCCTCACTGTACCTCACTGTCTTGTTGTTCCTCACTGTCTCCCTGTTTCTCACTGTTCTTCACTTTACCTCACCTTCTCATTGTTCCTTACTGTCTCACTGTTCTTCTCTGATCCTCACTCTCTGACTGTTCCTCACTGTCTCAGTGTTCCTCACTCTTTTGCTGTTCCTCACTGTACCTCACTGTACCTCACTATCTCACTGTACCTCACTTTCTCATTGTTCCTCACTTTACCTCAATTTGTCATTGCTCATTACTGTCTCGCTGTTCCTCACTGTACCTCACTGTCTCCCTGTTCCTCACTTTCTCACTGTTCCTTACTGTTCCTCAGTGTCTCACTGTTCACTGTTCCCCACTGTCTCACTGTTTCTCACTCTCTCACTGTTCCTCACTGTACCTCACTGTTCCTCACTGTCTCGCTGTTCCTCACTGTACCTCACTGTCTCACTGTTCCTCATTGTACCTCACTGTTTCGCTGTTCCTCACTGTACCTCACTGTCTCACTGTTTCTCACTGTTCTTCACGCTACCTCACTTTCTCATAGTTCCTTACTGTCTCACTGTTCTTCACTGCTCTTCACTGTTCCTCACTCTCTGACTGTTCATCACTGTACCTTATTGTCTCATTGATCCTCACTGTACCTCACTGTTCCTCAGTCTCTCGCTGTTCCTCACTGGACCTCACTGTCTCACTGTACCTCACTTTCACACTGTACCTCAGTCTCACTGTTCCTCACTGTACCTCACTGTTTCACTGTACCTCAATGTCTCGCTGCTCTTCAATATATCTCACTGTCTTACTGTTCCTCGCTGTTCCTCACTGTCTGCTGTTCCTTACTGCCTCACTGTTCGTCACTGTACCTCACTGAGTCACTGTTCCTCACTGTGTCACTGTTCTTCACTCTCTCACTATTTCACTGTTTCTTACTGTTCCTTACTGAATCACTGTATTTCACTGTTATCTCCTAAGTGGATAAATTACTAGCAAGTTTTTTTTTTATGTATGTTCCTTTTACCTCCTCTCTACCCACCAGATTCTCTCTTTCCCACACACACTTGTGTTTGAGTTTAAGCTTGTCAGGGTCCGGGTGACTTTTGACCCCAGTCTTACACATACAGTGACAAAAGGAGGCTCTGCAAAACATAACCTCTCTTTTATAGTCACAGCAAATCTCTTCTCTTTACAAAAAGCATCACCCTTAAATGTGAGGAGTTCTGAGTGGAACCCCCAGTTACTGTTTTGCCAGTATTTATGTTTGCTAATTATGTTTACTAATTCTTTAAAAAGGTTTGAATTGCTCTAAACTATTAAATGTGAATTTCTTCCTTAATCTTTATTTTATGTATGAAAATCATGTAGTTTTTTTATTTTATTAAATCTCTTCTGCTTGTAACTTCTGACTATGTAATTTGTTGTCCATGCTCCTTCTTCATATTTTCCATCTGTTGTTCCTCCTTATTTCAAATTCTCCACATCTTGGTCTGTCATGTTCCTTCTTGTCTGTGGCATGTTTATGGAGGACATCTGCTACCTCTGTCTTCCAACTCAGAGCCTCATTACTGTGTCAAGAATACGCTTCTTTGTCCATGTGGTACATGCAGATCTTAGCACTCCCTGGTTCTCACTTTACCCCTGAAGTAGTTGCATCTTTGTTGCTTCAATTCTGAGACCGGTGCTTTGCTTGTTAACCAGACCTCAACCTGAAGTTTTGAAATGTAATAAAGGTATAATGAATGCCCTGAAGACCAATCACTGATCAACTTTAAGGAATCCTGATCACTGATCTTCTTTAAGGAACCCTGATCACTGAGTTTCTTTAATCAACCCTGATCACAGAGCTTCAAGGGAGAATAAACCTGAGTGTTAGTAGCATAACAATGAAACCCATGTTGCTGAAAAATGTGTCCTGAAGGGAGTGTATATATATATAAATTTCTATATATGTTTCAATGTCTACTTAATTATAAACCTTCCTTTAATCTGCAATATGTAAAGAAAAATTACAGTTACTATTGTGTAATGAGATCATAAACATGAATATTATTCAAGAAATTTTAGTTAAAAAAAGAAAAGAAAAATAACAAGGCTTCATAATGTTCTTACTTGCAAAATTTTTCATCAAAGTCCTACCAGTAGATTTACTGCTTTACAGATTCATGTCGATTCATCAAGAATTTAACTGAACATTGTCACTTTAGTTCACCATGTAGGCCAGTTTTTTTTTTTGTGTGTGTGTGTGTGTGTGTGTGTGTGTGCGCGTACATGCATGCACGTCTAGACTCTCAGTTAAGTGCACATTGACAATGACACTGACTGGCTAAACATAATGTGTCGGAAGTCAGGTACCTGAAGTTCAAAGCAGTCTCTCAGGGTTAAATGTTTGTTTGGACTCTTGGTGCATGTTATTTGGTTGAATTTTCCGGAAGAGCGAAGCATATGTTGGCTCCAGAAGAGCAATGGAGCATGGGAAGTGTGTACCAACATGGACAGGCAAGACGGACATCACCACGGCAACAGGGGAGCCACCCTTGTTTGGCATGTTGGGGAACTATTTCTATGATAATGTCGTATGAGTTAAGATGAAAAAAGAGGCAGAGTTTTATAGAGACAGCTCAGATACTTTGGTAATTACGATCTTAGTTGACTTTGTACTATATAGCACGTCAACATTGTACACTTCCTACTGTAACTATGGTAACCTATGGTGGTGTGCTGTTCTGACATTTTGGATGTAACTCGTGAGATTTGCTTCTGAATTTTTCATTTTATTGGGTCTCTTCAGTATCACTGGAGTCGTTGTTTGAAATTAGCGACATGCATTTCGGTCATTTCAACAAATTTACCTGGATATTGGGATGGAGGGGGAGGGGCTGAGTCTTGATGATGAGTTGATCATCAGTCTTATGATGAGTTGTGTTAGTAAGTTTGATAAAACCTCCAGGGGCTCAAGAGTGGTTCATGGTTTAAGTGTTCACTTTAAACTCAGAAATTAGTGATGATATGGAGAAAGATGTCTACCTCCCTTCCTTCTTGGTTGGAGCTTCTCTTCACATTTCCCTGAGTTCACATCAGTTGTGAGAAGTGTCCAGAAGTGAGCTGTGGGTGGAGCAACCATTAGTGATATGAAGTGGGTGGGGTAATGACAGTGGATATAAAACAGTCTATACACCCCTGTTAAAATGGCAGATTTCTGTGATGTAAAAAAAAATTAAACTAAGATAAAATCATGTCAGAAACTTTTCCATCCTCGATGTGAAACCCCAAATCAAGATCAGCTGTTTCTGTAGGATTTTCTTGACATCATCTTGGTTTCATCAACCATGGTCCGCAAAGAGCTTACAAAGCCTGTGCGGTATCTCACTATTGAAAGATATCGATCAGAAGAACAAAACATTAGATATACCATAGAAAACCATGAAGGCCATCAGCAACAAATAGGAAAAATGGAGCACCACAGTGACATCACCAAGAATAGGACGGCACTCCAAAATTTATAAAAGGGACAAGACAAAAACTTACCAGGGGGGCTACCAAGAGACCTATGGCAACATTAAAACAACTGCAGGAATACCTGGCAATTACTGATTACTCTCCTGTGCACAGGAGATGCCCTTATAGAATGTTTTTGCAAGAAAGAGTGAGAAAATATTGCCAAGTCAAGATGTGCCGTGCTGATAGACTCTTACCCAAAAAGACTGACTGGTGTAGTAAAATCAAAAGGTGCAGCAACAAAGTATTAGTTTAGGGGTGTGTGCACTTAGGCAACTAGGTTATTGAAAGTTTTTTATTTTTCCTATTTTTCCCTACACTGTTTCTGATTTGACTTAATTTTATATGTTGTAATTTCACATTGAGGGTGGAAAAAGTTCTGACATGGTTTATCATGTTTTAATTTTTTATCACAAAAACCTGCCATTATTACAGGGGTGTGTAGAATTTTTATATCCACTGTAATGTGAAAACTGAGACCAGTGGCAGTGAGGAACAGGTAGTACAGTGTTATAGCAGGAACACATTTGATTTACAATCAAAATAGGTGAGACGTGTCTTTTTTTCGGGTCGAGGTCTGATTTGTGGTCCAGTAGGTAGTTTTGTTGACATTCTGTAGCTAGCCATGTAGTGTGTGGGTATAGAGTATACGGCCAAAACCGTGTGGACCCCTGGCCATCACACCCATATGTGGTTCCTCCCCAAACTGTTACCACAAAGTTGGAAGCAGACAATTGTATAGGATGTCTTTGTATGCTGTAGCATTACAGTTTCCCTTCACTGGAACTAAGGGGCCCAAACCAGTTCCAGCACAACAATGCCCCTGTGCACAAAGGGAGCTCAAGCTGAACTTAAGAACACAAGCAACACAGAGCCCTGACCTTGACCCCACTGAACATCTTTGGGATGAACTGAAACCCTGGCTGCACCCCAGACCTCCTTGCCCAACATCAGTACCTGACCTCACTAATGCACTTGTGCCTGAATGATCACAAATCCCCACAGCCACACTCCAAAATCTGGTGGAAATCCTTCCCAGAAGAGTGGAGCTTATTATAACAGCAAAGAGAAAATAAATCTGGAATGGACTCTTCCACAAGCACATATGGGCGTGATGGTCAGGGGTACACAAACTTTTGTCCATATGGTGTATATCACTATCAGTGAACCCATGGGAACCAGCCTAGAGCAATAAAGCGACATGAGAGGAGAACTGGCTGCCAGTGTGAACGCAGCATTAGCCTTCGTTCTTCTCATGTGGTAGCTAGCACTACGGTCTAGAACACATAGCTCAGTCTCTCACTCTGACATGATCTAACCAATCAGATTACCGCTCTGTGTTCAGAAAGGTTTGGTGCTGGGCTTGAATCGATGTAAAATAAATCAATTGCATTCACATTCATTTGCACATTTCTTGTGCTGTTTTGATTGATCAGCAATCCCACGCTTATCATTAATCACAGCCCACCACTAGTCTCACCGTTTCTCAGAACACACATTCAGGCATGTATATATACACTATATGGACAAAAGTTTGTGTACCCAAAGGACAGGGCAATCAGCACCTCAGCTATATTTTAAAAGTATAAAGTATTTAAAATAATGTCGTGAGATGACCATACATCTGTCTCTCTCTCTGTCTCTCAGTTTGGTGAAGGTACTGTTGGAGTCCGGTGCTGATCCGAACCTCGGAGACGACTTCAGCAATGTTTATGGAACCGCACGGGATAAAAGCATGCACTCACTGGAGGGTAAGACATTGAGTGTGTGATTATACACCAACACTGTATTGAAATGTATTGTATGAATACTGTTACACACTGGAACCTTTTCTTGTTACAGTGTGGTTTAACTCATCGATTAAAGGTTCCTATTTCGTACCTTTAGTGTGTGTCGTTTACCTTTAAACCATCATGCTAAAAAAACTACTTAAAATTAAATTATGTGCCTTGAAAGATTTTTAAAGACACTATATTCATGTTTCTAGGTGAAAATGCATAATGTATAATAATAATACTATTTTATTGCTAGCGACAAGGAAAGGTACAGTTCAGTCTCTTATATCTGAGTGTAATGTTCATTATGCTTACATTTTTCCAACTAAAAAAATTCTCATGTGAATGTTTAAAATGTCATGTTCTAATTTTAGTCTACTGAAACACAAACATTTCCAGAACCTTTTCACTAAGCAACTAAATGTCATTTATATAAACCTTTTGATTATATTAATTATATAGAGAAATTAATTTAAAAGTGATATTAAATGTAAATAGTTTATTTCCAACAGGCTGTTCTTCTGAGTGGTTCTGTTGGTTCTGTGCCCTATATAGGGTTCTACAATGCCAATATGTTGTACACTATGTAGTGAGCATATATAGTGAACAGAAAGTCTGTTTGGGATTCGCTCTAACTAAGTGTTGGAATTTTTTGTAGATTGTTTATGTAAAATCATCGATAAGAACATGTTTCTGTGAGTAGAAACCAATCAATTAAAAACAAATCCAAAACATTAATGTTTATTATAAAACAATGATTTTTTGCCTGCTTGTACAGCGAGTGAATTTTCACCTCCTGTGGTTGATTGTGTTGTGTTCTATCATTAACACTGCTGACTCATTAACACAGCAACATGACAAGTTGACTCATTAACACAATCATGTACTTAAACATGTTAGGTAATTAATATTGTAGTAATATTTATAAGTAAATGAACAGCCAGATGTTCTGTCATTCATCAGCATCACAGCTTCTCAATCATCTTTCCCACTGAGCCAAGAAACTTCCTTTAAAATAATAATAAAATGAAAGTGAGTTATTCTTCTCTACCCTCCCTCTCTGTGTGTGTGTGTGTGTGTGTGTGTGTGTGTGTGTGTGTGTGTGTGTGTTATTACAAATATCAATTCACTCACGGGCAGCGTTATTAAGGCCATCCAAAACGCACTCACACACTTATTTGCATATATGTAATCGTCTCATGTTTATTTTTATTTATTTTTTTTTTTAATAAAAATGCACCACACGCACACACACATGCGTGCACACACACACACAGTAGGAGACATATTTATATATGATATGTATATTACACACATTTGTATTGTTGGCAGTTTTTTGGGCCGTCTGGGAGGCCGCCATCCCAGATGCACTATGATGGATGGGCAAGCGAGGAGTGTGTGTGTGTACTTGAGTGTGTGTGTGAGTGATTCGGTGAAGACTCCTGCGACTGCCGTGTGTGTGTGCACGTGTGATGGATGGCGTGCTCCTCTCTCCATGACGCTTTATTGAGTTAGCTGTGATTATCCGGCTCTCAGACATTAGTTACCAATGACGACCGGCCTGACAGGGCGAGAGAGAGAGAGAGCAGGGGGAGAGTGAAGGACAGGAAGTGTGTGTGTGCGTGTGTGTGTGAATACCTAATAAACAGCTTCACACTGTTAGCTCTGTTTATCAGCTCACACATATTTAAAATTGTATGTGTTTGTTGTTTTATGGATTTTAATGCTCGGAGGTTTTATATTTCTCCCCCTGATGCTGGATGAACTTCCTCCTTTATTCACTCACTCCATCTCTTTGTTCTCCGTTTCTTAGCCCCAGGTTCTATCTCTGTTTCCACATCTCTTTCTGTGTCTCTGTCTGTCGCTCTCTTTCTCTGTCTCTCTGTCTCTCTCTCTCTCTCTCTATATATATATATATATATATATATATATATATATATATAGATCGATAGATATACACACACACACAGTTA
>CM074987.1:4847311-4860675 GCA_037576825.1 Pangasius krempfi
AAATGTTTTTGTACTGAATCAATAATGTAGAAGTCATAAAATAAAAATCTATAACAAAGTTTGTACTAAAAAAAAATTAGGGTGTCTAAGACTTTGCACAGTACTGTATGTATATATATGTATATATATATATATATATATATATAAACAGCACTAATACTAATAACTACAAGCCTAATACAGTACTAATAAATCATTAATGTTTCTCTCTGTCTGTCTCACATTCAGTGCTGGTGATGAGGGAGGATGAGTTCAGTAATCGTCTCAGCACTCGGGCCAGTTTCCGTGGTTGCACACCACTTCATTACGCTGTACTCTCTGATGACCTCCGCACTGTGCGCATGCTCCTTGAAGCAGGTGAGGTCAAAGGTCACACCTGGCCCTACCATACAGTACCATACACACACACACACACTCATTAACCAGTAGATACAGTACACATACATCTTTAATCAGTAGATGATGGCTCCTTTAATAAGTGACCCTTGTCGCCTGAGGCAGTTAGGCTCAAGTTGACTTTTAACCCTTGGGAGAGAAGAGCGGTGTCAGGAAGTGTGTGTGTGTGTGTGTGTGTGTGTGTGTGTGACTGCGTGGCTGTTTTATGTCCAGGGTGCTGTAATCAGGTTGGATGTCTCAGTAAAGGTAGCAGCACTGTGCTGTTTTTATTTTTGTCTCTGTACAAATATACAAACTATGAAATATGAAAAATGATGTGAAATGAAAAATTGCATGTGGTCAGACGGACACTCTGTGTGTCAGCCTCAAAATCTCTCTCCAGAAATGAAATGGTTCTCCTCAGACATTTAATGCATCTCCAAATAAAATGGAGAACTTTACATAAATATTTTTATATCAAAAACAATCAGATTAGTGATTAAAAAGCCCATTACCCAGAGGCCTCGGCAGCAGGAGGCCACACCCTGGCAGACAGAGCAGCGTCAGATGTCAGGAACCATCGATCAGAACGATGACATCATCACCACGAGACGACTCCCGTAAAGTGCACAGCAGAGAGAATGGAAGTAAATTCTTATTTTCCTGTGGAACTGCAGTGTGTCTGATACACAGCGTTTACCCAGCAGTCCCTCCCCCACCATACCACACACACGCACGCATGTCTGGCCACTCGGCTGCCGTTTCAGATGCTTTAATAACCATAGAACATATGAGTGCTGTCATACCTGCAGACTCTGTGGTGTCTCTACGTTCATCAGACACACAAACACACAGCCCAGGTCTTGGCTGACGGCTGGTCAACACCTTATTTCCCCTATGAGTGGACAGACATTTCCTCCTCGAACCCTCCATTCATCACCGGCCTGCAGGACGCCCCCCCGGTCTCGTGCTTCTACTGGCCCAGGGCTCGGCTCACTCTCGCTGGGAAAGAGACGCAGTGCTGGCCCCTGGCTTCTCCACTGCTCCAGGCCATGTGAGGTGACTAATCACCCTAACCATGACCTTTGAACCCTGACCCTCAGGCAGAAACAGGGAAGCCACCAGCTGAAAAGGGAAAGACATTTAACAGAGGCTGGTTTATCCTTATGTCTGTGTGTGTGTGTGTGTGTGTGTGTGTGTGTGTGTGTGTGTGTGTGTGTGTGTTTACGTGTACATGTGCGCACGTATATCCCTCCAAGGGTTGGCTAATCATTAGTAGTGATTGTCTTT
This sequence comes from Pangasius krempfi, assembly GCA_037576825.1. Taxonomy (NCBI): domain Eukaryota; kingdom Metazoa; phylum Chordata; class Actinopteri; order Siluriformes; family Pangasiidae; genus Pangasius; species Pangasius krempfi. The sequence continues at coordinate 4,848,977 of CM074987.1, forward strand.
AATGCTCATGCCCAAAGGGTTCTGTGTGTGAGTGTGTGTGTGTGTGTGTGATATTACAGGGCTAAATGATGCTATTTATTATCTGAGACTGGTAGGAGGGAGGTGTAACAGGAGGACAGGGAAGTGTTTCTTTATTACTTTTCTCTTTTTATGTCGGCTGGTTATCGATCGGTGTTTCTCTGTTTGTGTTCAGAGTTTTATTGACGATGTTTGAGATTAACTCCAGACTTTAATCAGAACAGGAAGGAGATCTTTACTTACCACACGGCTGTTAGTTTTCAGGTGTTTCAGGTAAGTGTTTAGAGGGAATTAGAGTTAGTTAAAGCCTGTGCGAGATTTTCAGAAGAGGCTTCAGTAAAAATTTGCCATGTTGTAGAGTGTTATGAGATGAAGTGATGCTGTGGAAGAGTTCCTGTGTAGAGTGACACAGGAAATTACATTTACACATCAAATGTGACAGAAATGAAAAGAAACAGAGCTCTGAAGTTTTCTTTATGACCTAAATAATTTGTTCGTATCTTCTAAAATCTCTACACACCTGTGTTTATTGTGTTTTAAATCCAGACGATGAGTTTTTACACATTTTGTGTATCGACACATCTTTGCCTCGGGCAGTGCAGGTCAAACAACAGAGCAAAAATCCCTGAGGGCACCACGGAAACCATCACTATGGTCACCATCACACGTACACACACACACAAATGTGCTGTAATGAGGGAACAATAGTGGAGCTGGTACGCCTCTGTTTTAATTGAATAAGCAGTAGGGAGTCTCTCACACATACGAACACACACACACACACACACACACACACACACACACGCACACAGACCTGATGTTTTAAGTGTATGTGTGTGTAATAGCACGTACAAACTTGATAAACACCCACAAAAATGAGAAAAGAACAAATTTTGTCTGTTTAGTGTGTTTGTTCTAATGAATATGTAATTTTGCAGGTGAAGTCAATGCAAATAGATGAATAGAATCTCTGTCTGTCTGTCTCTCTGTCTCTCTCTCTCTCTCTCTCTCTCTCTCTCTCTCAGTGTGAGCTCACTGACCCCCGACTGTAGAATCAATCCTTTTTAGGACACACTTTTTTGCCACCCGTCTCTCTTATTTTTAACACAGTGACCCCTAACAGATCGACCCCTAACCCTAACCCTAACCTTTGACTTGTGTGCTGTGTGTGTGTTGCAGGTGCGAACCCCCTGCAGGTGAACGAGCTGGGACACACTCCACTGTCCTACACTAAGGAGGGAGAGATGCGCACACTGCTGAAGGAGTGTGAGGGAAAGGTACAGTGTGGAGGGGTGGGACTTAGACCACTACTCGCTGCTGATTGGTTAAGGCATTTTAATGATGTACTGATCAGAAGAGCTTTAACATTATAAAGTGGTTTAGTGTACTAATTACATCTTCGTTATTCTGAGCTCTTCTTTACTGTTGTCACAGTAACCATTTCAGAAGCAGAACCCTGGGTACCGTTGGCTCCTGACTGAGTTCAGGTTTTTGTGTTTTATCTGACAGAGAGAGTGAGAGAGATAGAGACACAGGACTGCAGATCCTAATGCAGATTAATGAGCTAATGCATGCTAATCCTGTTAGCAACCTCATCTCACTTTCACCACACACTCACACACAAACACACACTCACTCACCCACAAGCTGTCATAGGCACTAATCATAAATTATAATTAAATAGTAAACTTATTATTATTATTTATTGTAAATATAGGAATCAAGCTGTCTGTCTGTCTGTCTCTCTGTCTGTCCATCTGTCTGTCTCTCTGTCTGTCCATCTGTCTGTCTCTCTGTCCGTCTGTCTGTGTGCCTGTAGTTTATGGAAGAACAGAAGCAGAGGGAGGTGGAAGAGAGGAGGAGGTTTCCTCTGGAGCACAGACTAAAGGAGCACATCATCGGCCAGGAGGGGGCCATCACTACTGTCGCCTCAGGTAACACACACACACACACACACACACACACACACACACACACAGCTCAGTTTCCCATCACTTTACCTTTCTTACTCTATCACTACCCTGACCACCCCCCCACCCTGGGCGGGGCTTTGGGGCCAGCCAGGCAGGCGGAGGCAGCTAATTGGTTAATGTAGATTAATGGGCAGGGTTTCGATGAGCACAGGTGGCTGTGTGTGTGTGCAGCTGCTGTTCTTCCTGGTCTTGGGTGGTTTAACTCAGTTACTGTCTCTTTCTCTGTCTCTCTGTCTCTCTCTCTCAGTTCAGTTCAGCAGTGCTTTATTGGCATGAATGTTATAAATCACAATGTTGCCAAAGCAAATAATGCAGGTACATTAAAGTAAAAGTTATACAAATAATATCTGCATTTATGCATAAACATTACAAACATAATAAACAAAAAACATGAACAAACCACAAAAATCTGACAGGAACATATTGTGTAAAGTGTATATTCAGGGTGTGTTCAAAACACTAAGTCTCTCACTGTCTCTCTCTCTCTCTCTCTCTCTCTCTCTCTCTCTCTCTCTCGCTGACTCTCTCATCTCTCTTTCTCTGTACCTTCGCATCTCCTTATTATTTTATTTTTATCCTTTAATCATTTATTTATTATGTTTGATTTTTCCATAACAGAGTGCATGATAAGTGTGTGTGTGTGTGTGTGTGTGTGTGTTTGTATATATATATATATATATATATATATATATACAAACACACACACACACACACACACCCCGGATAGACACCATAGATAAGTTACAGCACAATAACACACACACACACACACACACACACACACACACCCCTCTCACTAAACATGCTGATTAGCACAACACCACTATGTGTGTGTATGTATGTATGCTGATTTTTGAAAATACCTCCAATGTCTTGAATATCTCTCTTAGCTTGCTGAAAATTAAAAGAGGATTGGGCACGTGTATTAGAAAGTTAAAGAATGCGTGTGTGTGTGTGTGTATGGCTCTTAGCGTGTGCGTGCGTGTGTGTGAGAGAGAGAGAGAGAGTGATATACAGCAGCCTCTCTCAAACTGATTTGATAAATGGGCAGTTATTGCAGTGGCAAATTGTCCTGAAAGCAATTTGAGGCGCAGCGCGGTGACCGTTAAAGCAGCAGAATATTGATCCTCTCCAACTAATATAGTGAATATATCAGCTCACTCACACACACACACACTTCTGCTGTCGAGAGAGAGAGAGAAAGAAAGAAAGAAAGAAAGAAAGAAAGGTGAGAAATGCTGATGCCAAAGAGAAACGGGAGAGAAAGATATACAGGACTCTGTGTGTGTGTGTGTGTGTGTGTGTGTGTGTGTGTGTGTGTAATAAAATAAAAGAATGTTGCCATCAAACACACTTACTGCAGCCTGTGGCTATGCAGATGATGTACAGACACAGAAAGGATATAAACACACACACACAAATAGTTCACATACGGGTAGGCAGAATTGTGTCTCTATGGCTTTATCAGTGTAATTATTGTTTTTATATGAGAATTTTTAATTGAAGTTATTATTTCTTGTTTTTATTTCTTATACATATTTTTATTTTTATTATTTATTGTTTTATTATATACTGTAGCTTAAGCTTTCCACAGACTTCATGTTGAGTAACAGACATGTTCTGCTGAAAAATGAAACAGACAAGCCCCACTCACTGGAATTCAGCATGTGATAGGTTTATTCCACTGTCATTGTCAACCAATCAGTGAGCTCACTTGCCTTATACACACACACACACACACACACACACACACACACACACACACAGGTGGGGCAGTTGAGGGACGGGACATAGTAATAAAATGCGCGTTTTTTTTTGTTTTTGTTTTTTTTTTGTTTTTTTTTCAGTTAAAATAAAATGACTGTACAGTTTGATGGAGTTGAAGATGTTGTCAGTATCATCGACACAGCAGTGAGATACTAAAAAAAAAGAGCTCAGAATCCTTCATGTCATCACATGCAACAAAATTAACTTATGAAAATTTATCATCTTTACATCTTCTGCTGATTATGAATAACAACACAGGGCTCAGTTACTGTTATACAAGTTTCATCACACATCAAATGTAGCTTATGAAACTTTCTGTAACTAATGTCATGTCTTCTGATAATTACAAATTATTTTCTAAAATATTTTGCCAAAATCTGCCATTAAAATTAATTACTGTATATTTAATTACCAGTAACACAACTAACAAAATGTTGACAGTCCCTATACACCAATATTTATTTAAAAAAAAAACAACATATAAAACTTACTAAATTGTTTATTAAAAGTAACGGTGTGTGAGGGTGTAGTGGAAGACTCGGGAGACAGGCAGAATCTTAACTGAGCTCAGGGCTCACGTTTATTTAGACCTTGCTTTTCAGCGCACTTTCAAAACTCAACTGAAAAGACTTGCAGCCTTTGCTCCATCAGGTTGAAGTTTAAACTTCTTGGCGTGGGTACATGTGTGTGTGTGCCTCGCAAGCTCTTACTAAGCGGTTTTGCACTCTGTCTCTTGCTCGCTTATGGGTTACGGGAGTCACTGAAAGCACTGACGCACAAATAAGTTGACCGCCAGTAATGAGACACAGGTGAGAATCATCATGCGTTAACGGTTCGACCTGCCTCCCCTCCATCCACAGCTGATGCTCAACCATGCCCCCGCTACCACATACCCCCACTGCCCCACTCAGGCCAGGGAGCCATCCGGCCTGCAGCTGACTCCCCCTTGGCGGGAGAGCTAATCCACCACCACCATCTGAGCCCCCTTACTGTGGACCACCTTGAATTTGAATGGTTGAAGTGCCAGATACCAACAAGTGATCCATACGTCGGCATCCTTCATGTAGTGGAGCCACTAGAGCGGGGCATGATCAGAACAGAGGGTGAAAGGGCGCCCTGGTAGTTAGTATCAGAGAGTGAAATAAAAGTCAGGTGAGTGCAACAGTAGCCCCCCACACAAAACCACTTTTACCTGGTAGAAACCCCACTTGCATGGCTCCGTCCACTAGACATTTTTTGTAAGGTCAGTCAGTGGGCTGATGATGTATGAAAAATTAGTTACAAACCTCCTATAATAGCCAGCCAGCCCCAGGAACTGCCACCTTTTTGGAACCTCCTTTTTGGTCTCGTGTCTTGGGCAGGCCGCAAATGCTGCTATATTATCATTTTGGGGACGCACCTGCCCATTGTCCAAGTGGAAGCCCAGATGCTGTACTTCTACTTGCTCAATTGCTCACTTCTTTGGGATTGCCGTGAGTCCTGCCCATCTCAAGGTTCTCAGAATAACACTCAGATGTTGTAAATGCAGCTCCCAATCATTACTATAAATTATCATATCATCTAAATAAGCAGCAGCATACGCATTGTGTGGGCAAAGGATTCTGTCCATGAAACATTGAAACGTCGCTGGGTCCCCAGACAACCCAAACGTTATGGAAAAAGCCATTTATTGGAGTCAAGGGAATCTGTCAGTACCCCTTGGTTAACTCCACTGTTGAATAAAAGCGAGCCGCGCCTAACCATTTGAGCAGTTCATCAATGCGAGGCGTCGGATATGCGTCATGTTTAGACACCGCATTGACTTTTCTAAAGTCCACACAAATGGACCAACCCGTTGGTCTTGGGCAAGGAAACCAGGCTGCTACAATCATTGTGGGACTCCTCAGTTATCCCCATTATGAGCATGGCCTTGAGTTCATCCCTCCGGTCGCAGCTCCTCCATCTTGGGAACCACCCTCACCAGAGCCACAGGAGCCACCTCTCTCCACAGGTTCAGGAGATTGAGGTTGTACATTTGAAGTGTATTGCCTCTATCCATTCGCCTGACCTTTGCCTGTAGCAAATTCTCCTGCTATTGGGGTGGCCGGCGGATTCACCTGCTGAAATTCGCCACATTACACACAACACTGGCGAACATTGCCATGAATGCCCAGCCAATAGAAATGGGGCATGAAACTGTTCAGTGTTTCATCCTGCCCCAAATACCCAGACATCAGATTATGATGAGCCACGTGAAACAGCAGTTTCCTGTGGCTCTTCGGCACTAACAACTGCATCATCTCTCCTTTAGTTCGAGTGTACAGCATCACTCAATATAACATATCCTTATATGACCATCAAATACTCTCACTTGGTTGAAGGTGTGCCTCAGGGTCTCGTAGTGCACTTGCTCCAAGGGGAAATCCCCGAAGGGGAATCCCTGCCAAGGGTGGAGGGCCAGAGCCACCAATGCAGAGCTGACGTCCACAGCCCAGGCAATGCCTCCCCAGGCAACAGAAGGACCCATCCACAAAAATTTTCTTCACTAATGCCTGAAACCCTGGCCAGTTTGTCCCAAAAATTAGTGGGTGGATGAGGGGAGGACTAACCGCTGCCTCCACTTTATGCTTTTGCCCCAGAATTTAATGCCAATATTCATGAACATCCTTGTGCACACACCTCACCTTCACCAATCATGCATTCCCCATTGCCCCACATTGAACAAGGTTTTGATGGACAGTGGTCTGGTTACACCCTGAGTCCACCAAGGACTAATGTGTTCTTGTATTCTCACTGACATGCAGTACATTCCTGCTCAATCATGGGAGGCCTGTGGTGCGTCAGGGATCCAGTTTCCCGCTTCCATGAAAGAATGTTGTTCCTGAAAATGCCTGGCTTTCCTGCCATTTCTGCAGACCTGCCCAGGAGCAGTGGAAGATTCTACCTGAGTAGAGAGAGCATGAGTTAGAGGAGACACCAGAGGTGAAGGAGTGGGGGGAGCGGGGGTCAATAGGGAGGAAAACTGGTTCGGGGGGCCAGTTTTGGGGTTCATGCACCTCAATTCCAGGGAGCTGGAACCAGGGGAGTAGTAGGAGAGAGAGGGAGGGAAAGAGCAATAAAACAAAGATGCCTGGATCAGGAACTGCTGCCAAGTGGTCCTCCGCCAGCTGGTTGGCTTCGTCCAGGGAAGTGATGCAGGAGCAAGTCATAGAATGGATCAACCTGGTGGCACTGGACCCAATCTGCCATTCCCATTGGGAGTCAAGCAACAAACTGCTCCATTATCACCAGCTTGAGGATCCATTCTGCGTCTTGCTCCTCTGCCATCAACCATTGGCAACAGGAGTTCTTCAGCTGCTGCACGTAATTGAAGGGGCAGTTGATCTCGGAAAGCTGCACTGACCAGAAGCGTCAACGGTGCTCCTCAGGTGTCCCAGCCGACCTGCTGCAGGACCACCCAATTGTCACTGGAATACTCCAGCTGTGTTCGCAGTGGCAGCTGCTGGGTGGCAAGCTGGGCTTCCCCCAATAGCAAGGGGAGGAGTCTCAGAGGCCATTCCACCTCCGGCCATCCCCACGCAGCTTCACACGCTCGAAGAGCTCCAGGATGGCCTCCGGATCCACGGAGGCCATCTTCTTGAGCGTCATGTGTGGCACGGCGGTAGGGAACACTGCTGGAGACGTATTGGGCTGCAGCAGCTTCTGGAGTGTACCCCGGCTCTTGGCCTGCTACTGTGCAAGGGCTTGGAAGAGCAGCTGTTGCTCGCAGTGCAGGTTAAGGAATGCTTGGTGTTGGGTTTGGTAGAGGGTGGCGAGGGCCATGATGATCTCGGTATCAGTATCGGAGTCTAGCTCAATCCCTGGTTTTGGCACCACTGTAGAACCCCGCTGTGTGAGGGCGTACAGGAAGACTCGAAAGACAGGCAGAATCTTAACTCCGGGCTCATGTTTATTCAGACTACGCTTTTCAGCACACTTTCAAAACTCCACAGAAAATACATGCAGCCTTCAAGTGTTGAACCTTCACTCAGTCAGGTTCAAGTTCATGCTTCTTGGTGTGGGTATGTGTGTGCATGTTTGTGTCTCACTCTTTCTCTCGCACTCTTTCTCTCGCTTATTCACGGGTTATGGGAATCATTGAAATAAGTAGACTGCCAGTAATCAGACACAGGTGAGAATCATCACACATTACCTGCCAGTTCGACTTGGTTCGTCTCCGTCCACAACTGACACTCAACCACTCCCCTACCACCCCAAATTTATAAAAAGTTAAATAAAATATTTTAATAAACTATTTTAAAAAGAAAGTGCAGTTAAACTGATAGCTGAAGTACTTTCAGTGACGTTACTGCAAGACTCCTTAAAGGTGGGCAGGGCTTTGGTTGTCTTTTTTCCCACCCAAACTGTAAGTAAGTTTACATAAAACACTTAATACAGAAATAAAATACCGCAAGCATAAGGGATACATTTATTTTTTTATTTTGTAAATAAAATTATATTTATCAATGTGGGTGCAAAAACCACAGATATTATATACACATACAACAATAGACACATACTAAGAGAGTCTACACGTTTACACAGAAATACATTCTGTATATATATATATATATAATATATAACACATGAAAGACAGTCCAGTTCTTTAAATGTCACTGTTTTGCAAATTAGAAACTGAATTCTACAACAACTGAAAACATACAGCAGTTATAAAGGTGAAAAGTGCACATGCCAGTTGTCATAGAATATTTACATAATTCTCAGGAAGAGGTGTGTAAACTTTTGAACAGATCATTTTGACTGATTTAGCATCCATATTTTACATAAACTAAACATTTGTGTCACGTGTAATGATGAAACCGAACATACTCAATGTCTTATTAGTGTAAATTGTATTTCTTTGCATTCATTTCCCTTGAGGGTGTGTAAACTTTTGCACTCAAATGTGATCTGGACTCTAGAGTACACACACACACACACACACAAAGGAAGCTGTAGATTGATCTTTCTTTAGCTCTCGGGGGCTAAAAGTTATTGAAGATGATTATCCTCCTTAATGTCATTACCAGTCCTTTGCCTTTCCAAACAAAGACAACACACACACACACGCACACACACTGCTTGTGGGGACCAAATGTTCACAGAAGCACAATAATGATTATGAGGCCCTCGGGCTTACATGTAGTTAATTTACTATAACATTTAACCGTATACTGACATTAACACATGCATGCACACACACACATCTTTCTGAGGACCTTCCATTGACCTAATGATTACTGTAGATAATTAACGCTGTGCTAACTCCAGCCTCAGTTATGAGAGGATATATTCCTCTATAAGTTTTTAAATAACAAGTTGTTTTTTATGAGGACTGGATGATCGGATGACAGGATGGTCCTCACAAAGGCCAAAAAAAATCTACACACACACACAGGGTTCTAAGTCATCCTCCAGATAATTACAGGTCACACAGAAATAAACAGCAGAAATACTTTATTAAATTAAAAATTAAAATTAAATGTGTTATCTCTGTATTAAAAGTAATTTATATTAAATTCTACACTCAATAAACAGTTTAAAGTCAAAACACAAGTGTTTTTATTAATTATGTTGTTAATTATTGTTTAATTATTTTTCTGGTTATTGGTCCTTGAGGTGCATGTGATTGGCCGGTGGGAGCTTATTTTGCATATCATTATGCTATTACTCTACCAAATTACTCCTTATAGATGTGTGTTTGGGTGTATTACCTGCTGAAGGACAGTGCGTACTTTTGCGTGCCTTGATTACTGTGTAAATGACATTCATGTCCGTGGATCAGTGCTCGCTGAAACAGAGACTGGGCTGTGGCGATGTTCACAGAGTTTTATTTTTCTGTAATGAGGATGCATGATGTAAGAACACTTACATCATGTATATATACACTTACAGATTTATCATTAACTCTGTGCTGTAATGTATCTGCACTGATCACAAACATTTACACATAATTACAGATTAGACTGCTCTGGAATTAATGCTAATAAATACTAATTTATAATGACGTTAAAATCAGAGAAAATGGCATTTCTGATTTTTCTGATAGCAAGTCAGTGACACTTATTCCTTTTACCACAGATTTAATGGATTAAAAAACGTGTGTAATCGTTGATATGGTGAAGTTTTCTGTAAAGAGATATTTAACATTTATGGAAGGAGTCTCCAGTGTCAGCACTTTGTAACAGTCAGACGTAAAGCTGTAAATTTAAGTTTTCCGACATCTTCAGAACTGAGGGGTTTACGCTTTGCGGTTTCTCGGTAACATGACAAGCTGTGTTTTTTGTCTTATTAACTTATTAGAGAGATAGCTGCTGTAGCGTGTGTGACATCACAGATCACATAATGATGTCACATTATTACCAGGTCTGAAATGTCTTGGGTTGTTGAATGAGGGTCCAGTCATCGGTCTGTCCCACACTCCAATACTTCTGTAACTCACAAACGCTGTGCTGTGAAGTCTCAGGCTGGTATTGTTGATGGGAGAGTGTGTGTGTGTATATGTGTCCTAAGGGAGGGTCCCTCACACTCACTCTGTGTAATAAAGTCAAGAGAGAAAGGCTCAGTCACAGGTGGACCTGCTGAAATATGGTCACCATGGAGTGCCAAGGGAGACGCACACACAAACACACATGCACACACAGCAGTGCTGAAATATGGCTGGTGTACATTATCAGGGGAGAGGAGGAGAAGACACGGCCTTCGGCTATTCGAGATTCATCTTTATGACGAATGACAAAACACTAAACGCTAAACCCACACATATGTGCACACACTCGCACACACACAGTCATACACAACCTTACACAGTCTTGTACATCGCCCCCTCCTACATTGCCTCAAAATTTCTCAAATTTCCGCTCAGCAGACATGACTTCCTCTTACTTTTTGTTAGTCCTCCATCTACATCTATTCTTCTCAGTGCCTGCATGCATGTGTGTGTGTCTGGTCTTTGTCAGCTGTAACTGATTAAGTGCTGACGTCCTGTTTTTAACTCTAATGGACTTTCTCATTAGTCACGTTCACTCTTTCATTCTGATAAAGACACATTTTTATGCTGCGTTCAAACTCACGTGTCGCTGTGTTTATTGTATTATTATCAGGGGGCCAAGCACTGAAGGTGCATAGGCACCCTATTGTTATTCTATGTTCCCATAGAGCCATCTGGTAAAAAGTTGTGAAATTAGGCACACTGATTGAGGAGGATCTAAGAAACATTCCGACCAAATTTCCTCCATCTTGGATTTTGTCAGTAACGTTTTTTTTTATTAATCCTCCTACAAATCGTCACCAAATTTGGCACACATCATTGTCAGAGTTATCAAAAGTATTTTGAATAGTCCAAAGGGTTTGCCCGTAATGGGTCAACGAATTTGATGGAGAAGTCACCAAACAGGAAGCACAACGACTTTGCACACTGACACAAAACTTGGTAGGCATCTTCAGGACCATGATCTGAGACTATTGCAACAAATTTTGTGATAGTGCCACCTCCTGATCAAAAGTTACAATGACATGCCATAAATGCTTCCATCTAAGTGCCAGTTTTGCTCCTCCTCCAAATTTTGTCCAATCTACACCAAATTTTGCTCACATCATTCTGAGATCTGTCTAAACAAAATTTATCAGTGGAACTTTGATATTTAAAACTGTTCTCCCATAACGGACTGGCAAATGCATCAAACAGCATCTTCTTCTTCTTTCAGCTTTTCCCTTCAGGGGTCGCTACAGCGAATCATCACTCTCCACCTATCCCTATCTTCTGCATTCTCAACACTTGCACCCACTAACTTCATATCCTCATTTATTACCTCCATATACCTCCTCTTTGGCCTTCCTCTTCGATTCCTGCCTGGCAGCTCCATGTCCAACATTCTCCTACCAATATACTCACTCTCCCTCCTCTGAACATGTCCAAACCAT
>CM074987.1:4860775-4877431 GCA_037576825.1 Pangasius krempfi
CTTCTTCACCTCTTCACCCTGTAATCTTACTGTTCCACTTCCCTCCCTTTCATACACACACATGTACTCAGTCTTACTACGACTCCACCTCTCCATGTTTTCCTCCACCTGCTCCCTGCTCTCACTACAGAATTTATGAATATTTTATTTAAAAAATAAAAAAACCTAGAGAATAACTGCACATGTAACCCTTGTTATTGTTGAGATGTAGTCAGTACCATTTACATATACAATTTCATTTGCCATCACATTTACATTTAGTGTAAATTTACCTGTATTTATTTGGCAGACCTTCTTCTTCCACTTGTGGGAATGTTATGAAATTTTGCACACTTGTTGGGGACAGTTTGAAATAAATATATATAATATATATATATATATATATATATATATATATATACAGAGTAAATTTGGAGTCTCTACCTCAAACTCTCTAGTGCCATGAACAGGTCAAAATTACAGGTAAAAAAACTACTTTTTTCTGAGTCCTCCTAGACCATTTATCCAATCTTCACCAAATTTCACATAGATTATCAGAGTATGCTAGCAAAAAAAATGTTAACAATATTTTATGCAATATCTTGGCTACACTTCTGCCTATTGCACTGAAACTTGATATGTACCTTATGAATATGCTCTGATGCTTGCTTATCTCTTTACTTTGCCTCCGCTGTGCTTGGCCCCGTAATTGCTATATTTATTATTATTATTATTATTATTATTATTATTATTATTATGATGACTACTACTACTACTATATATCTGAGGACTATGTTATTCTTTGGAGAGATTCACACAGAGAAAAGAAACAGTCCTCATCTATTAAACTTTCACATCGGTCTTTTTTTTTTTTTTTTTTACTGATGATTTTTTGATAATACTGATGATTTCTATGATTGTCATTGATTAAATTGAATGATGAATTAGTTTCTGATTTTGGCGATGAATTCACACTAAACTGTAATGAGAGAGTCATGTGTGTGTTAGCGACTGCTGCAGTCTTACACAGTTAAGTGTTCTTACTTTTCTAAAGGGTTCTACTCAGAGTTTTGTAGGGGTCTTTAAAGAGCCTTTGAGTAAAGAATCTGAATAAAGGATCTAGACACAGTGCCCTGAGCGTAACACAGAGCTGGTGATGCTGATGATGATATTTTAACGTGTAGAATATTGTGATTCACATAATTACGCTTACTATTTATACTAATCTATACACTAATTATGCTCATGCATTCTGAGCAGGTGTTTATTATCAGGGGGCCAAGCACTGAAGGTGTGTAGGCACCCTATTGTTATTCTACCTTTTCTTCTTCTTCTTCTGGTTAGGGTGTCTATGGCAGCCCATAGAGCCATCTGGTAAAAAGTTGTGAAATTTGTCACACTGATTGGGGAGATTCTAAGGAACGTTCTGACCAAATTTGGGCCAAGTGCTGCTAATGCTCTAGCGCCACCATCGGGTTAGATTTTGGCCTAATTTGGAAGTACGTTTATTGCACAAAGTGAGGAAAAAGCCCAAGACTGTTGAGAAAAAAAAATACCTTAGAAGTTTTTAAACTGCAAGAAGAAAATTAATTTTAGGTCAGAGCAGTAGCAATCAGGACCAAAGGTCAAAGTAGCAACAGACAAATCCACAGGTCACAGCAATAGTGGCAGCTTCCACCATTGTCCATGGTCAAAACATACAAATCACGAGTGAAACTACAAATCATTCGTGAATCCCTTTGTTTAAAGTTATGGCTCTGTTTTCCTATGATTGCTTAGGCAACAATTGTAGCAGGTCTGTGAATGTGTGGCTCACCATGTCTAGGTGCTTGGCCCCCGAAAAAGGAGCTTGCAGCTTTAATTACTATTTATTATTATTATTATTATTATTATTATTATTATTATTATTATTATTACCAAGGGGCCGTTTATTGCTTTACGTGGCATTTACACACGCATACACACATACACACACAGACACACACACACACTCCTTGACCTCGAGTTCCTTTGACCCTGTTACTCCCCGAAAAACGCAACAATCTGCTTGTTCAGATTATATATTTATTTCTGTCTCCTTTTACTTGAACACACACACACACACTCTGGTTGCCGGGGTGACAGTGCGTTATCGTAGCCTTGTTCCTGAGGCACCTCTGCCGGATCCATGCTAACGCGATTAGCCGGCTGCAGCAGGGCGCAGGCTAATGGAATTAGCGTTCAGCTAATGGTGGACTGGAGAGAGAGGGAGGACAGAGAAGGGAGGTGTGTGTGCGAGCGTGTGTGTTTTGGACCCCCTTGTGAGTTTTAGACACGTCAAATAAATGCTTTTTTTTTTTTTGTTCAATGGAAATTTAGCTTTTAACCAAAAAACAAAAAGTGAAATTATCTCCTTTTAGTTACTGAGGTTTATCATTATTCAGCTTCACGTCACTGAAAACCAGCACGTGTTCATCATAGATTTACTAAACACCATCAGGAAGCGACTGAGTGTTTGCGTTTTATTGATAATCTGTGTAAAACATTCGAGTTGATATAAGTTGTAATTTAATAGATAAAAATATAATTTCAGAATTTTCTGCTTTAGTACGAGTCAGAACACTGATTAATGAAATATCTCTTTTCTATTTGCTGTCTTTTCTCCCCTCTCTCCTCTCTTTTTTCTCCTCTTCTTTTCATTTCTCTCTCTTCTCTCTGTTCACTTCTCTCTTTTCCCTTCTCTCTTCACTTCTCTCTTTTCTCTTTGCTCTCTCTTCAGTTGTCTTTTCTCTTCTCTCTCTCTTCACTTCTCTCCCTTTTCTCTTCTCTCTTTTCTCTTTTCCATTTGCTCTCTCTTTCTGTTTTCTGTCTTTTCCTTCTTTCTCTCTTGTTAATGCACAACCCTCACACCATCTCAATAAAACAGGAAGTGTAATTATTTACATTTCTGTAGTCGTAATGATATAAGCCCCACCCTCTGTCTCCCCCTTACAGCAATCAGGAGGAAGGAGAACGGCTGGTATGATGAAGAACATCCACTGGTCTTCCTCTTCCTTGGCTCTTCAGGAATTGGTAAATGATTGAACTTATACCTTATTGCTTTATTACACCCTAATACAATTTCACCCTTAATAGAACATTACTACACTTTACAAATGTATGCGTAAACCTTTCGTACACTTTATTACAACTTTACTACACGTTATATTTACCTATTACACACTTTATTACAGATTGCTACATTCTATTACACTGTGTTTTACCCAAATACAACTTTATTACATACATGTTATATTAACCTATTAGATACTTGTTACACTTTCCACATTATGTTCACGATACACAGTTTGTTACACATTAAACACTGTTGCACATTAGATTTACACGTCACATCCATTGTTACACACTGTTACACATTACTTTCCCATACTGCTGATATGAAAACAGTGAAGAGGATGCAGCCAACACGTTTCGCTCTGAAGCTAACACTTTTATTTAACAGTAAAAAGATAAACTGAGCTTTTTTCCTGATCAAGTGGATTATTTGAGGTGTGTGTCAGTGATGTCAGTTACTCACTTTCTCAAGACACTGAGACTGAAGTTTAAGCTCTACCTGAACTTTAGAGAGCACGTTCACTGATTCATGGCCTTTACTTCCTCTACACACACACACACACACACACACACACACACACGGGGGGGGGGGGGGGGGACTTAGTTGTTTGTTTGTTGGAGGAGATGAATGCTGATTGTCAGATGTCTCATATCCCATCTCTCCTCTGACCAACAGCATTACTATTCAGCAGCCTTGAGCATGCTCCACATTTATTTATATTAAAGTTCATATGAGGAATATTTATTTACTCAGAGACAGGAGTGATGAGAGAGACAGAGTGCAAAAGATGGAAAAGACAGAGAGGGAGAGAGAGATAACAGACTGGAGGGATGACAATAGGAAAAAAGCAGATGCATGAAGCAGTGATCTTGTCGCCATGATGATTACAGACCTGCAGTGCTGGAGAACAGAGAATGGTTCTGTGGGCACGCAGTGCAAAATTTATCATTACGCTCAGATTTTTGCGAATTTAACTCGGCACCAATTCCTAATACAGTGATGTCGTAACATCAGGAGTTTATAATGACTTTTACCTGTGTGTGTGTGTGTGTGTGTGTGTGTGTGTGTGTGTAGGTAAAACAGAGTTGGCTAAGCAGGTGGCTCGTTACATGCACAAAGACATCAAAAAGGTCAGCATTACACACATCGATGTAAACAATAACACTGAAGCCTTGATGTGTTCTCTGATCACTGCCTTTATATACACAGGGTTTCATCAGAATGGACATGTCTGAGTTCCAGGAGAAACACGAGGTAACACACACACACACACACAGGGTCATAAACAGAGTAGAGTAGGATTTAATTCTGAAATTACACACATTCTGGCCTCAGACAGAAGCTCTATTCCGAAGTTACATGAGAGTTACGCACATAGGGGCGACATTTGTCTTAAACAGAGGCATGTCTCAGTTATGCGTGATTTTGACCTTGAGCTTAAGCGCTTTTTGATTTAAGCGCATATAATAGCGAGTTAATATAAACGTGTCATTCATGTTACAACCTGAACTACTGTCTGTGCCATGCAAAAATAATGCACACTTTCTGACCATGAAAATTTTTTCCACCGAGAGGTCATCAAAGGAGGTGCATCTTAATCCGAGACATCACTTATCTTGAGGGGTGAATTTTTAATGGATAAAATGATGGATGTACTTGAAGTTTCTCTGTAAGCATAGCAGATGAGCACTCGGTCAGATTATCCTTCACACCGTGGAGCTCAGAACCTGACAGAATCTGAACTTTCCCCACATGAATACTGACGTAACTTTTGACCTGTGAATTTGGGTTGTGTGTGTCTTTGGTATTAAAGGTGATGTGAGTTTTTTAAAGGTGTTGTTACTTGTGACCTCCACTCCTGAGCTGTCACTCTTACTCTTGTTTAGTGGAGCTCTGTGCTGACCTTGAGCTTTAACACACACACACACACACACACACACACACACACACTGTGTGTGTATGTGTATGTCTGTGTTTGTTGCTTTAGGTGGCTAAATTTATCGGTTCTCCACCGGGGTACGTGGGTCATGAGGAAGGAGGTCAGCTCACTAAACAGCTGAAGCAGTGTCCGAATGCTGTGGTGCTCTTCGATGAGGTGGATAAAGCGCATCCTGACGTCCTCACCATCATGCTGCAGCTCTTTGATGAGGTCAGAACCCTAGGATCGCTTAGTCAATGAGTCACTGTGTTACTTAGTTACTGAGTCACTGAGTGAGTGAGTCACTGACTTACTCAGTCACTGTGTCCCTGAATCACTCTGTGTGTGTGTGTGTGTGTGTGTGTGTGTGTGTGTGTGTGTGTGTGTGTGTGCGCGCGAACGCATGTGTGTGCATGTGTGTGTACATGTGTGTGTGCATGCATGTGTATGTGCATGCATGTGTGTGTGTGTGTGTGTACTTAGTCAATGAGTTACTGAGTTACTGAGCCACTGTTACTGAGTCAGTGAGTCACTGAGTTACTAGTCACTGTGTCAGTGAGTCTCTGTGTTACTGAGTCTCTGATTCACTGTGTCACTGAGGCATTGAGTCGCTGACGTACCGTGTCACTAAGGCACTGATTCACTGTCACTGTCACTGTACCTGCTGATTCACTGAGGCATTGAGACACTGATTCACTGTGTCACTGTATCGCTGATTCACTGTGTCACTGTATCGCTGATTCACTGTGTCACTGTATCGCTGATTCACTGTGTCACTGTATGGCTGATTCACTGTGTCACTGTATCGCTGATTCACTGTGTCACTGTATCGCTGATTCACTGTGTCACTGTATCGCTGATTCACTGTGTCACTGTATCGCTGATTCACTGTGTCACAGCTTCACTGTGTCACAGCTTCACAGTGTCACGTGATTGTTGAGTTATTTTACTGAAATATCTCTGGGTCAGGGACGTCTGACGGATGGGAAAGGAAAAACCATTGAATGCAAGGATGCCATTTTCATCATGACCTCCAATGTGGCGAGTGATGAAATTGCCCAGCATGCACTGCAGCTCAGACAGGAAGCTCAGGAGCAGAGTCGCCACCGTCTGGCAGACAGTCTGGGTGAGACGTCTTTTTATTAACCTCATTATCTCCCCAATTCCCAGTCAGCCCTTCCCCATCACACCACAGTTATCAACCTTTCATAAGCTGCAGTAACACTGAATATCCTCTGTGTGTGTGTGTGTGTGTGTGTGTGTGTGTGTGTGTGTGTTTGGTTTATTCCAGATGGAGTTCAGCATAGTGAGAAGATCACCATCTCTAAGAAGTTTAAAGAGGATGTGATTCGGCCTATACTGAAGGTACAGACATTTCTGTATGAACTGACAGTATGTTATATATTTCATCCTTTAGCTACGTGACATGGTGAGATATAAATAAAGGCAGAGCCTAGTGCTGTTATCGATGCTGGTTACCCTGTATCAGGAGCTGAGATTAACTGTTTGATCAGAGATATACACACACACACACACACACACACTCTCTCTCTGTCTCTCTCCAGCCAGTCGGAAACAAGGATTTGTACATGGCCATGGTATATAAAGTGATGGTGGAATCCTATTGGCCAAGTCGTTGTGGAAATGGATTGTGATTGGTGCTTTGTTCTTTCAGGCCCAGTTCAGACGCGATGAGTTTCTGGGACGGATTAACGAAATTGTTTACTTTCTGCCTTTCTGCCACTCTGAGCTCATTCAGCTTGTCAACAAAGAGCTCAACTACTGGGCCAAAAAGGTACTGAGTGTGTGTGTGTGTGTGTGTGTGTGTGGGTGTGTGTGTGTGTGTGTGGGTGTGTGGGTGTGGGTGTGTGGGTGTGGGTGTGGGTGTGTGGGTGTGTGTGGGTGTGCACATGACAGTTAAAAGGCTGTAGGTACAGAGCCATTTATCTTTGTGCTGTTGATATGAAGCATACCAATAAACACATTAAACACACACACACACACACACACACACACACACACACACACACACACACACAGAGGGAATCAATAACAGGCCATTCATAAATATTTAAATATGAATAAAACTCAATTTCTGTCTCACACACACACACACATACATCCCGTAGCGAGAGAGTTGTGTACAGTGTTGTGTGTTGTGTATTGTTGTGTACAGTGTTGTGTGTTGTACAGTGTGTTATATAGTGTTGTGTGTTGTATAGTGTTGTCTACTTTGTTGTGTGTTGTACAGTGTTGTGTACTGTTGTCCATAGTGTTGTGTGTTGTACAGCGTTGTGTACAGTGTTCTGTACCGTGTTGTGTGTTGTACAGCGTTGTGTATAGGGTTGTGTGTTGTACAGTGTTGCATACAGTGTTGTGTGTTGTACAGTGTTGTGTGCTGTGTACAGTGTTATGTGATGTGTACAGTGTTGTGTGTAGTACAGTGTTGTGTGTAGTACAGTGTTGTGTACAGTGTTATGTGTTGTGTACAGTGTTGTGTGTAGTACAGTGTTGTGTACAGTGTTGCGTGTTGTGTACAGTGTTGTGTGTTGTACAGTGTTGTGTTGTGTACAGTGTCGTAATGTTGCAATGCCAAATTCCTGTTTTCTGTTGATTAGTGTGACACTAAGATTACATCTCCTGGTATCGGATGTTGTTACAGGAACATTTTTAACCAGTAAATGAGCACAATATCGGACCAACACTCAGCACCCGTGTTAGTATCAATACATGCCTTAAAAATGATTTTTCAGCTGCGTAGAGAGAAATTTCTGTTTTGTATTAAATGATATGAGAACAGAAAAAGTAATCACCTGCAGCTCCACCACCACGTACCCCACCCACCCCCATAACTGCCCCCCAAAACGAAACCCCCACATCCCCCTTCCCCCATCCACACTTACTCTGATTTTTATCCCTTGTTTTTACCACCGGGCTCAGCACTTATCTTTACACTTTACTTATCTTATTTATGCAGGAATGTGTTTCCCTCTTTGCCACTGTACCTACACACACACACACACACACACACACAGACACACACACACTCGTGTATGCAGACATGAGAATGGATGAGTGTGTGTGCTGAAAGTTATATCTATTCATCTGTTTTGTGTCATAAGCACAGAGAGAGAGAGAGAGAGAGAGAGCTGTATGTATATATCTGTATAGCTTAAGATCTACAGAAGTGAAGCTCTCTAGAGCCAGTGGAAGTTCAGAGGAGAATCCAGAAAAAAATTCCTATATGTAGTGGATGAGCTAGGACTTGTTCAGCATGTGAGGTGTGTGTGTTTAGCTTGAAACTGATGCTGTCAGTTACCGATGCCGTCAGTTGCAGGTTCACTGCTCAGG
The DNA here is from genome assembly GCA_037576825.1 of Pangasius krempfi. Lineage (NCBI taxonomy): Eukaryota > Metazoa > Chordata > Actinopteri > Siluriformes > Pangasiidae > Pangasius > Pangasius krempfi. The sequence continues at coordinate 4,869,118 of CM074987.1, forward strand.
ATCAGAACGTTGTAAGTTTAAATCCCAGCACTTTGAGAGAGCCGGGATCAAAACCATTAGCCGTGTTTTTATACCGGATTAAATCCTGTCTCACTGCACACTGATGTGGATGAAATGTGTACAAGGTTAAACTGAAGCTCTCTGTCTCTCACAGACACACACACACACACATACACACACACACACACACACACACACACACACACATGCAGTTCACTTTAACACTCAGTCGTCAGTTTTTGTCTTTTTCGTCCCTCAGGCCAAACAGAGGCACGACATCACCCTGCAGTGGGAGCGAGCCGTGCTAGAGCTGCTGACTCGAGGATACAACCTCCACTATGGTGCTCGCTCCATCAAGCACGAGGTAGAAAAATCAATCAATAACACCATCAATACACAATAGACTAATCAATACTGCACACACACACGCGCACACACACACCAGGGTGTCAGGAAGAGAGAAATATGAGGAGAAGAAACAATAATGGTTCTTATTGGATTGGAGGCTCTATACACAGATATTGGCTTATGGACTGGGCAGGTGTGTGTGTGTGTGTGTGTGTGTGTGTGTGTGTGTGTGTGTGTGTTGAGCTAAACATTTTGCTGTGATGTCAGATTTGCTGTTCGGTTTAAAAGCCTTTTTTTTTTTTATTTATTTAGATAATAATAATGTATATTAATGATATGAGATAAATAAATTAAGGACTGTTTAAATTTTTTTGACATACATTTTTTCAAGTTGTTTTGGTACTCATTATTTCATTCAAATGGTGACACACACACATACACACATTAATACTATTATTATTAGTAGTAGTATTTTATTGCTATAAACTTTATTAGTATTAATTTAGGATTGTGAGTAAAAACGTGATATAAAGCTGTAGGTGTTGAAATGCTGGAGCAGCAGATAAAGATGTTTAAATTAAATATCAACGTCACTATTATAAAGGGTGATACATTAAGGAAATGGCGATATAATTTAATATTGACACAATACATAGCAATTATTGTTTTTTAATAAATAAAATGGTAATAATAATATAAAAATATTTTCTGTATGCTCTGTGTTCGTACTGCACCTCTTCAGTTTAACAGGAAATCTGCTCTAAATCAGCACTGCTCTGGTTTTGTAGGTGGAGCGTCGGGTGGTGAACCAATTAGCTGCAGCGTATGAGCAGGACCTCCTCCCTAAAGGATGCACACTCCGCCTCACTGTGGATGGAGAACTGGGAGACGAGGAGGAAGGACGAGAGAGTCCTTCTCTCCGCCTGGAGCTAGTGGATAAAGACAGCAAAACACAAAAGCTGGAAATCCATCCACCGCTAAACCCAGAGCAGGTGGCATACGCACACTAACCTGCTCCTAAACACCCCCGCTAACTTCCTGCTAAACAGCCGCTAACCTCTTGTTAAACACCAGCTAACTTCCTGCTTATCTCCTGAGTGCTTCTGCTGTAACGTCATTATTCCTGGTGAAGGGACTTTTCATGGGGGGCGCACCAACACCCTGGACATTAAATACACTGATTCTCAAGGTTCTGGTCAGAAAGTCAAAGAGCTGCTCCCGTGTCATCGTTTTTCAAAAAAGACGAAATTCTACATGACTCATAGGCGCCGATTCAGACTTTGGGTTGTTGATCAGAAGTTTCAAACCAACACCGCTGATCTGCCCCTAACCTTCATCATCTGTACGTCGCTGTGGACACAACCACTTGCCAAATAAATAAAATGTCAATATTATTTAGGAGTAAAATATTTACAACTGAAAAATAATATGTATGTGTTAATAATATTAATGTTCAGTCAATAAAAAGTTTTGACTTTCATTATTATCTTTTTTTTTTTATAACTGATGATGTAAAGAGGTTTTGGTAAAAGAGTAAAATATCTCTGCTCACAGTTTCAGGACATAATAAAAATAAAGTTCTGCGTTTCCATCATGATGTGGTGAAGTGAACAATGTCGTTATAGTGGTCACATGACTGTTACATCATCACAACCTTACATAAATACTGTGTATAAAATGAGCTTTACTGCTAAATCAAATGCATTTCCACATCATGCTTCAGGTGCTGACATTAGAAATAAAATCATTTTTCAAATAAATAATAAAACTTGTCTTACATTAATTACATGTCGGTCAGCTACACAACATTCAGCTGTTTTTTTTTTTATGATAAGTGTTTCATAATTAAATATTTTAGTAGATAAATTTAGAAATTTTGTTTAGCTTTTAGTAGCTAAAATTCACTCAGTTATCAAAACTTCATTTATATATCACAGATATTTCAATAAAGTTTTGATCATCTTTACTGAAGGATAGAACTTGAGTAAAAACACAAAAACAACAGAGCTAAATAAACATATTTATTTAAGTTTGTGTAAAATAAATCAATGTTTATCTATAAATGATGTTTTCTTTAAAGAAACACCAAAATCTAACATATCACTTTATGCTAGTTTAAAATGTTCCTCTGCCGCATGTCGAATCGCAAAATAGGAATCAGATGAACTTTATTTTTTTATGATCACTGACACACCGCGATTAGGAAAGTCAGTAGATTATAGTAAGATTATAGAAATATTTTTAAAACTGAGTCCGTCATTAATATACGTAACTAAAATATTTCAATCTCTATCAGTGCTTTAAAGCTGCATTTAAATAAATTCTGTGGAAAAGTAAATACTGGAAAATGAAATCACGGAGTTTTTATTATTTTATTATAGATTTTATTATTTTTTTATTTAATTAATTAGTCTGCAGGTGTTTAAAATAATGCTTGTCATTCTGGTCAATTAAAACAGAATAAAGTTAATGAAACCTGTGTGTGTGTGTGTGTGTGTTTAAAGAAGTGATATGCTCAGTACAGAATGCGTTGTCCTCCACAAGCCTGCTGCTTAAACACGGTGAAAAAATTTCGTCCGAGAATGTGAAGCGTGTGTGTGTGTGTGTGTGTGGGTGTGTGGTGTTTAAATGATGAACAGAGGCAGTCAGAGAGGAACACACTCCTCTTTTCACAGCATCCCTCCATACACATGTAGAACCTCGCTTCCTTCCAACTGAGAACCAATTAACATAAAAACACACCACAGCGGCATGCGGGCTATTCCACTGACCACACACACACGTCCCTCCTCCACATCTGTGTGTGTGTGTGTGTGTGTGTTAGAGCTCTTTTCTCCCCCTCTGTTCTCCTGATGTCATTTCGAACGGTCAGAAACTTGGACAAGACAAACTTAAAGTATCAGTTTATAGAGAGTAAAGACACTTTTGGACAGAAAAGAGCCGAGACGGAGACAGAGACGCAGGGAAGATGGGAATATTGGAAGACGGGAATATTGGATGACAAGCCGGAGTCCATTTGTGAAGGAGACGGAGTGTGCTAAGTGTTACTGCGCAAAAAAATCGTTCTGTCAAATTCAGTTAGAGAGCGAGACAGAAAAGTGCTTCACGTCCGGAGAGGTTTAGACGCTTTTCTCCCTCTAGCTCTCGCACACACTTGTGCATACACAAACTTTCCATCATACACTCTATATCCCAGCTCAGAGGAGTTTTTATTTCTATCTGTCTAACTGGATTTCTCTCTGAGTGACTTCCTTTAATTCTCCTCTCTCTCTCTCTCTCTCTCTCTCTCTCTCTCGCTCACACACACACACACACACACACACACACACAGTTTGTAGAGACATTTCTATCCATGTATACTTTTCTCATTTTCTTACCCACAATGCAATTTTCATAATAATGCCCCCATTTCAGATCAAAACACACAGCCCTGAAACCATCAACAGTCATTCTGTTCATTAATGATGTGTACTGCGTTTAGCGTACCATGCTTAACTGGTGGCTATAAGCTTCCACTACGTTAGCGACACCAGTCCAGCATAAAAAATAAAAAAAAACAAATGTCACACACTGAGCACTGAACAATTGATGTTTAATGCTGTACGCTTTCACTTCAGATAGAAATCAGCAATTCACAAAGAGGAAAAAAAAATTACAGAAGAAGCTTTTTGTTTTTATGCAATAAAACCATTAAAGTAAATAATCAGTAGACATTCTCCAGATTAAAAAACTAAACTAAAATCATATACTAAAGTAAAAACATTTGTTGCTTTACTTTTTTCAGATAATTCTCTTTTTTACACTTTTTAGGTCATTTTTATAGTATGTTTGTTATGTTATTTTTGTATTTTTATCAGGTTTTTTTCATGCTGTAGAAGCTACATTTTATGTACATTTTACATTCATGCGCTGTATGAAAAAAGTTTTTTTTTATTTTTATTATTGTTATTTATTTTAACCATTACAGTCTGCAGCTGTGTAGTCTGGAGTGTGTATGTAGTGTAACAAGTATAGTTGCACATAATTTAAAACTTGTTGAAGTCAAATTGTTAATATTTTTAAGTGTAAATATAAAAAAAAAACATATTTAAATGTCTCAGTAACAATGATGTTTGTGTAGAAGTGTTTTGTTGTAAATAAAACAGAGTTGTGTTACTGTATTGTGAGTTGTACACACTGTATATCAGCTAACAGACATTAACTGCAGATATTATTAGACGTTAACAGATTTTAGCCACTCAACTGTTTTGTCTTTTACCTGCAGAAAAATGAGTAAAGAAACTAACCTATGCTGAAGTTACTGCTACCACTCCAAAGCTCTTATACCACAGCCATTTAGCAACAGTTATAATTTTTAGTTATTAAGGAGTGACACGTCATACTTTTTAATCCTTTCATGGTTACATTTAATGATGTGTGGAACATCTGAGAAAAAAGTTAGTTTCTGTTCTCACTTACATTATCGGAGCTATAAACAGTTGTTCCATTCATTACATTCATTCTCACAGTTCCTGCATAAACACTGTTAGGCCATGCCCCTATGGTGATATATTTCCATCTGAGCTCAAGCATGTGTATTTTAACTGATATCAACCATTAAAATGTTAAATTTGTGTGGCTAATGTCTATATATTTTACTGGGTGTTTTTTTTTTTTTCGCCCAAAAAAACAAAAACAAAACATAAGCCTTTGTTTTTCTGGGGGTGAAAAATTCATCATTCTCTGATTTTCACCAAATTCACACCTTGAGTTAAGGAGGTCAAGACTAACACAGGGGTGAACTTAGTTTCATCCTCTCACACTCCAAAGCTGAGATCTGAGCGCTTTAGTGTGTTTGAACTGTACATGTCCATTACATTATAACAGGTATAAACAGTTGTTCCCTCACCAGTCTCTCTTTTTCTCTCTCACCATGTTTATAAGACAAAAACAAACAGGTTCCAGAGAAACCACAAAGTGTAAACTCCTCTGTCTTGAAGAAAACTTAAAGGTATTGCTTCATCTCTGACTGTTACAAAGCACTGACACTGGAGACTCCTTCCATAAATTTTAATTAAATGTGTCCTGGCGGAGAGGGTAGATGTTTGTGTTTTGTTACATTGGAATTGTTATATATTTATATCAAGTGAGAATGTAACTGCTATGCATATTTATATATCCAGATGTTGATCCTTGAGGACAATAAATTGTTTGTTTATACATGAAAAAAATAAACATCTCCTTACAGAAAACCATACGAATGATTACACACATTTTTCAATCCGTTTATGTGGACAAGTCCCTGTGAATGAGCTGTTACTATATACATGATAATGTATTAGAACGAGTGCATTAATATAAACCTGTGATTCACAGCTGCACTATTGTCAGAGCTGCTGTTATAGAAAATTAATCAACACCTTCTGACCAATCACAAGCCAGAATTCAGCAGCAGCATGGTGTAAATATCTATATAAGATAATAGAAAGTATAATAAACAGATTATAAATTAAGAAATGATAAATGAAGGTCATAGCTATACATGTTGAGATTCTCACTATACTTAACTGAAATTAATTATTACTATTAGTTATTAATAAATGCAAAACACATTATTGAGTTTTAATAAAGATGAATTCCTTTCACAGTCTTGTCATCAGTCTCTCTTCAGTAATGACCATTTAAAAGCATTCTGAAGGAACTGTTTTCCTGTGTAAGCTACAATTATTTCATTTATGCCCAACACCAGGCCTGTGTCTCAAAAAGTGCACTTGTGTGTTCTCACTCAGTGAGGTCTAGTGCACAAGCCACACATGGATGATGAACCAAAACTAGAGAAAAATAACATGTGGAACACCTTTTACACTCTGCACAGATTCCCAATCTGATCTATGTAGGGGTTGGGGTTGGGCCATCAGAGGGGCAGAGCTATTGCTTACATTCCAATACACCAAGCAAGTAGAACACCATGACACAGGTGCAAATCAGGAGTGAATGATTTATAGTGAATGTTTTGGGTTGTAAAATTTGTGGGTGTAAAAGCTGTTCTGCCCCTGTCTCGGTGCTGCCCCTATTCCATCTCTGCCCCTGTTCATCTGCTATTCTGTCCCTGTTCTGTCCCTGCTCCGGCCCTGTTCCACCCCAGCCCCTGTTCTGCCCATTCTGCCCCTGTCCTGCCCCTCCCCCTGTTCTGACTCTGCCCTCTCCCTGTTCCTCTCCCTATCCATGTTGGCTCAGACCTGTGTGGTGATGCATGCTAATCTTTGAAACGGAACCGAACCACAATCATCTGTCTATTAGATAGTGTAGACTACAACATCTAGAATCTAGAACTCTCAGGTGGTTTTCAGGCATCTCTCTGGAGGAACCAGAGTAAAAACATGTTAACTATCAGAACTGGTTCCAAAACAGAACCCTTTTAGAGAGCAAAGAACCTTGAAGAACCCTTTTCTTAGAGCTCTCCGGATCAGCAGAACCGTTGAAGTTCCTCGTGAAACTCTGTTGCAACATAAATGTTTCCTAACGTCCAGGAAGTGAAAGTTCTAGTGGAAGTGATGTAAAAGAGCAGATAAGTATTCGTTTCTTCTGTTCAATTTACTATAATTTAGGTGGCAATATGGCTGTTGTGTTACTATGGTAACAGCGCGAGCCTGTAATGAAGTGCTGACGTGTCAGAGCGGAAATAAAGCGCTTTTAAACACGACATTTCCCGGATGGTTAACGAGAGAAACGCGCGTGCGGCCACACTGAGCATACGCCTTGTGACAGTGTGCAGTATTGTTCTTTTCTTTAAAAAATTAGTGTAATAAAAGACTCTTTCTTTTAAAAACACGCTTACCCCCCCAACACCATTAGCCTCCCCCCCTCCAATTCTCCCACCCCCGTCCTCTTTCAGACGGAATAAAGAGAGAGAACTCGGTGCAGGATTCAGAGCTGTAGCTCCGGGACAGCACGCGTGGCAGATTGCAGGCTAATTAGTTTAGTGTGAGTTTAATTTGATTAAGTTTGCACAGCTCCAGTTGGGCCTGGCCCTGAGAGCGCGCGCACACCGGGACCCGAGAGCTCCGTGATCTGATTAGTGTGTTTGGCGAAGCTGCTCCTCCGCGCGCGCCCGTTTTTTTATTTTTTATTTTCCCTCCCCGCGACCGGCTTTAGAACCAAGAAATGGACCCATACCCCCCCGCCCCTCTCTCGCTCTCTCTCTCTCTCTCTGTCTCTCTCTCTCGGGACCACGTCTTCATCCCATCTCATATAGCCCCGTTTTAATGTAATGTTTTTTATTCAGTAATGGCCATTTCAGTCCAAAAACTAAAACCTGATTTAGGTTATAAATGGAGCAGCGCGTGCAGCTTTTATAATATTGAGCGAACAGGACCAGTCTGTAAATTTCACAGAAAAAGTAAAGAGGGAAGAGAAGAGATCTGTGCAAAAATACAATAATTTAGTGTTCACTATGACAAAAATATATGACAATACTCACACAAGGAACTCTAGATATAACCAGAATGAGTACTCTAGATATAACCAGGACCGGTACTCTAGATATAAACAGGACCGGTACTCTAGATATAAACAGGACCAGTACTCTAGATATAAACAGAATGGGTACTCTAGAAATAAACAGAATGGGTACTCTACATATAAACAGAATGGGTACTCTAGAAATAAACAGAATGGGTACTCTAGATATAAACAGGACCAGTACTCTAGATATAAACAGGACCGGTACTCTAGATATAAACAGAATGGGTACTCTAGAAATAAACAGAATGGGTACTCTAGATATAAACAGGACTGGTACTCTAGCTATAAACAGAATGGGTACTCTAGAAATAAACAGAATGGGTACTCTAGATATAAACAGGACTGGTACTCTAGATATAAACAGGACTGGTACTCTAGCTATAAACAGGACTGGTATTCTAGATATAAACAGAATGGGTACTCTAGATATAAACAGGACCGGTACTCTAGATATAAACAGGAC
>CM074987.1:4877441-4889655 GCA_037576825.1 Pangasius krempfi
AGGACTGGTATTCTAGATATAAACAGAATGGGTACTCTAGATATAAACAGGACCGGTACTCTAGATATAAACAGGACCGGTACTCTAGATATAAACAGAATGGGTACTCTAGATATAAACAGGACTGGTACTCTAGATAAAAACAGAATGGGTACTCTAGATATAAACAGAATGGGTACTCTAGATATAAACAAGACCGGTACTCTAGATATAAACAGGACCGGTACTCTAGATATAAACAGAATGGGTACTGCAGATATAAACAGGACCGGTACTCTTATGAAAATAAATCCAACCAATTTTAATTCAACTTTTTTAAAATATTTTAAAAAATGCACTGTATAAATTATCATGACGTCATTCATTGCAATTCCGATATAATTCTTGGTGTGCGCGCGCAAGTGTAACGTCTGAGTTGTTTATGATTCAGTGTGATATAAAGCTCACTTGTGTGATATTCTGATTCAGGGGTGTCCAATCTTATCCGTAAAGGGCCAGTGTAGGTTTTCATTCCAATCAGGCAGTTTAACCAGACCTGTTTAATCAGTTGATCCTGGCATTCAGTAGACTCCTCAGTAGGCTACTGCTTGGTTGGAATGAAAACCTGCACCCACACCGGCTCTTTCCGTATAAGATTGGCCACCTCGGTCTAATTACACTGCGCGCGCAGTTACTGTGCTAATATCTGTTTCTCCTGTTCTGTTCTATAACTTTTACTCCGGTACTGGTGTGTGTGTGTGTGTGTGTAAGTAAGTAAGTAAGTAAGTAAATAAATAAATAAATAAATAAATCGACGTATAATAGAATGTTCATTATCATTACCGTGGTCAGAGCGGAGTTAAAAAGTTAAAACAGTTTCCACCAGAAAGAGCAACGACCGGTTAATCTGTTCAAAGCGTGCGCCACCCTCTTTAATCCGGGTTTTAACTCCTCGGGAGTTTTTGAACTCTTCACTGTTTAAAATTCATTGCTGATTAGTGGACACACACACACACACACACACACACTTTGTGTAAATAAGAGGCGGGAAGTGAAGGGCACTGGGAGGTTTTTGCGTTTTGATTGACAGGCCGCGGGTTTGCAGTGAAAGTCCAGGTCTTAACTCTGGCATGAATCATCTGATCGATGGAGAAACGGATAGGAGCAGCAAGAGAAACAGGAGGAGGAGGATGAGGACTTTTTAATAAAATTGCTCCGACATGTTCAACTTTCCCCTCAAGTGGCTCGATTAATTTCTCATAAAGATTTAGTCTTTAAAACGAGCCGCTGTTTCTGCTTCGCCATCAGAAAAAGACCATTTCAGACAAAACTGAAACAGACGGTGGGGTAAAGTGGGGGAGGGTGGGGGCTAAAGGGGGGGTTACTTCCCGAACACTAATTGAATTCTCTTTCGTTGGAGTTTGACATTAATGGCATCCGATGCTCGTGCCATTAAAAGGAGAACGGGGCCCCGCGCGCCGGTGACGGTGAGGCTCGAGGCAAGACTCCGGTGACCGATCGCTCGTGAATGCAGATTGGTGTAATGAAGAGCAAGATTGATGAAAAAAAAGGGGCGGGGCCAGAGTGAAGGATAGATGGAGAGAGAGAGAGACAGGTAGAGAGAGAGAGAGGCAGAGAGAACACACTGTACACTACTGCACAATAATACAGAATAATTAAATACATATATACACTAAAGGCATGTTGTGACATCAAACATGTGAAGTATAATAACAATAAATTATATGCAATTAATAAACAAATGTTAACTTTTATTATTTTAACACAATATATCTAATCTCAGGACACAGTATGATTTTTATTCTTCTTTTTCCTCATCTCCTTTTCTCTCTCTCCCTCCCTTCTCTCTCTCTCTCGCTCTCTCACTCTCTCTATCTCTCTCTCTCCTCCATCCCTCTGCTCTGATTCCACATGTACAGCTGGTTAGTGTTAGTGTACATGTCAATAAAACTGTATTGAATTGAGTTTAGTTAAATTGAAAGAAGGAGAGAAACCGACCAGGAGAACGGGCACGCGCACCGCTTTATGGGCACGCTCGCGCTTGTTCGGTGACCCAGACTGCGCGAGACAACGCTGCTCAAATTCATCACCTTTCAGTTCAACATTAGCATTTCAAATTAAGATTAATTAAAAAAAAAAAAAAGATTCCGTTTTGTTTGCCTATTTAGAAAATAAATAAATAAATACATTCTTTCGAGTTTAATTTTTCATCTATTTAAACTTAATATTAATTAATCAGATAATTTTAAATAAATAACTTGAAATATTCAAATTTATAAATCAAGATTTAAAATACGTGTTTGTATTTTTTTTAAATGAGGCGGTGTAAAATAAATATTAAAAATATTAAAATTAAAACGAATAAAAGGAAGCTGTAATTAATTATTACATAAACTCACGCTGATGAATATATATTAACTTTAAGTCATCATTAGCATCATTAGCGTTCTGAATCTGAACATCAGCCTGAGTGTTTATTTGCTCAGTGTTTAACCTCTGAAGCAGCTGCATCTCTCTGAGTGAGACAGGAAGAGCGGAAATGTGATGCAGCACTCGGTGAAAGGTCTTATTTCAGAAAAGCAGCTCTCGGTGTGCGCGCGCCGCCGGTATGTATGCGCCGCGTCATCGCGTATCCTGCTCAAGGGCGCGAGCTGTCCACGGTGGCAGAAACAAAATGTGCACCGGAAACGCGCGTAATTTGCCCGGTGATGGATAGCGCGCGACGGGAGAAAGACGCCTTGCATTACCGAAATGCAGCGTGACGAAAGCGCCTCGAGAGAGAGGGACTGTGCTGAACGGGAGCGCGCGCTCAAAAAGAGGAGGTGGAAGAAGATGGCTTGGTGATCCGAGCACGAGACTAAACACACTGAACATCTCAAACACTCGGGTCTTCAGCACAAATCAGTGTTTATGAGCTGAGTTAAATTAACCATAGTGTATTCATTCTGTACGCGCACGGGTTTAAACACTGTAAAAGCCAAAAGAGTTAAACACTGCACGAGTTAATCCAACTGTGTACGAGTTAACGGGTTCATCTAATCCTGGAGCCGTTCACTGGTGTTTTATTGTAAGTGTTTAACACTGTCAATCTCAGGAAATGGTGCTGAGCAGCGCGCTCTCAGAATAACGAGCTCTTCAGGTGTCCCTTACGGGGGAACCCTTTAATGTTCTTCCTGAAACTACGGCTGAATGTTAGGGTTCCTCACCAGATAGAGTTCCACCTAGGAGGCTCAGAACCCTTTAGAACCCTTCAGAAGCCTTTAGAGCCCTTATCTCTTCAAAGAACCCATGAAATAGCTGCTTAGGTAACGGTTATATTTATTGATGTGATGATTAATTTGTATTTCACACGACATAAGTTGTAAGAATAATCATGAACGACCGTGTGCTGTTTGGACAGTTAATTTTATTATAATTTTATTAAGAATAATTATTAATAATTAATTGGTTAATGTTATTTTTACATACTGACACACTCTAAAAATATACAAATAAACACACTGTCCCTAATGAAACAACAACAGAATATAATAATAATAATAATAATAATAATAATAATAATAATAACACTTATATATATATAATAACACTGACCATTTATTAGAAGTGATTGCTAAATAAACACTCAGAGTTAAGGGCCGGAAGCTCACACAAAGTCGCGAAGTAGCATGTAGTTCCCGTTACAGAGAACAAAGCAGCAGGTCAGAAGAAAATGATAAAAATCATTTAATATATTAACAAAAAATGACATCTTTGTGTGGTGTAAATTCTGATTTAATTTTAAATTCCAGTTTAAACATTAAACACATATTATTTTATAATGAATTTTCTTTTTTAAATTTAAATATTCATTTCAGTGTGAGCAGCTGTAACATGTGCGTGAGCACAAATTTGACTACAGCTGAGCTTGCTTCATCATCATCATCATCATCATCATTATTATTATTATTATTATTATTATTATTATTATTATTATTATTATTAGATCTTTTCCTACTCGCCGTGTCACGTGATTCTGAAACACAACGAGCTCGTTCCAAGCTGAAACGTGTGAAACTCTGGAGCTCGTCAGTGAGCACTTTAACACCGGTGGGACATCAGCAATAAGGAATATCTGCCTCGTGCGCCCCGTGCGCCGGTAAAGGGTTAAAGCGCGAGCGCTCGGGATGCGCTATAGCGAAGGGGCGGGAGGAGGAGGAGGGCGCGAGCTCTCGAGACATTGTCATGTAAAGAGGGACCACCGCCTCGCTATTGTCTCGCGGACTGCCAAGTTTATTATAAACGCTGCGCGAGCTGCACCGGGCGGAGCAGTACAGAGCGCGAGACAGAGACAGAGAGACAGCGAGAGACAGAGAGCACGAGCGCGCAGAAGACTGTGGATGCATCTGGAGCGAGAAAAGAACCGAGAGAGTGACCGGAGAAAGTCAAACCTTGATCACCGACCACGCCGTCACCGTCAAGCGCCGGAGAGAGTGGAGTTAATTTCATACAGCTTGAAAAAGAGCACGTGCTGCTGTTTGGTACCCGGTGCCATCAGTACCCATACCGTAACCAGCGGACCACCGACTCTGCCCGGAAACCCTCGCCTCGCGCACCCCGTCTCCACATGTACAAAATGGATTACTCGTACCTGAACACGTACGACTCGTGTATGGCGGCGATGGAGGCGTCGGCGTACGCGGACTTCAGCTCGTGCAGCCAGGCCAACACGTTCCAGTACAACCCGATCCGCACGAGTTTCGGCGCGAATCCGGGCTGCGCGCCACTCGGTACAGCCAGCTGCAGCCTCGGAGCGCTGCGCGAGCACCAACCGGCACCGTACACCGCGGGTAAGCACCGGCGCAGTGCCTCTCTCTCTCTCTCTCTCTCTCTCTCTCTCTCTCTCTCGCATTCCAGGTTCTGTGGAAACTGGAGTAAAATCTGACCATTATTATAATAATAATAATAATATTTAATCAATAATTACGTTTATATATTCATACAGAAATAATGCACGAGCTCTAAATAATGCCTGAAATTATATATTCGTTATTATTATTATGATAATGATGATGATGATGATTATTATTATTATTGTTGTTGTTTTTGTTGTATTGTAATAATAATAATCATAATAATAATAATATATGAGTTAATTACATAAATCATATGTAAAGTGAATAACGAGTTATGATGTGACTTCGTTATTTTTACGATCAGTTCATTAAAAACTTCTTTAGAGAAAAAAAATTGAAAGTAAAAAAAGTTTATGAAGCATCGATACTGATCCATACACACTCCTTTAATTTAATTATTTTATAAGCTAAATTAGAGAAAGTCTGTGAGTAAAACATCCCTAAAAAGTAACTAAAAATAATAAGTAATTTTAAAAAACAGGTGGAGAAGGAAACGACACAAAAGGCAACATGTCTAATTTGATAGAAAACGAAGCAGCTATTATTATTATTATTATTATTATTATTATTATTATTATTATTATTATTATTATGTGTGACGTAGTTATAACACAGGTGTCCGCGCGTGCTCTCTGTCTCCTCACAGTCCCGTATAAATTCTTCTCGGACCCTTCCGGTCTGAATGAGAAGCGGAAGCAGCGGCGGATCCGCACCACCTTCACCAGCTCTCAGCTGAAGGAGCTCGAGCGCGTGTTCGCTGAAACGCATTACCCCGATATCTACACCCGCGAGGAGCTCGCGCTCAAGATCGACCTTACCGAGGCCAGAGTTCAGGTTATTATTATTATTATTATTACTATTATTATTATGGACTGTGTGTATAAACTTTTCCATCTGTGTATAATAAACCGGAATAACGGATAACCGGATTAATAATGTTCAGGATGTTTATCATTTTAGGGGGATGGAGCTGAATTTAAGGTTCTTTAGTTCATGTTTTAAAAAAATTTCCTGAAGGCACTTTAAAGGTTCCGCTGATGAGGCAAATTAATAAATTCATAAATTCATAAACACCTGAAACATTTTCCAGGAAGGTTGTTATTTTAAGTCTGAAAGTTAAATTTATAGTATTAACGATTTAGATCAATAACGACGTGTTTTTTTTTTTAACGCGTATTTGCGCAGGTGTGGTTCCAGAACCGACGCGCAAAATTCCGCAAACAGGAGCGCGCGGCCAACGCAAAGGGCGGCGGAAACACCGGAAACGCCAGTGTTACATCCAAGAAACCAGGCGAGGCGCGCGCATCCTCCGAGGACGACGAGTCTAAAGAGTCCACGTGCAGCCCGACGCCGGACAGCACGGCGTCTTTACCGAGCTCGGCCAACACCACGGGCAGTCCGGGCACGAGCAGCCTCAGCCCCAGTCCGTCTTCCGGCGGCTTTGGCAATGCCTCGAGCTCGCCGTCCGTGCATCACGCGCTCAAATCTCCCGCGTGGCCCGGTGTCGGTTCTGCTGCTCCCGCTCCCGCTCCAGACCTGCTAAAAAGCTGGCAGCCGGGAGACAGCGCGAGCGCAGGACCGTTCGCAGGTGTGCTCTCCTCCTTCCACAGAAAACCGGGCGCGCTCAAGAGCAACCTGTTTTAAATACACACACACACACACACACACACACACCTATCGCGTAGATTACTCTCCTCTCTCTACCACTTCCGGCTGTATTTGATTTGATTTTTTATTTTATTTCCGTTAGAGCTGGACTCCCGGTTATTATTTATATGATCATGTTGGACTCGGAGGCGCTTCCCATCTCTGTGTGAGTTTCTTTCCGAAAATCCGCTCTGAGCAGGGCGCGTCAAAAATCAAACATCATTCACACTTTATTCAGTGCGGTTTGGGACAGAGCAACCGGTGTGTGAAACCGCGACATGACGACATAGTGCACTAGTCTGAAACATTTTTAAATCTAAAAAATAAATAAATAAAAATGCCGATTCAGTTGGAACAGAATCCACCTTCAATGTAAGGATTAGGGATTAGGGAACAGGGCTCTATCGCTTACACAGGGCGGGTGTTCCCTTTTGGACTATGCGCACTTAAGAGGGTCCCTAAAAAAGAAGACAGTTTCATCCACACTTACTGAAAGAACCTGCCTGTCTCACACATTCACCATTCACTCCAATAAATCTATATAAACTTTCTAAAGATTACAAGGTTAGGGGTGGAGCTAGGGCGTGGTTAGGGTGGAATTGGGGCCGGGTTATGGGTGTGGTTAGCGTTCTTAAATTTTCTTGTGAAATGACCAACACTTTCAATGATTCACTGATTCAAATCTGAATAGATTTCCGATTTCTGAACCGGAAGAACTTCACAGAATCACTGAGTCGATTTTATTCGCACTCGGCTCACCTTAAGACATAAAGTGCACTACTCAGGCTGTAAAAAATTATTTTGTAGCTACTTTAATACAGCTTTTTAACAATTCAGCTGATTGTCCATTTTTTCCCTACAAAGTGCACTACAGAGAGTGTAGAAGTCTTTATTTATGTAGTGTGTTTAATACGGAGACATTTGGGACGAGGCCTTTATTTGAGCGAGTCCCAGAAGAGAGTTTACGGAACACAGTCAGGAGAAAGTAAGTGTAATCGTTACGAGCGACTTCTTTCCACATTACAAAAACTTTTGAGGAAATAAAAAAGGTTCGATCCAATTAGCAGCGCAGTGTTCCTCACTGGGTCGCGTCCCAAACCGCTCTTTACTCCCTCACTACACTCCAGAAAAGGTCCTTTAGATGGTCTATGCCATAAAGAGAACTATTTTTAATTTTCATTTTAATTTTTATAGTTCGCAGCGAACCGATCTCAACACTTTCACAAAGAGAACCATGGAAGAAAATTCTTCAGTTCATCAAAATTTCTTTAAGGAACCAAAAAGCTTCCTTTGTAAGTTTTTGTTCTGCGGTGTTGTACATCGAGAATTTGAATAAGTCTGCATTCTGCAGCTGGTGTAGTGCACTCTGTGTCTAACACAGAACCTGTAATGATTCTTTATTCTGAGATTCAGCCTTTAATTCAGGAAAATGTCACACTGCATCAAATGAGCCGTTTATCCTGGAACAAAGTGCGTAATGCATCATGGGCATAATTTCCGTGACTGCAATGTCACAATAACGTGGACCTTTTTGTTTTAGCATTAGCACACAAAGCTAAGCTGCGTCCCAATCTGCAGTGGTTCATTCTGCTTTTCACTTTTCCGCATGAGTGTGATTCCTCAAACTGAGCAAATTAACACTAATTTATTGAAATAAAGGGAGAAACTGGGAGTTGTTTTTCATTTTCTTATTTTTTTAAGCAAACCGTATTACTTTTTTTTTTTTTTCAGTAGGCCTCCTAAAATACTAGAACATGAAAATATTTTGTAAATAGTAATATAAATATTGGGTAGTTTCTGATTTTTATTCTGGTGCTGCTTCTTTCACACCGCCGCTCAGAGGGGCCGCGTCCCAACTCTCACACTTCCTCACTACCTAGTGTGTTTAAATAACACTCTGAGGTGGTACTACCATAATGTTTAGTGCCACAAAGTGTGATTTGGGACACAGCCTGTTTAATCCGTTCATTAAAGGCACTGTGTAAAAGTGGACAAAAATAAACTCCATTTAAAGATCTGTCTCTGTGTGAGATTTAATTCTGCAGCACACCTTCTTTATCTTTATAGAAACTTTACATAAACTTATTCGCGCAAACATTAAATCCACATTACTATTTGTTAACAGTTTAATGAAAACAATTTCATTAACATTTAAAGAATCTTGTGTGTGTAAATGTGAATCACAGGCCGTGGCGTCGCTACAGTGTTTGGGCCCCCTGACAAATTTCTACTGCGGGCCCCAAGCCTGCCCCCACTCCGCCCCAATTATATTACTGCAACGTGTAACAACAATTTTATACACATGATCATTATTAATAAGCATAATAAGTATTGCGAATTCAGTAAGAGACAATAAAGAACTAATTTAAACAACAACAACAAATCTTGTTTTCTAAAGCTCCTGCCAAATAACTCAAATAAATCTTCTTGAGTGGTTATTCCTGACACGGTGTTTGTTTCTGACACACAAGGGATAGTTTATAGGTTTTTAAGGAATAGATTGTAAAAGAACAATTAACTTTTATTAACTATTATTATTATTATTATTATTATTATTATTATTATTATTAGTAGTAGTAGTAGTAGTAGTAGTAGTATTCACTGAGTGAATAATCAATTTCACATACCAGCTCCAGAAAAAAAAAACGTGGAAAATATCTAAAACTGATCTTGAGAACCAAATCCGTTCTATTCTGAATAAATCATTCAGACTGGTTTTATCAGCAGGATTCTCCAATTCATTGAAATGAACCGGCTCAAACAAACGATTCACTCACGAATCGGACATCATTACAGCACTTCTCTCGTGAACTCACCCGGGATAATTAAAGCGGATTTATCTGATTACAACGTAGGCTTCGATCGATTCCTCATAGAAAGCTGCTGCAAGGCTTCAGAGAGCTTAAATAGCTATATATACACAAGAGCTGACTGGATTAGTCATTATTGTCGGTTTAATGGAGCTTTTCAGTCTTTCTTGAAGCTCAAAGGTCCGTTACCGTTATGCTCGATTGCATGGAAAAACAATACCAAACATACATTCTTGGAAATGTTGTGTTCCAGCTTCCAAGGATTAACATCGGTAAATGATAGGATTTTTTATTTTACGTTAATTATATTAAATAACACACCCCAGATTTATTCTGACAGCTTCATACAGGCTAGCTTCAGACTCACAGCACAAATTAGGAAACATAAATCACCTTCAGAAAAACTGGGTGACTAGCTGTCTTTCCCGTCCTGCCCTTTCCTCTTTTTTTCTGTTTTTCTTTCCTCTTTTGGTGTTCAGATTTGGCTGCTCCATCTCTTGTCATCTACCTGATGCGTGTAACGAGTCACAACTGTGTAGCCGCGCGAACGTCTGAAGGGGACACACACGCACTCGGCGCAGGCTGAGGCCACTCACTATACGTGCTTCTTAATAGCTTACTTGTGCTAAGAGGTCATTTAAATACCAAAAATCATACGTGAAAGTATGGGGTCCTGCTGGGCCCCTTGTCTGACCAGGGCCCTTAGACTCGTCCCAACCTTCCCCCCGTTCCGGCGCCCATGTTCACAGGAAAGAGAAAAGCTGTTTTTCACACTGTTTTAAGTAGATTCACAGAAAGAGCGATCTGTAGTGGAACTTTCTGACTGTTAACTAAACTAAATGTTTTTAAATCTTTTACAACAATTTCATAATTTCAATTTTCTACATTTCTTTAAAATCTTCAGATAGTGACTTTTTTTTTAAATAAAATATTTATTTATAAAGCCTTTCTGAAACAGCTTATTTAGAACGATTTTTAACACAGAATCATTTAGAAGACAACAACAACATCAACAATAATAATAAAAAACAGAACACATTCCGCGGTTTATTTGGTTTGACCAGACTGTCCTTCCACATTTTCATAAACACCGCAAACATTTTATCTACTTTATTTCTGTGATTTTTATTAACAAAACAAAACAAAAAGCCTGTAGCATGAAACTCTAAGAAGCGCATTTTTGATAATTTACACAATTTGATATTTTGATAGTTGGCTTCAGCATTACAATATATAAAGAAGCATGACGATTTTACCGACTCGACAGGTAGAACACCTGTTTACTGATGACGTCACGGGCGTTAAGGATGAACTCGGTACAGTGGTGGAATTCTGTCTCAGTGTTGCACATCACTTCAGGGCTCTACTCGTTTCTTTCTCTCTCTCTCTCATACACTCACACACACACACAGCTTTACGCACTCATTTCAGCTCCTGTAATTTTATTTCCAAACTCCGGCTGTCAGTACAAATACACACTACTCTGCTGTTAGAAATAGCTCACTTCTATTAAACTACGATGTGACTGGACCGCCAATAAACAAAATCACGTGATCGAATTAGACGCGTCCTATTGGATATAACGAGTTTCCTAGAACTCCCACATCTCGCCAAAATCAGGAAAATAATTCAATATTAATATATACATACATTTAATAAAAGTCAGTTATAACCATTAAATTTATTTAGCTTTATTTGTCTGAAAGGAATAATTCATTTTTATTGACACTGAAGATGACACACACACACACACACACACACACACACACACACCAGCTGAAGTATTTTACACTTAAACAATTTACAGTAATAAACTATATACCAAGAAACAGGTGGAGAACATTAAAACAGGTGAAATAAAAAGGCACTACGGTAAACAATCAGCTCCCAGCGTGCAGTGTGTGTTTTTATCATTTACAATTCCATAAAATATCCAGCTGCTCAGCAATGAATCATCACTATATCAGTATTATACAGCTCAGCCTTCCTCATTATAATATTAATTCATGTTGGATTAATTTGCTGACATTAACATAAATACTTAATATTATCATTACCATAGTAACATTAATTTTATGTAATGTGCTGGATTCTACTTTTATTAATAAATGAATCACTGATTGTTTTGTTGCACAGGGGTTTAAAAATGCAAAGAATGAGATTACTACAGAATAAGTTAAAGCAGATATTAAAATGATTAAAAGTACAACACACACAACCTTATATAATAAATACACAACTCAGTGTTACACAGTGAGGATATTAAACTCCATTAAAGTCTATTCATTGTCATAAAGACAGGTTAAAGCTAGACTTGTCTCTCAGGGAGAACTGTGAACTCCAGACAGTTTCCCCATTCAGAGAGGGTTCCAAGTACCTTTAACTGTCCAAGTTCCTCTTTACAATTCCCTGTTTTCTTCTACTGTAAAAAGTGTCTTGGTCAGAAGTCGATGAATGAAATTCACCGTAAGAACTTCATCCACACTTTGATATTCAGTTTAATTTTCATAATTAGAATTAAAATAAATCTCTAAAATCAACTTTATGTAAAAGAAAATTCATACATTTTACCATATAAACTATAATGACAGCCAGAGATCCCTATGAAGCCCCCCCGACCAATCACAGGACGCCGTGACATCAGTCCTTAGTTTTTATTCACATTACGTTATTCTACGCCAATTCACAAATATTAACTTAAAGTCATTAATAAAAACAGAGTTACAAACAGCGACATAAACTGAACACAAAGCGAAAAGTGTTTAAACATTAAAACATGGCACAATTCTTACACACACACACACACACACACACACACACACACACACACACACACACACACACACACACACACACACACAC
>CM074987.1:4921371-4933103 GCA_037576825.1 Pangasius krempfi
GTGTGTTTGGTTGTGGGGTGGGGGGGTGGTGGGTTGGGGGGGGGGGGCGCCCCCGCCCCCGCCCCGCCCGCCCCCCCCCCCCCCCCCCCCCCCCAGACAATAAAATTATTAACATTTCAACAATCAGGACAGAATGATTTCAGAGTCATGAAGGTAAAGGGTTAAACTTCTATGGCTGCACTGCTTGAGGTGTCCACACACACACAGAGAGAGTTTTGTTCTTCCTGTTCTCTCTCTCCTTTACTCCACCATTAGAATACACCAACCACATGACTGATCCTGCTTCACGTTACGCACTCACGCATACACACACTCACACAGATGTGGAAGTGGTGTCTGACTCGGCGTGTTTCAAAAGCCACTGTAATTTGTGAATTTTAATGTGATGAAGTTCACACACATGCAGTGAACACATGACTCATCTCACACAGAACACGAAGCCTCTTATGATAGAATGCTACATCCACACACACACACAACACACCATACTGGAAAAACTACATTAAATTACAGAAAGCTAACCGTGGAAAAAGAAACACTACAAGCTACATGCTAATTACAATTACTCCACTGTCTGTTCTGTGTCCTGATTGGTCAGAAGGTGTTGATTCATTTTCTATAACAGCAAATCTTACAGTAGTGCAGCTGCAAATCACAGGTTTATACTAATGCACTCGTTCTAATACTTTATCGTTTCTATAGTAACAGCTCATTCACAGGGACTTGTTCAGTGGATGCGCCACATAAATGAATTAAAAACGTGTGTAATTGTTGGTATAGTGGAGATGTCCAGTGTCTGCGCTTTGTAACAGTCAGAGGCAAAGCTGTAACTATGTTTTCGGACATCTTTGGGACAGAGCAGTTTAAGATTTGTGGTTTCTCGGTAACATGACAAGCTGCGTTTTTTGGCTTATTAACTTGAATAGAGGGAAAAAGAGAGGCTGGTGAGAGAACAACTGTTTGTGGCTATCATATAAGTGAGATAAGGAACTAAATTGTTTCACCAAAGTTCCACAACATTAATGTATTAACTGTAAACAGATAAAAAGGATGCTGTATTGTAATAAATAAAAATGGTCATTGTTGGTAAACAATGTATTTAATTGATTATTCAAAAGCTAAAGAAGATGCATGTAACAGATTTGATCTCCTGAGAAAGCTGTTTTTCTTATCTGTGTGTTGTAGAGTGGTGAGCAAGCTGACCTGCTGAATCATCCTGGACACCATGGAGGCACTCTGTTGATCAAACACCTTGGACAGGATCTCCAATCCAGACAACACCTTATCCACCTCTCTGAGAGAGACAGACAGACAGACAGACAGACAGAGAGAGACACAGACAGAGAGAGAGACAATGACCGATGAAATAAATAAGTGGAATATAAGTCTACTAGGAGGAAATAAAATGGGAAAATAAAAATAAACAAATGACTGAATAATTAAAATAAATATAATTCACAGAATAATTTGTTCATCATCCATGATGTTAGAAATAAGGTTCATTGTGGGTTCTTTACCTGCTTAAGGGGCCTAGTTTTCTAAAAAAAGGGAGAGGGGAAACCCTCTGTTGTAGAGTTTTACATAAAACTTTTAAGGGTTTAGGGCACCTATCTGTCCCCCTGAAAGAGGACTCTCTGTGTGTGTGTGTGTGTGTGTGTGTGTGTGTGTGTGTGTGTACCCATGCAGGCGTTTGCAGGATGACACCAGTGTTTTGTTGAGATGAGGCAGACTGCTTGCTCCCTGTTTAACTGCTTCCAAATCCAACGCATAGCTGCCCTTCAGATACTCATGAGAGATTGTACTCAGCCCATTCCCTACTGACACACTGAGAGTCAGACAGGCAGAGGGAGAGAGAGACACAGGAAAAGAAAGATAGGGAGCGAGAATAGATTGGAGGGAAAGATAGAAAGAGAGAGAGAGAGCGAGAGAGAGAAAACCAAAAATATTTACGTTATGATGTGATATGACTATTCATATACACATTATAAAATGACAGTGTGTGTACATAAGTGTAAAACAATACTCAATTTTTCAGAGCAGGATTAGATGGAGGAGGGGCTTACCTCTCTGTGGGCGTGTCTATACTGACAAGGGCAGAGCTACAGGAGCCAGTCCGAGGAGGAAGGGGCGGTTTCTCATCCTCCCCATCTGTGAAAAACACACACACACACACACACACACACTATTTGAGAAAGCTGTCCATATTTTGATACTGTATGATTTATTATTTAGCACACTAGAGACAACTCTGTGGCATTAGCCAATGTATTTTGATTGGCTGCTCAATCACATGTCCGATATCACTTGTTGCTGCGCTTCAAATTTGACATCACACTTTTTCCAGAGCCTATTCCTTCCAGAAGTCACATAACATGCACTAGATGCCTCTCTCTACTACACCAAGTACCGGAACATTTGACTGCTCAAGATCGGCACCAATGGGGACTATACTGTACTCAGGGTCGGGGCTGGTAGCACTGCTCCCTGCTGATTGGTTATACAGTGTGATTGATAACAGTCTCAGCATTAGTGATTTATTTCAAGAAATAATTAACAGTAATCTGAAATCTTCATCCATGTTGGACTTAACAGTGATGTCATTACACTGACTTTTACTGTCGTCATGGAGACCACTTCCACTGTCTGTCCAACTGGAGAATACATATAGAATACTCATTAAAATGACTGGGCTCTATTTTTGACTGTCCAGTTCTCTCCACAGGGTTTATCTCTGTTTGTGTGTGTTTGTGTACCCGAGTAGTCTCTCTCGTCCATACATTCCTCTCGCTCCACAGGTAGCAGCAGGGTGGTGACAAGACCCTGATTAGGCTGAAGGTAGAGCTGAATCAACTCAGGTAACGTCTTAAACCTCTTTGGCTGCACTCCCTGAGATGTCTACACACACACACAATGTAGAAAGACAAATTTCATCTCTCTTGGTTCATGATACTAACAGACGCAGTGTAGCTACTGCTAATGTTCACTGTGCCATTACAACATAATTCTCATTAATATTCATTCATTTTTCAGATTCATAATCAGATTCCTTTCAGCAATTAAAATAAATGCAGTTTTTAAGGAAGTGTGTGTGGGTGTGCGTTATAGGATATTTGGTGGATCAGGGCTCCCAGCTGTTCAGGGCAGCCACTGCAAAGACACAGTGAGTCTGCTGTATGATCTATAGCCACAACACACAAACAGTATTACCTGCACTGCTAGGAAGTTCTCCTCATCAGGTAGGATTCTGTATGTGTGAACATGCTTCTGGTATCTACAGAAGAACAGAATAAACCGATCAGTCTCACACACACGCACAACCAGACTACCGAGCTCTTATCCACAACCCAGTGTGTGTGTGTTAGAGAGAGAGAGAGAGAGAGAGAGAGAGGATGAAAAACAGTGTCTGTAAGCATAAACCTGTTGATCTCCATCAAACCAGCTGTGCTCACACACACACACACACACACACACACACGTGCACCTCATTTCATTATCAAACACAGTGGTTGAGTGACTTACACATCAGCAGTGCTTTAGTCAACACACACACACACACACACACACACACACAGACAAGCACAGACATATTTGGTAGTCAAAACTTCACTGGACTTGGTGTGAGCGTGTGTTTGTGTGTGTTCTATAATTAACCAGCCGTTTATGCCACAGGGCATGTCACTATGGTAACTGGCCAGTGCAGTGAGGCACACTGCACCCACAAGACACACACCTGCCTTAAAGGCACACTGCACCCACAACACACACACTCAACTGCCTTAGAGGCACACAGTACCCATAACACACACACACGACACACACACCACTGTGTTAACAGCACACTGTACCCACAACATACACAACTGCCTTAAAGGCACACTGCACCCACAACACACACAAAACTACTGTGCTCAAAAATGTGCCTTTTTTTAATATTGTGCACTGTGTTGTAATCTACAAACAAAAACATTCTACATTCCAAACATTTCCACAGTGGCATTCCACCTTAATAGACTCATTAGGAGGTGGGTCATTATCTCCCCAAATGTGAAAGACATCATTATTCATGGCCATTGACACTCCCTCACATACAGGCTTTATAAAACAAAAAGTATCACCCAAGAGTTAAATCAATGCATTGTTTTATGCGAATGAATGAACAGGATGCTTCTCACAACCTGTGGTAACAATGACTCTGGTTTATATAATCCAGTATTCAAAAGTCTTCTGAAAATATATTTAGTATGTGTTTTATGGCCCTCTCAATGTCCTTAAATTTTTTTTTTTTTACTAAACTTGATTTTCTCAAATATACAAACATGTACATACATGTTGCTCACATATTATTGTAGCAAAAAAAAAATTGTGATGAATATGGTGTAAAGAGAGTTTTGCCATTAATATGCTATAAGTAAATGAAATAAGAACAAATGTCAGGACATGTCAAAACATCTCCAGGATCCAAAAAATGGCTCAGACTCCTAAGGGTTAAAGGCACACTGCACCCGCAATACACATAAACCTACCTTAAACGCACACTGCATCCACAACACACACACACACACACAATTGCCTCAATGGCACACTGTACCTACAAAACACACAACTGCCTTTAGGTACACTTCACCGACAACACACACAACTGCCTTAAAGGTACACTTCACCCACAACACACACAACTCCACTGAGCAACTCTCGACTGAGTGGAGTACTGAGCTGTTCTACATTGAGCGGAGTTCTCTGACACACTGCACCCACAACACATACAACTGTTTTAAAGGCACACTGCATCCACAACACACACAAAACTCCCTTAAAGGCAAACTACACCCACAACACACACACAAAACACATCTGCCTTAAAGGCAAACAGCACCCACAACACAGAAGTACCTTAAAAGCACACTACACACAACTGCCTTTAGGTACACTTCACCCACAACACACGCAACTCCACTGAGCAGAGTATTGAGCTGCTGTTCATCGACTGGACTACTCTGATAAACTGCACCCACAACACAGACACATCTGCCTTGAAGGCACACTACACCAACAACACACACACACACAACTGCCTTAAAGGCACACTGCACCAACAACACACACACACACAACTGCCTTAAAGGCACACTGCACCAACAACACACACAACACAGACACATCTGCCTTGAAGGCACACTGCGCCAACAACACACACAACTGTCTTAACTGCATCCACAACACACACAACTACATTGAAGGCACACTGAAGCCATAATACTCACACACACACACACAACTACCTTAAAATCACACTGCACCCACAATACACACACACATGTAGAAAATTACATTACAACTTATTTTTAATTACAAATTAAATTGCATTACAACTTGCCACTGTTAAACTTCTACTAACTAATGGGACTGTGTGAACTCTAATATTTTTTTTGTTTTGTAAAATATTTGTGTGTGTAAACCAAGAAAGTGGACTGTGTAACAAACACAAAGCTGCGCTAAAATGCACTAAAACCTACTTATTGAACTGTTACCTCATAACATTTGTTCACATTTACGTTGCTTAGATTTTTCAATATTTCATTTTGTGGCTGTTTTAACAGACCCAAGTAGAAGCTTCACTAAAATGTGCTTGTTTTTATTTATACAAATTTGTTAAGTGAATATTTTTGAGGTTCTTCAGAGAATATTACATAAATGTTCATTTAGAACTGTTCACAAAGAACAGTTCTGCATTCAGGCATCACCAAGATCCTGAGCAGGCAAATAAAACTGCTGCTG
Organism: Pangasius krempfi; assembly: GCA_037576825.1. Classification (NCBI taxonomy): domain Eukaryota; kingdom Metazoa; phylum Chordata; class Actinopteri; order Siluriformes; family Pangasiidae; genus Pangasius; species Pangasius krempfi. Next base: position 4,927,147 of record CM074987.1, read on the forward strand.
AGAGAAAAACCATGTGAAGTGTTTAAAGTGGTGCTGCTATTCTGATCCAAGGCCTCGCAGCAGAACCCAGTAATAACAGAACTTCAGCGCTGAGGTCAGGAGTCTGAGCACTGATGTGGTTTCTGTAGTTTCCACACACTCCAATTCCTCACCCTTCAGACTGAAACACACTCAGACTCCAGATCTGAGAGCAACACTGCACTTTATTTAGTTTAATTCTGTACCCTCATTGGTCAGAAGGTGTTTATTAATTTTCTATAACAGCAGCTCTGGCAGTAGCACAGCTGCAAATCACGGGTTTACATTAATGCACTCGTTCTAACACGTTATTGTTTGTAAAGTAAGTGTGTGAGTTTGTAAGCGTGAGAGTGTGTGCAAGTGTGCGTAAAATGTGTGTAAAAATGTGTGCGCGTGTGTGTAAAGTGAGAGCCACCTCCTGCACTAACAGCTCTGTGAAGCTTTATAAACCCTTCATTAAGCCCTCAGATGTGCAGTAAACAGCCCTGAGCAGCAGAAATGCCGAGTCGCTGGATTGAGATGAGTCCTGACGTGTCTCTGTGGTACCAGCGCCAGGACACAACATCCACCACAGTGTTTTTTTTTTTTTTTAAGAACAAACATTGCATGGGTTCCAGAGTTGTTTTTTAAATTATGTAAAGATTATTATTATAACGTGAGTATAATATCGAGGCAAAAGAAAAATTACATGACTTTTCTGAAACATAACGGATATTTCATTATTTTATAAATCAGAGGTGACAGTAAGCTGCAACAACAGCAATAATAATGATAATAATAATAAAAAATCCTGCTCATGTTTTCAGATGAGAATTTTCAGTTTGGTGTATTTCATGTACACTCATCCCTGTAAATCATTTGCATGCGAAGAACAGCGAAGTGAAGCGCTGCATTCTCTGTGTGTTTGAGGTTCTGGACTGCACAGTACAGTAAAGTAAATATGCAGATGTGTTGTTTTTCTTTTGCACCCTTTAACATGGTAAACTCTATATCAGTAAGATCCAGCATCATTCAGAACCGTCTGACATGCCCACACGGCAGTTCAGTCTGTTGGACATGTGTTCTCTTAATACCTTTCCTTCACAGCTTCTCCAAACTGTGGTAAGCACTGCTGGTACTAACATTTTGTCCACTGTAAATAGCCATTTAGTGGTACCATGCCATCTCGCTTTAAACATGTCTCTCTATGACTTCCTGAGGGATATCCAAATTTGGATGAACTTCCTTCAGCTAAATAAGAGCAAGACAGAGGTTTGAACCCCCTGTCTTCAAATGTACATAATCATATAAATAATCTTGGATGTCTTTGATTCTGACTTAAAATTTGACAAAAGATTAATTCTGTTGCTGTGCAAGTTTTTTCCAATTTAGAACCACTAACAAGATGAAGTCTTTTCTCACATTTAAAGACATGGAGATAGTCATCCATGCGTTCATTTCATCCCATTTTAACTACCGTAATTCTCTTTACTTAGCGGTCAGTCAGTCATCCCTCTCATACCTTCAACTGGTTCTAGAAACAGAGACATGTATAACTCCTGTATATATATCTAACCTTAACCCCAGTGGGTTTCCAGTTAAATTTCAATTTTAAGGTTATACTGTTTGTTTTTAAGGCATTGCATGGATCAGCACCACTTTACATTTCAGACTTAATCTACCCCTACACTACATCAAGTTCTCTTACATCAGCTGGTCAGGCTCTTCTGAATGTCTCACGATCCTGCTTACAGTCAAAGAGTGACCGAGCTTTTTCAGTTACAGCCCCAGAACTGTAGAATAGTTTTCCCCAAATACCAGCACATTTAAGCTCCGTTTAAAAACTCATCTTTTCTATTTGGCCTAGCTGTAAGCTGTGTGGTGATGCAGAGGTGTGCGTTATCTGTTTATTTATTTATTTTTTTCCTTATGTAATTTTGTATGTTATCTGTCTTTTAATGGAAGAGAATGTTGTTGCCTAGTTATGCACACGGTCACCGTAAACAAACTCCTCGCTGCATTTCATCTTTTCTTCATATATTATACCTTGTAGAATTTATACTATATAATTTAATTTAGCATTCCCTTGATTTACTTTTTCCACGTCATTTACACCTCTCTAAAATGCGCCATTGATTTCGGAAAACTCCGCAAACTTCGCAAAACTCCTCCTCCATCGCGCAAGGAGTTGTGGGTAATATTAGCTGAAAAAGTGTCCACGGCTCCACACTTCGAAAATCTACCGGAAATAGTAGACCATCCGGGTACCTTTAGGATACTCGTTTAAAAAAAAAAACTACGATTTGGGATACACATATTCTAATCTCGGATACTATTTAGGACGGATAGTAGGCGAATTGGGACGCAGCATGCGTAATATTCTTTTAAATTACCGATGACGTCAGCTCGCCTGGGTCACGTGATCCAGTCTAGCTCCGCCCCTGTAAGTGCCTTTCAGGTGGGAAAAACTAAATGTCTTAGTAACGCCACACTATAAACGAGCTATACTATAAACGGTCTAAATCCTATATGAAGAAGACAGTGTTTTACTGCGTCAAATCTGCCCAATGTCACAGCTGGTAAAAAGTTTTGCATGTGTTTGGACACAGGAAATAATATTTCAAGCGTCCACCTAAAGTAAAAAGGTCGGTTTTCAGTTAAACACTGCAAACACTCAGAAAAAACTAACACAAACTAAAAGAAACTGGCAGAAATAGTAAAATAAACACATCGCAAATCGGTTTTCTCCGCAAAACACAGCACTTTGTCACCGGGAAGCCCGAACAGAGTGTAGTAATACAGAGAGGTAAATAAATAAATAAAGTACAGATATAGATGTGGCGATAACTCACAGCACACACAGGGCGTAGGCGCCGCTCACACTCTCACTGTCCCGGACCAGGAAGCTCCCATCTCGGCCGGCTCGGGCCAGCAGCTCCTCGGCGGCGGCGCGGCTCAGGTCCCGGTGATACCACAGTGGAGGAGCCGCTCCTCCCCCGCCCGCCATAGTGAACCGTGCTGACGACAAAATGCCACGGGAAGAAAATAAGTATATTTATTTATCCGCTTTGTTTTTTTCCTTTCGGTCGTTGTCCTGGTTTAGCGGCTGAACCCGAGCAGTGAGCGCAGACTCGGCTCCAACTCTGCCTCACAGTCTCCCATCAGCCTTCCGCTAATCTGTTCCTATGTTCCTATGGAAATGTTCCAGCTCAAACATACACACACCAAAGCTGAGGTAATTCTATATTTCAGTGTCCTTGATCATCAATTAAAGTTGTGAATCAAACCAACAACTTTTTAACTCTTCCTTTTTCACTACAGTCAGGTCCTCGGTGAGGCGGTTAGCACTGAGCTAACTTTCCCTCACTTTCCCTCACAGAAATAAAAAAAAAAAAAAAAAATCACAAACGGAGCTGAAACACACGCTTTACCAAGCCTCTCACACACACCGTTACAGAAAACACACTACTGCTGCTGGATTAAAAACATCGACTTTAAATAACTTTTAACAGCGACCTACAAAAACTTTTGAGGATCTCCGGTATGACTTCACAGCTGGAAAACACACATCGCATTTACACACATGTACACATCAATCTAAGAACCAGCTAGCAGCTAAGCTAACTGACACACACGCTGCACAGCACGGATCAAAAAAAAAAAGACAAACTTTTACATGACCACCGATGCAACTGTATCATTCAGAAATGTATGTCTGTGTAAAAATCATAAAATATTATTAATGTTAAAACCAAGAACTTTCTCTAAAGTTCACATTTTCAGTCTTAGCTAAAAAGTCTTCTCTCCCAAAAAGCAGCTATACACGTTTCCTTTCAGTCCAGCAAATAGTAAATTAATGTTTAGAACAACAGCTGAGTTAAATATGACTGTAACTCCGTAAATCCGCTAACACTGTAATGTGTGAATTTGCGGTTATTAATAAACGTCCTGTTTAGAATTTTTTGTGCAAATCGACACCGCTGTCGGTTCCTGCCACTTCCGGGGCGGGGCTTCTACATGAGCACGCCCATTGACTGATATTCTCATACAGACATGAACTTCAATTTAACCCACCAAACAAACAAAAGTTAAAGAGTGGAATAAAGCAAAAGTAAATAAATAAATTTACATTTACTAACACATGTACATACAATAAGACCTGACCTCTTCACCATGTGGACAAATCAGCGGTATTTATAACTTAAAGAACAAATTCTTCTTTTTCTATGATCGTTTATTTAAACGCAGTGACTCTAAATATCTTCTAATTATTGCCTACGCGAACACACACATATGGTGCTAAAATAATAATTAAACAATAAAAACGCTGTCATATTTCACCTTCATCCACACACCAGGTAACATCAAGTGGAAAAACGCTTACGTCATGCAGGGGCATGGTCACATGGGTGGCTTGAAGTTGCAGCTGCCCCCCCCTCCTTGAAACAAGGCCTGCCACCCCAACTCTGACTTCCAGTGCCACCTCTGACAGCTTTATTCTGCTGTGTACTGGATGGATGAATTAACGGATGATGTGTGCAGGTGTTTTGATCAGATCCCTTCTAAGTATCTACAGAGGCAATATTAAGTCAATGCAGTGACTTTATTATGCTAATCAAATATTCTTCTAATACTGATAAATGTGATGGTATGCAGAATTAGTGCTCTCACATCACGGACATGCCACTGATTCACACTGTCTGTAGTGTGCCTGTAGCCTATCTGTAGCTTATCTGTAGCATGACTGTAATGTGTCTGTAGCATGTTTGTAGCATGTCTGTAGCTTATCTGTAGCGTGTCTGTAGCATGACTGTAGCGTGTCTGTGGCATGTCTGTAGCTTACCTGTAGCATGTCTGTTGCGTTCTGTAGCTTATCTGTAACTTATCTGTATCATGACTGTAGCATGTCCAGCTTATCTGTAGCGTGACTGTAGTGTGTCTGTAGCTTATCTGTAGCATGATTGTAGCATGACTGTACCTGTCTGTAGCATGTCTGTAGTGTGACTGTAGCGTTTAAGTAACGTGTCTGTAGCTTGTCTGTAGTGTGCCTCTGTAGTGCTGAATGTCTAGTGGATTTGAAATGGGCAGTGGTGTCCAATGTTATTCAGAAAGGGCTTGTGTGGGTGCAATTTTTAACTCTATCCAAGAAGATGCTACATCTGCAGTCTGTTAAAAGCCAAGATCAGCTGATGATATTATGACTATCACTCTAACTATGTGCACTGTTTAGGAATTTGTGTCTGTGATGACCATATCTATGACCACGGTGACCTTGTTTCCCACACAAAGGCTGAGAAAATGAAGGAAAATGCGTTTCCCCTTTTCACTGCCCAAGTGTTTTGAATTAGTTCGGTTTAAAAAAAAATAAAAAAAAAAATTTAAATGGAGTCTGGAAATTTTGCTGAAACCTAGCAACCCCAGTTAATGAAATTAGCTCTTCTTGTGTGGAAAAATACCTGCTGACTATAACATAGTTAAACAAAGGTAGATCTTAAAAAACGTGCTGGAAGACCATATGCTAGGTGACTGTATGTTGCTGACCCTTAACTGCCTATTACGGGTTTACTCTAAAAATTCACTAGATAGTAGCGTCAAGTCAAGTGTTATATTCTCTCCACTCTTCCTGCGAAACCAAAATCTATTCTCACAAACTGCTTCTGTAACTTCTCATTCTGGCTGGAGATTTTAACCATACAGACCCTAGATCAGTGTTACTTATTTAAGTGTTAATTATATTAGCACATTGATTTTCCAACATGGGGGAACAATATTTTGGACGTGGTTTACACAACCCACAGAGGAGCATACAAAGCCTCCCCCCTTGGCTTTTCTGACCACACTACTGTTATGCTAATGCCAGCGTACAGACCAAGGGTGAAAGTCACCAAACCAGCTCAAAGACAGGTTCGTGTATGGCCAGAAGGTGCCTCCTCATCACTTCAAGACTGTTTTGCCACCAC
>CM074987.1:4933203-4950119 GCA_037576825.1 Pangasius krempfi
ATGTCCCCCACAGCTTTCTCCATCAATCTTTGGAATGTCGCCGGTGCACCAGTAACACCTTGAGGCATTCTCTCAAATTGGTAAAACCCCAATAGACATATAAAAGCGTTTTTTTTCCTTGTCCTCTGGAGCCATCTCGATTTGATAATAACCATTCCGAAGATCTAAGACTGAAAACCACTTACTTCCAGCTAAACAATCCAATGCCTCATCCACACGAGGGGTAGTGTACTGATCAGGAATGGTTCTACTATTCAGCGTGCAATAGTCAATACACAGCCTGACACTCCCATTCTTTTTATGTGCGATCACAATTGGAGAAGCATATGGGCTCCGGGATTCCTTTATTATCCCAGCCCTCAGAAGCTCGTTCAGATGTTTCCGTACATCATCGATATCAGCTGGCGCTAACCGCCGAGACCTCTCGTGAAAGGGCCTGGAGCCTGTCATCCGAATGCTATGACTTACCCCCTTAGCGAGGCCAACATCCCACTCATGCAATGAAAAGACCCCTGCCCGCTCCAACGACTTCTGACGCAGTCTGTCTTTCCAATACTCTGAGATAGGAGAGTCACTAAAGTTAATGAGGTTAAGGTCAAACTGCCCCATGGGTCCCTCGGCCTTAACCTGTGGGATCACAGGATCAATTGCATACAAACTCCCCACAATGGTCCCTTCAGTAACAGCTGTGTCTCTCTTCGATTCATTATGTATCATTACTGGGAAATGTTTAACATCTATGCCCTTACTAGGCACCACCATGGATTGTAGTAACACCCCAACTGGCAGTGTCACAGATGGGGAAGTCTCCACCATCAGAACTTCATTTTCCACTGCCTCCGTTAGCTCCACTGTACAGATGGCACAAGAATCTCCTCCTGCAGGTAAGATCAAAGAACCAGGACCACATGCCCGTCGCCACTTTCATAATCAAATTGGGTGGTACTCTGAGACACAGTTTTACCATCAACCTCATCAACCTCTGAGATGCCCCAGGCCTGTGCAATATCCACTGCGGCCCTGTCATTGCATAACTGCACTAATCGCTTGAACAGATTGACATTTGTGCCCAATATAACTGGGGTCTGGTCTAGACTGCACGGTCCTGGACAGATCAGAGCTAAAACCGAGATGGTATCCTTGGACCCAGTGACCTTCTCTGGAAACTCAAGATCCACCATCACATAGCCTAAGTAGGGGTAACTGGATTCGCTCAAACCCCAAGTGGCCAACCCAGACACAGGATGGATTTGAAGGTCTGACAAATAATGTTGATACCACTCCTTAAAAATTATGGTAAACTGTGAACCACTATCCAGTAAGGCATCACATGAATGACCATTAACTTTTATTGGTATCACTGGTAAATTGGTATCATTTAGCCTTTGGGAAGCAATTTTGTTCCCTGTACTGTCGCTGCACTTCTTTTCACAATGCAATCAGCTGTCTCGGGACTAACCCCCTCACTAGGCAACAAGTTCCTACCTTTTGCCCTCCGCAGAGATTGGATCAACCTCTGAATAACTTTAGGGGGATTTCCTAGATTTGTACATTTGGATGAGAAGTGTCCATCCTCCCCACAACAGTAGCAATACTGCTCTTCAGACATCCCTTTGGGGTTGGGATTCTTAGCCAGCGTCTGCATGGGATTGGGTGCCTTGACCGGCAGAGCTGTTGCCGGAGTGCTCAGTGCTCGGGCTGTTGCTTTCTGCTGCAGCCTTCTTACTTGTTTATGTAGGCTTGCTACCTCAGGATTTACTCCTGCATCTGGCTGAGTAGAGTTCAAAGTAATTTCTTTACTTTCTACATTGGTACATTTAGTGGTGGCCATTGATGAAAACATAGCTTTTAACTCTTTAACCTCCTCTCGCAGCATTTGGACATCATGCTGTTGCCTGTCAACAAGTTTACCCACACTGATTTTGCTAACTGATGAGTTCAGTTTAACCCTGGAGGCCTCATACTCCTCTTCCATGCGAATTTCCCTTAAAAGTTCTAAAAAGTTTGGAGGATTTTCTTTCCGATCTCTTAGCTTGATGTGGACTAACATCATCTCAGAGGCGACTGCTCCACGGAGGAGTTGTGCTACTCGAGCTCGATCGACTCCTCCTTCAGGTAATCCACCCTTCTGTACTACTTTAGTCAGTGAAAGCTCTAGTCATCTAAGAAAATCAGATAGTTTCTCACCTGGGAGTTGTTGTAGCATCCGAAACGCAAAATACAATTCCTCCCCAGACTCAGCAGTGCCAAATGCACTTTCAATTGCCTCTAAGCACTTTTCCAGGGAGAGCTCTGTATCTGTGGCCCGCACGGCTTTCACTACAGTGAGTGCCGGGCCCCTCAGACTCTCCATTATACGTCGTCTCTTCTCTCTCTCAGAGGAATCACTTTCCTCTACCATGAGATGAGCCTGCTCGAGCCATTGTTCCAAGGATTCCTCACCCAGAGGAGTAGGTATGGCTCCGGAAAAAACTCAGACATCGATAACTACTACTCTCGCCTGTGGGTCTTTCAATCTTTGCTAACAGGTCACCAACTGCCCGAATAATAGCTTCTGGGTAGTTGTCAGCTGACCCAAGTAGGTTCTCATAACGGCCTCTGTCACCGAGCGACACTGTTTCGTTTGGCACTTCTGAGTGGGCCTCTACTGGAGTGTCTGGGGCCACAACCACTGGCCATGTACCCGTCCCATCTATCGGAACTATCTCAGGAGGGACTTGGCTGGTATCTACAGTCCCTCTGCACTCACACCACACAGTCAGACCACCTAGTTTACAATTGTACATCCTTCCTCGTACCCGTACGCGGCCTAAGCATTTAATGGTGTGAAGATTTTCTTCGATTTGTGATCTCTCAATATCCTCAGACACAACCAACATCAACACATGTTTTACATTGATCGCTTCACCACGACACCATCCCTTGAGCTCTTCTACTATCTCAGGGTAGCACCCTTTAGAAACCGTCTTTACGTACTCTAAATTTAAATTAATCGGACACGGAATCAAAACAATCAAACTAGGAAACCAAAGTATCCCAGCGGTGCCTCCATTTATGTAGCGCAGTTTTCCCCCTTTTTATAAAAGATTGAAAGAAAACGCCCTGAGTTCTCTATCAACAAATTATTTAACCGTTAACTGGTATTACTCTTTTGGCTTCCCTATGTCTGTCTACCTACTATTTAAACTAACTAATGTGCTAATAAAAGTTATCTGACCCAAAAGTTCAAAAAAACATGGACGTCAACTCCAACGTTAACAAAATATATTAAACAAACATTCCAACAAACTCATACATCCACGTCAAATACTTCAATGTTCATCAGCAAATGATCGGCTTCGCAACTCCAAATCCAAATATTTACCCAGGTTGCAACGTTTCGCGCGTTGGGGCCCAAGTGAAGTCACTGTCCGTGGAAATGAAAATCAAACAAACAAAAAAAAAATACCTCCAAGGGTGTTCAATCCTGGAGCAAGTCACAAAGTGGAAATATCACCATCCATTACGAGAGCTGATGAGGTGAGGCGCGGTGCCACTCAGGAGCAAGCGGATATCCTCCAGATGCTAAGCTTGCTAGTGCTGTAGCTAACGGTGCACAATCCCACGTTGCCGGAGGGACCCTGAACGTCACCGGTAGCTCAGAGCACTATCCGGAATCTTCTGATAGTTGTTCGAGCTCTTCGAAACAGATGCAGGTGTCTCTGAAAACCTCCGTATTTACAGCCCGTTTATTTAGCGAACATGAACCTAGAGTCTCAGCCTGCCACACGAGTGAAGTTATACACACTCACTCCTGTTTTGAGAGTTATTAGAAACTTCGGTTAGAATTAATCTTCCTCTCACATATACATTAAGGTAAATTAGTTAGCTGCCTTTCTAGCCGAAATGGCACTAATTTACAAACTCACTTAGCACCTTAGCTTTCCACCTTTCCCTGTAGCGCGCGCCACACTCTTCCCGCTCCTCTATCTCTCTCTCATCCGCATCCCACTTGACTCCTCCCCTTCCACTATGACCTCTGCAGGTAAGCCGACAACTGACTCCCCAAAATAAATAAACAAACAACATAAAACAACTAAACACTTTGCAAATCTGAAATAAACAATATTTCAATACAATATAACAGCAAATATGCATTTTAACATAACGTTGTGTCAAATAAATTAAATAGAAAATAAACTACATCCCAGCTGTCCCACTGGGTTACAAATGGATCACCTGTAAATTACTGGATATATGCATGCATGGCACAGCTGATTTGTGACAACACAAAATTCCATAAAAGAGAAAACTCACAGAATGGAAAGTGCAAAATGACTAGTAATAAATGTGGCAAGGTGGTTAAATCCTTTGTGCCACCTGAAGGTGCGCCACTGTTAGCTGCCCCTCCCCTTGCTCTCGATACCGGCGTTCGACACGGTGGTGCAGGTAATGTGGCCTATATCTCCTAGCGCGTTTTGTTTGGACATGCGTGTGTTTTAATGGTAAGTTGAGCATCAAATAATTGCCTTCTTTAAGTGTTAGTCACTCTAATTTGATCGGTTTTGCACCATTTATAGTGATACCTGAAGTCAACGGGTTAATCACTGTGACTCGTGTTTGGTCGGACTGCCTACTCTCAGGTATGTGGATGATTTCGGGAAATGCAATTTGAATCTTTGACCATATCCGGGGGTTTAATTATGTTTTACATTCTTTTATTGCAGTACTACCGTCTCTCTATCGCCGTATGCCTGGGTCAGCTGTATGTTGGTATGGCAGTTGGCTGTATGTTCTGGCTTGTTGTTAGCATTTATGCTTCGCTGCTAGCGCGGCCAGTATTTTGATTCATCATTAGTCTGAGACTGACGGTTTTTATCTTCGGTAAGTATAATTGAAACATCTGAGGGCCTCGGCGTTTTATGCAGTGGCATGACTTATTTAATTATATCTTCTTTTTTTGTAGTAATTTGGAGTGTTCCTGCTGGGCTTGTAAACTGACCATCAGTACCCAGAAATACGCTGCTGTCTTGTTTCCATTTAATTTACTTATATTTTGCGTTATATTAGTAATTGTTTCTTATGTTAGCTTTCCTTGAGCTCTTCACTGGATGGTTCAGTCGGGTGCTTCCAGCAGTGGACTACAGGAACTTTTGCAGCTCCTGTATACCTCCTGTTGAAGGCCTGGTGGTCCTATTCGTCTGATTGCTTGGTGGATGGCTACTTTTCCTTTTTTTTTTTTGTTATTTTTGGAGTGTATTGTCCCGTATATGTGGTTTTTGTTTTCTTTCTTTTGTATACTCTTTTTGATATCTCTTCTATTCTTTTGAAATTAGTGGTTGTGTGTGCGTGTCCGGTTGAAGCTGACTGAGTCTATCTAATTGCAGGTGCTGTGTCCAACAAAGGGCAGGGAGGCAGATTCTTCACGTGTGTGTGGTGCTGGTGTTCACCGTGTGCTGTGTAAAGCATATCTTCCACCATAATTTCACTGGGTATTGAGTGAGTGTGAATGTGTGCACTGATAGCATGTGGTAACTAGATATTGTGCTGCCTTAAGTTTATGCTAGTTGGCCACAGCCCTGTAACCTTAGGTGGAACATGTACTGTGAAGAACTGCAGGTACTACTATGTTAAGCTGCATTTTGACTTGTCTCTTTTTAAAAGGTGATTATTGAATAATAAAGCAAAGCATCTATTGTACCTACGTCTCTTGCTCTATTTCTTAGTAGAACTGAACCTGTGTTCCTTTGAGTAATATTCACTGGCACATAGTATTTCCCTGGGTGAAAGTCCTGGGGTGGCGTAGTCGTCTTGTTTAGTGTAATAATTTCTGTTGTCTGTACCGCTCTGCTACATAAACATCCAATAAAGAAGATTTTTTGTTCTCAGAGACAAAGGTGGAAGTATTTTTTTGCTAATGTCTATGAGAATGAAAAATATTATGGAGCAAAACCAGGAGTCCTCACCGATGCTGTCTTGAAAAAGTAGGATACTATGCCCAGTGTTGTGGAGGATATTGCAACAACTCTAAGAGAGATGAGTTCAAGTTTAAAGCAAATATGCCAATTACTGAAAATTGTGAAAATAAAGCTTTCTCTAATTATCTGCTAATGTCTTGGTGGCAGATACCATCAAGGCACCTTCAGATCTCTTGTAGAGTCCATGCCTCGGTGGGTCGGGACTGTTTTGGTGGCACGCAGAGGACCAACAGCATATTATACAGTATATATGTATATACAGTATAACAACACTGGGGACTACAAACAACCTCTATCTATGAGTCAAAAGTTTCATAATCTCTGAATACATTTATATTAACTGTAATATCTATCTGTAGGCCAGGAGGAGTAGCAGTTTTATAGCACATCAAGTTCAAGTTCAATTGGAGTTTGTCATTTCAGACATATACAAGTATATGAGGTCTCCCAGTGAGGAAGTCCAGGATCCAGTTACAAAGGGAGGTGTTCAGGCCCAGCAGCTTCAGCTTTCCAATCAGGTGCTGAGGAATGATTGTATTGAATGCTGAACTGAAGTCTATGAACAGCATTCGAACATGTGTCTTTATTGTGTGTCCATATGTGTCCAGGTGGGTGAGGGCCAGATGGAGGGTGGTGGTGATGGCGTCATCTATTGAGTGGTAGGGGCGGTAAGCGAATTGCAGGGGGTCCAGTGAGGGGGGCAGCAGGGTCTTAATGTGCCTCATGACGAGCTTCTCGAAGCACTTCATGATGATGGGTGTAAGTGCAACGGGACGGTAGTCATTGAGGCAGGACACTGAAGACTTCTTTGGCACGGGGACGATGGTGGTGGCCTTGAAGCAGGTCGGAACAACGGTGCTGCACAGGGAGGTGTTGAAGATGTCCGTGAAAACATCTGCCAACTGGTCTGCACATCCCCTGAGCACCCTGCCAGGAATGTTGTCTGGTCCAGCAGCCTTCCGGGGGTTGACTCTGTGTAGAGTCTTCCTCAAGTCGGCCGTGGTTAGACACAGCACCTGGTCATTGGTAGGAGGGGTGGTCTTCCATTCACACCGTCACACCATTCTGTGCCTCGAACCGAGCGTAGAAGTCATTCAGCGCATCTGGAAGGGAGGCATCACTGTCACAGACAGGTGATGTTGTCCTGTAGTTGGTGATGGCCTGGATGCCCTGCCACGTGTGGATTCTCTGTGCATGTGTGCGCTTTGCCTCTCTGATGGCCCGGGACAGTTTGGCCCTCGCTGTTCTCAGGGCAGCCTTGTCGCCTGCTCTGAAGGCAGAGTCTCGGGTTCTCAGTAGCACACGCACCTCTGCAGTCATCCACGGCTTCTGGTTGGAGCGTGTGGTGATGGTCTTGGAGACGGTGACATCATCGATGCACTTGCTTATATAGCTGGTCACATCCTCCTGAGACCCAAGGAAAAAAAGTTTTTTAATTTTTATTTTTTTATATAAATTAAGTGTTGGGGTGGTAAAAAATACATTGCAAAGGATTTTTTTTTAAAAACTTTTTCTTTCAATTTTATAACATGTCCATTGTAGTGGACAACGGGATTTCGTTGTTCTGAATAGGGAACGATTTTTACAACAATCATTTTTCATTTAGTATTATTCCATTTTATATATTTTTTTCAACTTCTATTCTTTTTATTTAATTCATTTTACATTTATTTCTCTTTTGTTTTTTTAATTTCATTTTCATGAGAGTATTCATTCAAAGCTTATGATTTCTCCATTAGATATTTGACCCAAGATGGTATCTAATGAAGCATTCTGACTTTTTGGAGACACAGAGGAACATGTTGCACTTAATGCATCTCACAAAGGTTTTGCTTTTGTATCCAGGCATTCTGTATCTGGAAGCATTTGGAATGTCTAACATTTGAGGCAAATGGATTGCACCGTATTTCCTAATGCTCTTGATTTCTGGAGAGAATTCCTGGTCACTGGAGTCGGTGTCATCTTGTTGATATTCCTGTGCCTGGGATATCAGTTCCTCAGCCAAGAGTAGTTTGAACTCCAGGTATTGGGAGGTTTTCTTTGCAGGTCATTGCAAGGCCTGACTGTCTTGTCTGTATTGAATCCATGAGTTGGTGATTGCCAAATCAGTAAAGTGAAGCATGCTATGGACAGTCCATTTTCTTGTACAGCTGGACATTCTGTAAAAGCTGAGCATTCAATCACATATGTCTACACCCCCATGTTGCTGTTATATTCCACCACCACTGCAGGTCTGGGAACTTGGACTTGCTTGTTTTCTTTTTTTGACCATCTGGAACAGACATCTTCGGGCTCAATCCCATGTACAGTTGATGCCATAACAACAGGGTTGTTGTCCAACCATTCGGTGAGTGCAAGTTTGTCAGGTCTCCACACAACCATTTCTGATGTCCCTCTGTCTTTTTTTTTTTTCCAGCACCTTGTCAGCAGTGAGGGCAATTCTTTTGGGATTCGATTCTTCTGAATTGTCCTGTAGCAGGCAGGCCTCTTTCTAGAAGACTGTCCAGAAGCTTGATGCTGGTAAAATACCGGTCAAAGTACACCAGTGCTCCTCTGGGGACTGTCTTAGTTAAACGCAGGACTGCATTTCCACTTACTCCCATTCCATGTTCTTGAATGAAGGTGTTCTTTCCTTGGTAAGTCTCAAAATCCAACACAAGGCCACTTGGACTTGCCAGAACAAATACCTTCAATCCTGTTGGATTTGGTTTGCTGCGAACATACTGACTAACTGGACACTGGCCAGTGAAGGGTCTCTTCAGATCATTTACAACCTTCAGTGAAGATCTGATTTTGAAAAAGCGATCTCGTGTCATAATGTCCGCTATTATGGGGACTCTGGTTTTAGCAGCCCAATACATTTTAACTCTTGGATATCTAAGGTATGCTATGTACACTGAAATTCCAAAGAAAGTTTTGATCTCTTCCGGAGTTGTTTTCAGGCTGCAGCCTGTATCCTGTACCATGCGCTGATTGGTGAACATGGATAGATCCTGTATAAGTTTCTCATCAATGCACTGCTGGAAGTACTGGAGTGGGCTCCAGTCTCTATGGCTTAGTACAGATTCATCCCTTGTAATTACACACTCATCCAACACAGGCATGAACCTTAGGAGAAAGATAAAGCACACAGTTAAAGTTGTAAAATGCTGAAGAGCTCACCTGAGAACAGATGTGAACCTAATTTCATACTATCATCTTAGTATGTATTTGTTAAATTAATTATTAATTGCTTAATTTAGTTCAAAAATAAAATATTGGGAGCTATTTCCTGAAACACTTCGCATTAGGAATTTTTTAATATATATATTTTTTTGCCTTAATTAAAAAACCCTACATGCTGGTTTTGACCCAGAGAGGACGACGGCACACTTCATCATCTGGCTCTCCATCATGGTCTACCTCATCAGACTCCTCTTCCTCCTCCTCTGAGCTATCACTCCCACCTGTCTCATCCTCCTCATGCTCTCTCCCTGAACTCTCATTGGCTGACAAATCTATATCTGAATCTCCATCAATAATTTTATACAGAATCTTCTCAGCCTCTGTCATAGAACTGTCTACTACAAAAAAGTGAAACAAACATAAGAACAAAGTCCTGACGTCCACTACAGTGGAAATTTATAAATTAGCTGTTTTCCCTAGGAAAATAAATAAGCTTAGCTTGGAAAATTCACTCAAATATTGCTGAAATATTTACTTATTATAAACAAGCAAAAAATAATGTTCAAAAAGTATTTTAATAATGAATATTGTGCTTACCTTTCTTCCATAAAATGTGCTTGTCCCAATGGTGGCCATTTTGAAAAGACAAAATCAGGAAGTTGGCAAGGCCACACCCCCTTGCATGTGACATCATTTTGAAGGGCCAAATGTCTTTTTTAAGATACAACATGGTATTATTCCATAGTGGGGTATCATCAGTTGGAGAGAAACTGTGATTAAGGAGCTTATATGATTTCAACTAGGCAGTTAGAAGTGCTAATAGTGTTATATTTACAACAATTATGCATCTTTGTAGTTTGGTCTATGAAAGAGATGCCTCTGATGTCAGCTCGTTAAGACTAGAATACCCTCACTCTTTAACCATGGATGGTTTGTGTTGTTTGTCTAGTGCTGGATGTAGAGTAATTGGTGTGATCCTTAGTTCTCTGACCTTTTTGTCTTTTGAGAGTAGATGGCTTGATTCTAGGTTTTGGAGTTTCTAATAAAATATGGCAACTGCTTTGTCAAGTTAGGAGAACCAGATAGAATGCAGAGTAACAGGAGTCATAGAGAAAAGGTTTTGGTGAGGATATTGATTTTGACTGATATTTGGCCATTTAAGGTAATTTAGTCCATGCTTCCAGATTATCTTTTGTTACTTGCAGCAGGGGGATATAGCCAGATACTATAATTGCTAATCAAAGTAGGAGTATCTATATGCCTGTTGAACTTTCATCCTACTAAAACATGTTCAGCAATGCACTTTTTGCTCTTTTCCCCCTCCTTATCAATGAGAAAAGCAATAAAAATTTGTTTTCCTGAACAATGTTTACTGCCCATGTAAAATTTGTGTGTTAAGGTCATCTTATTAGGCTCTACCAGCTGGGGAATCAATAGTGATGGGCTCTGCCTTAATAGAAGGGTGAGGATTAACTTCAAGAACTCTTTCTAGAGTAGGTCTGTTGTGATGCAGCGTGAATAGCATCGGGTAGCATTGCCGCTTCACAGCAACAGGGATCCGGGTTTATTCCTGAGCTTGAGACTGTCTGTGTGTTTCTGTGCATTGGGCTTCCTCTATATTCTCAGGTTTCTTCCCACCTGCAAAAAACATGCCAGTAGGTGGACTGGCTAAGAAGAATTGCTCCTAGGTGTGAATGTGTGCATATGTGTGTGCATGGTGTCCCCTCCAGGGTGTATTCTCACCACAAGGTCAATGTTCCTGGGATAGGTTCTGGATCCCCTGTGACCCTGATCAGATTGGAGCAACTGCAGTAGAAACATAAATTCTCCTTTCATCATTTCTTGTGCTTTGTGGTGTTTAGTCTGGTCTGGCCCAACTGCATAGTTTCTGTGCAGTCAGTTTTGGGAGTAGGAATCGCAACACTCTTATGCATTTGGCAGTTGCAGATGAATGCAGGCTTATTCCATTCGCTTCCTGGGGCGAGCATGTGAAACTCTAGGGCATATCCAGCTGCATTTCTTTTCCTTTAGGTTACGTTGAGGTGTTGTTCTCCGATTTCTTTGCCTTCAGAGGAATGGTCAAAAACTCTTTGGAAGAGTTCAGTGAAGTGGTCATATGACAACAAAGGTTCCCTTCCTTGGTACCAGAATGTTGTAGCCCATGTGCAAGCTGAGGAACTGTGTGTTTTTTGTTTGTCGGAGACACCTTCTTGGTCCAAGAAATACAAAGAGCACTGCAACAAGATGCCCTTACACTGGGCTGTCTCTCCTAAATATTTTTCAGGATGGGATATGAGCAAACTGGGGGGTGCTGCCGTGGCTCTGGGAGAAGTGAAGGCAGTGGAGATAGCATTGGTGAGCATGGTTAGCTTGGCATCCAACTCGACCAGGTGCTATTGATGTTCTCCTACCAGTCTGCCTTGGGCTGCCATGATGTTTCGCCAGTCTGATTCTCCTGCTGCATCCATGAGGTTGGCAATGCAATCTGTCACACTGGCAAACAATTACAAAATATGAAACAAAAAAACATAAACTAGAACAGGTAGAATGTCAGGCAATCAGCAAACAATACAACATAGGCAAACCCAAAGTCCAAAAACTAAGCAACAAGGCAAGATCAAAAACCAGAATAGCAAGATAATAAAATATAAGGCTTGGTAAGTCAGGTTAAGGCATACTGAGCATTACTTCACAAATGGATGAATGTCCAAAGTCTATAAAGTTTAAAGTTTATATATGTGAGTGTGATTGGGAACAGGTGCACATGATTGGAACTCGGGTGACTGTGTCTGTGAAGTGTTGTGCTGGGGATTGTAGTTTGTGGTGGCCATGTTTGTAGGTGTGTTGTGTTCTGGGAAGTGGAGTTTCTGGTGGATTCCAGCGCTGGTGTGATATTATAACATATGCTCAAATTAGATGCTACAGTAAAACGACTTCCCCATTGTTGAAGCACCTGTGTTCCTTGATCTGGGAATCTCCTTTCTCCTTAATACCTCTGGGATCATTTAATGAAGCCTTTAAATATGGTGGGCTATGATCAATTTGTGGATCACACACTTAAGGACCTGGAGTTGAGGAGACAAGGAGGAATCACTTCGAGTTTTGGTAAGCACCCAAATATGCAATTGTAGTAGTGTTTTTTTTCTGATTATTTCTGCTTACAAAGTGTACACTTTGTACAAGTGTACACCATCTACTGTGAGTATATCATCTCATGAACAGGGGCCTGGGACTAACTCTAACCCTAACCCCATTCCTAGAGGGCCACCTCTATAGAGATTTGTTTTTTCCTTCTTCTAACACACTAATTTCAGCTCTTAAGGCCTAGCTAATTAGCCGATAAGCCAAATCTGAAATCGGGCGTATTAAATGAAGTATAAAGCTAAACTGTCTTGTGGGCCTCTAGGAAGTAAGTGAGTCTGGCCAACACAATCTCATTAAGAAAAAAGTTGCTGTGATGATATTGTGTTGGTCTGACAATTTGAAGTAGAACAACTTTGATTCACATGACTAGACCCCTTGGGGAGTCATTTTTTGTATTTGTTTGCAAATTGTTCTATACATATCTGCAGATAGTGATTTACATTCTTCTATTTATTCATCTTCAGTAACTGCTTTATCCTGATCAGTGTCTCTATGGGTCAGGAGCCTATCCCAAGAATACTGGGTGTGAGGCAAGTATTCACCTTACTTGCGACACACCAGTCCATCGCAAAGCACTTGTACAAATACAAATATTATATTTTGTCAGATCAAAATGTACAATTATAAAACCTGCTCGACAAATTTTTCTCATTCCTTTATCATTAAACAAACTACTTTATGCTGCATGACAAATAACATAATCAATATGAACTCTTACATTTTATGATCTACTTTTATTCATATAAATTTAGGTTCCACTGCCTCATTGCTGTTATCAAATGTGCAAGTGTTTGCTTTTCTCCAGACCCTAAAGCTAAAACCTGACATGATTTACTTTTAACCTGGAAACACCACTTGTGAAAAGCAGTCCACAATAATCACAGTACCTATCAGTTCTTGCTGTGATATCATTTCTGTTTAAATGAAATGCAACCTGTTGTCACACTGATACTGATCAATGTGATATGAAGTTAAAACTGTTTTAACATTTTTTGTAGCATCAGGATGCATTGCATTCTTTCTGAACATTTTTATAATGGAAGAGTGATGATTGGCATTTATCATAACACCTCACTTCTGTGAGCTCTGTCACTAACAGCACCATCATTCAGTCCCCAAGACATACATACATCTATGTATGAAAAAATGATGTTTACAAGCTGAAATGATGTACATTTCATAATTTTTCAAATAAATAATTGATAAACTATGTAGTGGTTCACCAATGTTTTTTTTAAATATATGTTTATTTATGTATTTTTTAATTTTTGAAAATGTTTTTATGTATTTTTAAAGATGTGGTCTAAATATTTCTATCATTATTGAAAATACATGCAAATGTATTGTTCAATAAAACTATTCTGTGATATTTGATATAATTTATAAACAATTAAACACCCACAGCTGCCCAAACCATTGAATCAAAATTACAATCACTGGCACAGAAGAAGTAATCCTAAAAGGTATATAGCATTATAAGGTGATATTAAGCACTTTTGTTTACATACAATGGATATAAAAATTCTACACAACCCTGTTAAAATGGCAGGCTTTTGTGATGTGAAGAAATGAAACCAGGATAAATCATGCCAGAACTTTTTCCACCCTCAATGTGAAATTACAGTGTATAAAAAATTAAATGAAAAAGATTTTAGGGAAAAATAGAAAAAAATTAAAAAAGTTACAATAACCTGGTTGCATAAGTGTGCACACCCTTTTATAATTGGGGATGTGGCTGTGTTCAAAAAGAACCAATCACATGCAATCTCATGTACAAAAGTAATTATCATACAGCTGTCATCAATGAAATTATTCTGATTAACCCCAAATGAAGATCAGCTGTTTCTGTAGGATTTTCTTGATATCTTCTTGGTTTCACCTGACTGCTGAAGCCATGGTCTGCAAAGAGCTGACAAAGACTGTACATGGTCTCACTGTTAAACGGAATCGATCAGGAGAGGGGTATAAAATTTTTTTCCAAAACATCAGATGTACCATGGAACACTGTAAAGGTCATCATCAACAAGTGGAGAAAATGGAGCATCACAGTGACATTACCAAGAACAGGACGTCCCTCCAATATTTACAAATGGACAAGACAAAAACTTACCAGGGAGGCTGCCAAGAGACCTACGGCAACATTAAAGGAGCTCCAGGAATATCTGACACGTACTGATTACTCTCTGCATGTGACAACAGTCTCTTGTATTCTTCACATGTCTGGGCTGGGGGGTAGGGTGGCTAGACAGAAGCTCTTTCTCACAAAAAACATCTAAGCCAATCACTAAATCACCATGGTCTGATTAGACCAATTCCAAAAGGTATAATAATTCCATAAATCCAAAAGGTGGTGGCAGCATCATGCTTTAGGGCTGCGTTTCTTCAGCCAGAACTGGGGCTTTTATCAAGGCAGAGGTAATCATGAATAGCTACAAATACCAGTTTATTTTAGTGCAAAACCTTCAGGTGGCTGCTAGTAAGCTGTAGATGAAAAGGAATTTCACCTTTCAGCATGACAATGACCCAAAGGATATATCCTAATCAACAAAGGAATGGCTTAACCAAAAGAAGATCAATGTTTCTGAATGGCCGAGCCAGAGCCCAGACCTGAATCCAACTAAAAATCTGTGGGGTGACCTGAAGCAGGCTGTGCACAGGAGATGCCCTTACAATTAAATAGATCTAGAATAGTTTTGTAAGAAAGAGTGGGGAAATATTGTCAAGTCAAGATTTGCTATGCTGATAGACTCTTAGCCAAAAAGACTGAGTGGTGTAATATAATCAAAATGTACTTCAACAATGTATTTAGATTGTTCTATGTATTTAATTACGTTTAGAGGTGTGCACACATACGCACCAGGTTATTCTAAGTTTTTTTTATTTTTCCTATTTTCATATTGAGGGTGGAAAAAGTTCTGACATGATTTATCTTGGTTTAATTTTTTTTTTTTACATCACAAAAACCTTCTATTTTAACAGAGGTGTGTAGACCTTTTATATCCACTGTAACAAGCATTTTAACAATGTCATGAACAGATAGTTTTGGTGCTGTCCAACAAATCATCTCATGATATTAGCAAGTTGTTGTTTTACCTCATCAGAGAAAGATGACTATAGTACAAAAGTAGCTGAAATGACTGTTACTACTATTTGTGATGAAATGTGTTAAAGCAATATAGCAGTTCAGTTTCGACCATCAGAAATAATCGGAATTATTTCTCTTAGACTTTATAGATTTATAATTTTCACATATAATATCACCACTGTATGAAAAATTAAAAAAATACCAATGACTATCTGATACAGACAAGATAAAATATCACAAGAGTGATATTTTAAATGGCTTTTACTTTCAATGGCTTTTACAAAGATATGTATTAGACTTTATTTTTAATAGTTTTATTACTACAGTGTATTATTATTGGATTTAAATGGAATTATGTCATGAATCTACATAAAATAGCCTATAGAATTGAAGTGGAGAAAAAAAACTATATATTTTAAAAAAATTATTCACAAATTCTCTGATTGCATAATTATTCACCCCCATTGCTGTGAAACCGCTAAACTGATTCTTTTGGAAAGAGATATGGTTACAGCATCAAAATCTTAGCTTAGTAATGAACACGTACATATTAATCGTCTTTTTTTTCAGTAGCTGAGTTTAAGGCTCAAAGTTTATTCCTCTTTTTATTTTACCCCTAGTGAAACAACAGAGACTAGCTATTTTTTTTCTAATCTTTCAAAATAGTCCTCAAAATGATTTTAATTTAGAACACGGATTCATTTAGTGGGCCTGATTTGAACCTTTTGGGCCAGCCTGTGGGCCATATGTTCCACATCCCTGCATTAGCCAGTTGTTGTCTAGAAAGTTTGTCTAGAATAGTAAGTATGCACTTCGAGAGACAATTGTGGTCTCAAAAGTAGCATACTCCTCCATTTTGTGCAGTTTTAACATGTTGCATATCCATTCCACTTATCCATCCGTTCCATGTCTCCATGTTCTGTGTGAAACAGGACTAAGACCACACACAGAACCCGGTATATTCATTCATTCAGACGTTCATTAGGATTCAAGGAAGATTTGAAGGGACTGGAATAATTAATTGCTTTCGTAATGAAAGCGGCTACTAGAATCCTAATTTAAAGTTAATACTAGCCACCACTCATCTGTTACTAATTGGTGTCATGAGTTCATGTCAGATAGCAAATCTGTTCAAGATGTCTGGAATCAGATTACAAATGTCTAAAATCAGAGCTGATTTGATTGCTCCATTTACTGTCTACCACTTTTTAGTCATTTAATCATTTTTAATGATTGTAGCAGGATAAGAAGTTTGGGGTTAGGATATTAATGTGTTTCATGTGGGATAGGTATTATTCAGTATTATTGCAATGGGATTAAAAACTCTCTGGAACATCAGTCATAGCTCAAGTATACATCAACAATAGCTCAAGTAACTCCTGCCAAGCACTATATTCTATATAACGACCTAGATCTAGACCTAGTACATCTATTTATCTAGCAAGTGATAGCATAATCAAAAATAAATATAAACCATTTTTCAAATATATACAGTCAGGTCCATAGATATTGGGACATCGACACAATTCTAACATTTTTGGCTCTATACACCACCACAATGGATT
>CM074987.1:4959956-4970094 GCA_037576825.1 Pangasius krempfi
AGGAGATAAGTCTGAGATTCTTCAGATTAAAAACAATGAGTCCTCCCTTGTTACTGTGGGTGTAGTCACAGCAGCACAACTGATACTTAGATATTGGAAAGATACCCAATGTCGTACACTTAAAATGTGGATTGACTTTATGATTGTATGGTCACTGTTTTCTGTGGTCTTCCAGGCCTTTCGATGTTGTTGAGCTCACCAGTGCTTTGTCTTTTTAAGAATGTACCCAAGTGTTGATTTGGCCACACCTAAGGTTTTTGCTATCTCTTGCTTACAGATCTGTTTTTTTCAGCCTAATGATGGCCTCCGTCACTTGCATTGAGATCTCCTTGGACTTCATATTGGTAGCTCCAGTCGTACAGCTGCCAAATGCCAACTCTATACCTGATATCAACTCCAGACCTTTTATCTGCTTCATTTGTCTTGAAGTAACAAGGGAATGGACTGCAGTCAGTCAATTGTCCAAATACCTTTGAGCCCCTGAAAATGGAAGTACTTTGCTTAAAGTAGCTGTAATTCCTAAATGGTAACTGCCATATTTTTGTGGAACCTCTTAAAATTTAAAGCTGTAAGTCAACACTTCGATCACATCTTGACTGTTTTATTTCAAATCCATTGTGGTGGTGTATAAAGGCAAAATCACAAAAATTGTCATTGTCCAAATACTTACGGACCTGACTGAATGTATGAGGAAAACCAATAAAAATGTACAAAAATTAAAAAAATTAAATAAATAAATTAATCAGACTGTATATGACTAATTGTACTTAAAATGGATTTTTAAAAAGCTCTTAAAACCTAACTTTAATGAAAAGCGTTTGTTTTTAAATCATATTTAGTAGGGGTACACAAACCTATTTAACCAAACTTATTTCCATACTAATGATCTTCTCTTCCTGTTGAGGAGCAGGAAGTTGTGAACACATGAGCTGAGTGAAGATGAGTTACATGAATAAGGTGATGAGCGTATAAACCCACATGATTGCTGTAAGAGTTTGTCAGGGTAATCTTCTAAATGATATTAAACTTTTAGAGCTGTGCACTTCACATTTGTACATTTTAGTGTTCTTTCATTTTATCAATGATTGTTATTACACAACACAACAGTCTGTGCATAAATTCTGAGGATATAATGAGCATCACGTCTCTCTTTTTATTCTGTCTCTACCACACAAGCACTTTTATAGCTTTATTGTACTTATTTAAAAAACGATCACAAACACTGGGCCTGAAACATATCCATTATATCTATTTTGAAAAAGTTATATTACTTGAACTACTGCCTTTATCAAATAAAGTAATTTCTAAAGTTAATATTTAATCCCAGCTGAGTTGTTCTATAAATCAGCGTTTTATAATTTGTGTTAATTTCTAGGTAACACTAGACCTAGAAATTCTAGGTAATGTTCCATTAGGACCGTTTGTAGTTTATTCTTAAAACATTTCAAGACATTATTGAAGGAGCAGCATGTAAGGTTCAGAGCCCCCTGCTGCCTGTCAAGTGAATTACATCTGCAATTAAAACATCATCACTTCTGACTCCGCCCCTGTATTAAGATACACATGCCTTCTATAGGAAAGGGGCAGTGACTCTGTTCATGCTGGGGGAGGAGCTAATTTATAGGCAGGATTTTAATTTAAGAATTAAAATTTTAGAATATAATTATATATAAAATGAATATATGATCTGTGTGTGATTTAACAGGACGTTCTCACCAGTTTTTTTTTTTGTACCTCAGACATAATACAAACATGCTAACTTTAAAGCTTTTGAGGCAACGGAGTGATGGTTTTGACATGCAGATTTAGGGCATAATGCTGAATTGGACCATTACTTTTTAGCTATATTAGCCTCGTAGCCCCAGTGCAAAACTAAGGAAGTATCCTTTACACACTTCTCAGCTAAATTGAGTAAATTTGGGTTAAAGGACATTTTCTAAGAAGGAAAACCCTCTGACCAGTCAAGCACAGACCCTATGGGGAAATGTTTAATATTTACATGTATAACCAATAGATAGTAAACTTGGTAGATTACTGAAATTGTCTTTCAACAGCTTGTGCTGTGTGTGTAAGAAGGTGTGTGTGTTTGTGGGGGTAGGAATGTGAGGGAGAATAGAAGGTGACCACGGGTATCATGAGATAAAGATGACCAAACAAATGAGCAGCTAGGTTGTGTTTTTGCGAAAGGTAAAGCACTGGTACAATGGGGAAATTTTACCTCTTTGCTTGAGTTTAACCAATCAGAATATATATGCTTTGGAGCTAATCTGAGGTATTGTGGTAGTAAGGTCACTCTCCCCGGCCGTGAAGTGCAAGTAAAGAAGCATATTTTGTAAGTGAAGTGAAGTGTGGCCAAGTATGGTGAATCATACTCGCAATTTGTGCTCTGCATTTAACCCAGAAGTGCGCACTTGCACTTGCGCGCGCGCGCACGCACACACACGGAGCAGTGGGCAGCCTTTTTTTTGTTGCTGTAGCGCCCGGGGAGCAGTTGGGGGTTCGGTGCCTTGCTCAAGGGTCTCACCTCAGTCGTGGTATTGAGGGTGGAAGAGAGCACTGGTCATTCATTCCCCTCGATATTTTATCAGTGTCTCTCTTGAATTTTGGTAGAATTTCCACCACAACCCCTCCCTTGGGACAGGTTTTGTGCTCTTGCTCAAATTTAATTATCTTCAAGCAATTAAATGTTTAGCCATTAAATGTTTAACTCTCATAAGAAAATCTATAAAACTGTTCTCAGGTCAGTCATGGCCACACTGGCGGGAGAAACGTGGAACCGATTATCATTAGAGTTATTTTTCGGGCGGGAAGACTTTCAACAGAACACCGACTTCCGCTCCGCTGGAGAATTTAAAATTTTGTATTGTCGCGAGTGAAACTCGTCCTTCAGGTAAGAATGTGGAGTAAAAATAGATAATCTGTGAGCTCGGTTTGTTGTACAGTGTGTAGTGGCGCAGGGGCAGTATGTTTAATCACATTATGGCTTTAATTCAGTCGGTGATATGTTCAGGAGCTGAAGGTAAGTCGCTAACCATCTCTTTGGGTTTGATCCTAAATTATGACCTGCTCCCTATAGAGGTGCCCTACATGTGGTATGAGGTAATGCCACTTACACCCATTGTAACGCACTAGTGAGTATATTAGGGAGTCATTTGGGACTCATCCCAATTTTAAAACAGATACACATAGTGAAATATACGCTTAGTAATTGTGCAGGTGTCGTACATAATAACATTTCATAATAACATTAATGTTATTAAAATGAACTAGTCTGGGACGTGTGGTGATTTATTTATTGATTTTCTGTTTTAAATCTATTTACATTTAAAGATTATTTTGAGAGAGGTAATTTTAAATATATTATTTTTCTCAGTATTTGATGTTTAGTGTTGTCAAATGAAGGATAAGAAATAAAAATATTGTTTATAGTGATGTGTTGGGCTCTTCTTTCTAAAATCGTTTAGCTGTGACAGCTTTAATGTCAACTCAAATCTAAATCTCAGATAATGTCTAATCTCAGCATGAAGATGTCTGAGCAGGGTTCCAGTTTGTTGCTGTTTCATGATGTCAGAATTTGTTCTGTACTAATAACCATATTTTGTGTGTGTGTGATCAGACATGTCCACGCTGTTCCCCTCTTTGTTCCCGAGGATGACAGAGTCTCTGTGGTTTAATCTGGACCGGCCGTGTGTGGACGAAACAGAACTTCAGCAGCAGGAGCAGCAGCACCAGACCTGGGTGAGATGCTGAGCAGAATGCTGTGTGTAGTTTAGTGTGTATGTAGTGTGTGTTTAGTGTGGTATAGTGTAGTTTAGTGGTGTGGGTGTAGATATGTAAAGTGTAGTGTGTGTAGTTTAGTGGTGTGTAGGGTTGCAAAGGGGTGGAAAATTTCCAGTAAATTTCCAGAAACTTTCCATGGGAACTTCATCTGGGGAATTTTGGAAATATTCCAAGTTGGAAACTTACCGGGAATTTATGAGAATTAATTAGAAATTTGGGGAAATTTATATAAACTGTCATATACAAACATAAATATAAACATTTTTGTCTGAACATAAGCTGACATGCATGCAAACTAATACAGATTTTAAAAAATGACATTTTGACTTTGATTTAATTATAAGTGGAACACAAAAGCATAAATGCTGAATTAATAAACATATTTCCTTCTGATTGCTGTATAATGAAAGCATCCCCCACCCTTTCCCTTCCAAAAAAAAGTCCCATTCAAAAGGTAAAATCAAAGCATTTTCTCTCAAGCTTCTCTGAAGTCTTTGGATTCTGCATTTTGTCTCCGGACATTCGACCACCCATCAGAGATGACTGAAATGCAGTCTGCTTTGTCAATGGTTTGCTTGACCTTTGCTTGCACTCTGTGGAACTCTCTATCCAGCAAATGAGTAGATAAAGCATGTCTGGTGGGAGGTGTGTATGAAGGTCGAAGAACATTCAGAAATCTCTTCCAATAGACATTGGCTGTGAGCATCATAGGTGAGCCAGTTGCATACATTGCTCGAGCATCAAACATTCATCAGCATTTCTCTGGCTACGTTCATCCATTGAGTCAAAAAATCCTGATTCCAGAGTGACCAGGAGCTGAAGAGAAGGTGTCTGAATCTGAATCATTTTCACTTCGAATGGAAGCAGATGAACTCTTGGCCGTGGTTGCTTGTTTTGAGCCCTGGAAAAACTTTAGGCACTTGCATATTTATGGCAATCTTAACATATGTTTTCGCACAGTATTTGCAACTGTACACAGCCTTTCCTTCCACACATCCACACATGGGATGGTGTGTGTGTGGCATAGTTCTATATAATAAGATTAAGAAAAAAGCTTGTAAAAACATTTATGCAATGCAATGCTCAGATATGTAAATAATTAGTTGAACAATTGGAATATTTTGGAATAAAAAACATTTTACAATTGATGCAAATGAATAGAAATAGGGTAGATAAATAAATACTCCTCAATCAGCATGCTTGCTAAAACAAACTATAACCTAGTATATACAATAGTTCAGTAAAAAGTTTGGACAAATTACAATGTTTCTGAAAGATGTATCTTATGCTCATTTAAGCCTGATTTATTTGATCAAAAATAAAGAAAAAACAGTAATATTGTGAAATATTATTACAATTTAAAATTTTACTTTTTATTAAGCAAAGAATCCTGAAAAAATTATAACAGGTTATAAAAAATTATGAGAAGCACAACAACTCCAAAACTGATGAGAAATCAGCATATTAGAATGATTTCTGAAGGATCATGTGACACTGAAGACTGGTGTAATGGCTGATAAATTCACCTTTGCATCACAGAATATGTTTTTAAGTATAAATCAGAAAGCCATTGTAATAATAATATTTCAAAAAAAATATTTCACAAACTGTTTTGTCCTGTATTTTTGATCAAATGCAGGCTTTATGAGCATAAGAGACTTCTTTCTTTAAAAACATTAAAAAGAGTAATGTTTCCAAACTTTTGACCAGTACTGTACTTCTGTAAAAAAAAAAACTGGCTAGCAGAGAGGATAGAAGAAAGAGCATCACAGCTTGAGCTAGCTAGCCTCATAAATTGTCAATGAAATAGTGCTAGCTTACATTTAGCATATCTGATTTACTGGCTGACTAGCTACTGTATAAACACATTTTGGTATTTGCTAGATAAACTTTAATACCATCGATAAAATATATTTACCAAAGTAATATCAAAACTTACTTGAATTGATGTAATCCTCGGACAAAGATTCAAACCTGTGGATTCAATATTCCTGTGGTAGTCAGAGCCTGGAAGATGGGGAGGGGGTGACTAAGGGGGATTGATTGTGGGGGGTGGTCTTTTTGGACAGTTTTTTTTTTATTATCTCGCCTAAATGTCTGCTCAGTCAGTGTATTTGTATTTACAATGGTATAATTTTGTTGCACAATAGCTTACACAAAGCACAAGGGAGTTTTAAACATAACTTTATGTAATATGTAAATACGTTATGTAAATACTCCCCAAGGTGGAAATTTTTTGACATTATTTTGTGTGCAGGATTCAAGAAATGATCTGTGTTTATGTTATGGAGGAATGCACAATGCATTAGGGGGTATGGCCTCAATAGCCCTGCAGTAGGCGAAGTGCTGTGTGTGTGGGATTGATGAATGTGCAGGGTAGAAATTCAACTGAAATTGCAGTAAATCTGCTTGTTTTAACCCAGATTATCCTGCTAGATTTTTTTTTTCAACTACATTTAAGTTCCCTGTTATAGGCTATCCTGCAATTTTGAAAATTCCCAGTTATTCCCATTAATTTCCATATATTCCTGTTATTTCCTATATATTCCCGTTAATTCCCATGGAAACTTTCCAGCCGTGAAAATTCCTGGAATTTTGCACGTGGTGTGTGTATGTGTGTATGTTTAGTGTAGTGTAGTTTTGTGTTGTGTGTGTGTGTGTGTGTGTGTGAAACCTGTGTGTTTTCTCAGTTACAGAACATTGCAGAGAAGGACAGTAACCTGATGCCCATCGGTCGGCCGGTGTTTGAGGTAAATTCACACCACAGTGAGCATTCTGCTTTCTCAGTTCTGCATTCTCAGTACCCAGTTCAGCACTCAGTTCTGTGTACTCAGTTCTGCATTTTCAGTTCTTAGTACTTAGCTTTCCCTTTCAGTTCTCAGTACTCAGCTCTGCGCTCTCAGTACTCAGCTCTGCGCTCTCAGTACTGTGATCGTACTCAGTACTCAGGCCGATCAGTAGGATGCTAAATGTTTAGAAAGATGAACACTGTGACGTGACTCTCAGCAGTGCTGATTTACATATTACAAATACCACTGATGAGTGTAAAGGTTTAGAGAAGTTCTTGAGTGTCTTTTTAATCTTTCATGGCTATTAAAAACGCAATTTCATAATTTATTGTTG
Organism: Pangasius krempfi; assembly: GCA_037576825.1. Taxonomy (NCBI): domain Eukaryota; kingdom Metazoa; phylum Chordata; class Actinopteri; order Siluriformes; family Pangasiidae; genus Pangasius; species Pangasius krempfi. The sequence goes on from CM074987.1 coordinate 4,966,860, forward strand.
TGCACAGAATGTTTCTAATATTTTAAAATGACATGTTGAGGGGACATTTAACTCTGTAAAATTGTTTAACTGTGTTGTGTGATGATCATGATGGTGATGATGATGATGTGATGCTTAAGCAGCTGGTATTATAACCACATTGATTATTTAACTAAAAAAAAAAAAAAGACACTATACACATGAGAGCATTTCACTACTTCCTGTTATCACTTGCAGACGTTTGATGAGGAGGAAGAGGAGGATGATGAAGATGAAGAGGACAGTGAGGAGGACTCGGAGGAAGATGAGGACATGCAGGACATGGATGACATGAACATTTATAATGAGTTTCCTGATGATGGCGAGATAAATGAGGTCAGATTTCTGTTTTGAGTGTGTGTTATGCTGCATTTGATGGGAAGGACCTCATAATAATGTCATTTTCACCTCCGTGTGTTCAAGCTACAAAGTGTGGGCAAAAACATAAAAATCTCCATGTTCCATGTCTTTTGTTAGCTCCCTGCTAGCCAGCTAACTGCTGAATGATGTGTATTTTCCTCAGAACAGTGAGTCAGCGTATGGTCAGCGTTGTAGATTTAACAGGATAACATGTCTGTATGTTGACTGAGCTAAAGCTAATACGTGTATATAAAGTATAACTCATTTAAGAGTAAGAATTTCTGCTGTGTTTAATGCTGATGCTGTGAGTGGCCATGTTGAGGAGACCGTCCGAATTCCTGACTTGAGGGGGCATATTCTTTGCTTTGTCGTAGTTGGAGGTCAGAAATGAAGATTTTTTAGTCGAATGCACCATCAGGTCACCTACAGTACACACACAGTCACAGAGTGTGTACTGCAGCACACTTGACAGTGACGGGTTTTAGTTTGAGAGCGTTTACTTGTTGTGCGCGTGTGTGTGTGTGCATGTGCAAATTGCTTTTCTAACTATACAGGATGTCCAGAAATTAAAACTCACTTTCTTCACCTCATCTTTACTGATGTATTTCTAATAAAGTGTGATGCAGTACAGAGGGAAATTAACACCTTCTGAAATATAATTGCAATATAAATGTATGGAAATTGTATATAATTCATGTATAAATGTATATATTTTATATAAACACATCACTGGTAAAGGAGGTAAATATAAACAGGTCAATGTAATGAGATGTTTAGAAACCTGACATTGGAAATATGAGAATATATAATAATATAATAATACTGCATCTACTTTGAGAAGAATAAACTCTGATCCTGTTTCATTCTGACACACTCGTCTACAGCAACAGTGTGTGATTAGCGTGCGATTAGTGTGTGATCTGTTAAAGCGTACATGATCAAACATAGTGCATACTGAAGGATATTGTGTGCGTGCGTGTGCGTGCGTGCGTGCGTGCGTGTGTGTGCGTGCGCATATGCGTGTTTCAGGTGGATATGGAGGGAGCAGATCAGGACCAGGACCAGTGGATGATCTGAACCTCATAACCTCAGCACAGCACAGGAACACTTGCTTGTATGCCCACACTACTGTGTGTGTCTGTGTGTCTGCGCGTGCATGTGTATGTGTGAGAGGGAGAGAGAGTGCCAGTGTCTCGTATTTAGTCTATTACACTGTCACCTAGTCAAGGACAACTGTAGGAGTGTGAGCACAAACACACACAGAGTTCAATTCTTCTGCTTCCTGACATGTGACGGTAGAAACAAAGAGCTTATAAAGGGGTGTGTGTGTGTGTGTGTGTGTTGAGTTCCAGCTCGGTGTTAGTGTGTGAGTGTAATGCCTAGGTTTTACATTTATATAAACAGTGTTTGTAAATAAAAATATTATTTAAATATTTGTATTATTCGTACTGTAATCTTTTGCGTGTGTTTTAGGAGAATAGTCTTTCAGTCCTGATGCAGAACACTGTAATGAATATGTACTTATGTAACGCAATATGTTTGCGCCCCCAAGTGGATGCATTGTGCATATAGATTATTTTCTCTTACAAAAACGCCATGCTGCCATTATAATTTATATTAAAATGTCTGACTAAGAGAAGGTTACACTTTAGTATTTATTGCACAGGGTTTTAATGAGCGCGCACACACACAGACAGAGGTTTGTGCACAGCGCATTATGGGTAACACATATAACCCTTATACTGAAACTTCATCATATGAACAAATAATATGGATATAATTAAGACAGATGACGTGTTCTGCTGTTTGGTGTGTTTATTTAAATGACTGATTAACTAACTATTAATTAATTATTTTCTATTATTAACTAAATCTTAATTCTAGCATAATGTATAAAAAAATATAAAAAATTTATTTAATTTTTCATGGATGTGTGAGACATTTAATGAGACAATAAATGAAACTCCCCATTTTCTCTCTAATCATTTTATTTTTGTTTCTTTTAAATGTAGAGTTTGTTTTTGAGAATTTCATTTAAATGTTGAATTTTGCAACTTCACTTCTTTGATTTAACTGATTTATTCTACAACCATGGTTTTAAATTCTGTCCTCCATTTTATAACCAATTACTAACAACTTAAACTCTCATTAACTCAAAAATATGTTCATTAAATCCATACACACTATAGAGACAGGTAGGTATTGGTTCTATTGCAGTACCTCCAGGAACGGTGCATCTTCTCAAATTGTTGAAAGAAAGAAAGAAACAAAGTTTTTTTTTTTTTTTTTTCCCCTTTGGTACAGCCACATCCTTGACTAGTAATTCTTCTGCCATCCCTCATTGTTTGCTTTGGCTCTTTCTTTGGGGACACCACAAAGACCACAAACATAAGAGATATGTTTATATGACATAAGTCTAGAAAGAATTAAGGGAAGCATCTCCAACCCCACAGACAAAAAAAAAAAAAAGGAACAGATGTAATTTTGTAAATGTTTCAGCTGTGCTTAGTGAGAAAGGAGGGAGCATAACAGGTTTTAATACAAACTATAGCCCATTGCTAAATCTAAACAAATCCAACACCTATAGCTACTGCTCTGCCTGTTTGCAATAGCTATCAAGGTACACAAGGTCAGCACAAGCCACCTTATCCCAGGCCAGCCTTCTAGACTTCCAAAAGTGTTTCGGAGGCCTGGTCCAACTCCCTGTATAGCTCAGGTTTCTCTTCATTCACGCATAAATCTTTTGCCTTTTACTAAAGATTTCTGTGGAACTCTGATATTGTCATGGCAAATACTTCTACAAATCAGAATAAGAAAAATGAGTTACAAAGACAAGGGGTTCTGGATGCCAAAAATC
>CM074987.1:4970194-4981797 GCA_037576825.1 Pangasius krempfi
GTCAAAAAAGATATTCCAATACAGGAGGATGAGCTTGTGGCACAATTCCAGGACAGGCTCTTTAACTTTAGGAGACATTTTTAATATTCCCTGGCAGTACAATGAGTACAGGAATCTCAGAGAGAGCCTCACTGCCAAAGATTGCCTTCTCCACATCGATTTCAGTGAGAACTATTCTTGTAAATACTCAAATGAAATCCAGTCGGTCCACTTTGGGGGGTCACATAATCAGATGACCCTCCACGCTGGAGTGCTTTATCTGGCAAACCAGGCCCCCATGCCCTTCTGCACCATCTCCACCAGCAATATGGGCTCATTTGGACCCTATTCTTCATTTCCTGAAAAAGAACCACACTGATGTCCAAAACCTTCACTTTTTTAGTGATAGCCCTGCCACGCAGTACGAAAACCGCTCAAACCTTTACATCATATCCACAGAGCCACACCAGAGGGGTTTCTCGACTGTGACATGGAACTTCTTCGAGGCATCCCATGGAAAGGGTTCACCAAATGGAGTGGGGGCTGCACTGAAGAGAACAGCTGACACATTAGTTCGTCAAGGGAAAGATATCCCTGATGCACACAGCTTCTTCCAGCTGTTGAAGGACACAAGCAAGGTGAAACTCTACTATGTGAGTGCAATCAATGCAATCAATCAAACAGGCAAAGATTTCAGACCCATTGTCATCGAACAGCATCACAGTGGGCAGTGGTGTGTTGTGCGATATGATGATGATCCCTACCCTGGCATCATCCTGCAGGTAGAGGAAGACAAAGTGAAAGTCAGATGCATGCACCGCAACGGAGTGAATAAGTTTTTCTGGCCAAGCCTCAGATTTGATGTTAACTGGTACGGTGATGACCAGATCATATGCCTGATTCCAGAGCCCCAGGCACTGAATAAGCATTCAGTTCAAATTGATAAGCAATTCTGGGAGTTCATTATGGGGCAGTTGGGCAAGTAAAATAAGGCACCATGAAATGTAAAATGAGGACAGTTCGATGTTTACACCTCTTAGTCATAACCTAGTATAATAGCATGACATAAAATGGCAGCGGACAACTGCAGTTTAGACAGTGTACTTTGTTGTACATTTTAGTTGTTTTAGTTCAAATGTTTTGAAATGTTGTTTATGTTCTTTTACTAACTGCTTTCACTAATTGCCAAATGTGACAATTTAGTAATTGTTAATTATAGTTGAAGAATACGGATGTTTGGTCTTATGTATGTCACTGGTGATATCATTGTGTCACTGGTGTTACTGTGTTTTTTCTGTCACATTCTATAAAATGTGTCACATGTGACATGATAATCATAATTTTACATCCATTGAATTCTGCTACACTCAAGAGTTAAGATTTCGAGAATTGCATCATTACTTGTTTATAACTGTTTTTCAAATATTTTCATTGTTATAGCAAATACGTTTGTGCAAATGAATTAACATCATTCAATCACACTTAACAAACCTGATTAAAATAAATAAAAGATAATCTCCTTATTTGTTGCATTATCATTATTTTTCTGTAACTCTGACTACATGTGCTGAAAAAAATGAGAAACAATATTTCATAAAAACCTTTAATATTGCCAAAGAAGTAAGGTAACACCAGTGACAAAAAAAATGGTACATGCGGTCTTTAAATAAATGTACAAATAATATAAAAAATCATTAAGCTGTCATTTATGTGTATTCATAAAGTCAAAAGGTAATTTAGTAATGTGGTCTAAGTTTAAATGTTAGAAAAAGAAATACATTTTAAGACATCTTGCCATACCAAAAGTGGACGTTTCTGTAGAATGACCCAATACTGCATCTCCTTTGAGAAGAATAAACTCTGATCCTGTTTCATTCTGACACACTCGTCTACAGCGACAGGAGGCAGAGCAACAGCGTGTGATAAGCGTGTGATTAGTGTGCTATTAGTGTGTGATCTGGTAAAGCGTACATGATCAAACATAGTGCATACCGAAGGATATTGTGCGTGTGTTCAGGTGGATATGGAGGGAGCAGATTAGGACCAGGACTGGTGGATGATCTGAACCTCATAACCTCATCTCAGCATAGCAGAGGAACACTTGTATGCCCACACTGCTCTGTGTGCGTGTCCGTGTCCGCGCGGGCGTGTGTATGTGTATGCGCGGGGAGAGAGAGTGAGTGCTGACACTGTGCCCAGTGCCAGTGTCTCGTATTTAGTCTATGACACTGTCACCTAGTCAAGGACAACTGTAGGAGTGTGAGCACAAACACACACAGAGTTCAATTCTTCTACTGCCTGGCATGTGACGGTAGAAACAAAGAGCTTATAAAGGTATGTGTGTGTTGAGTTCCAGCTCGGTGTTAGTGTGTGAGTGTAATGCCTAGGTTTTACATTTATATAAACAGTGTTTGTAAATAAAAATATTATTTAAATATTTGTATTATTCGTACTGAAATCTTTTGCGTGTGTTTTAGGAGAATAGTCTTTCAGTCCTGATGCAGAACACTGTGTAATGAATGTGTTTATGTAACGTAATGTGTTTGCGCCCCCAAGTGGATGCATTGTGCAACCCCGTGCAGCCATTATAATTTATATTAAAATGTCGAACTAACACTAAGAGAACGTTACACTTTATTATTTATTACACAGGGTTTTAATGACACAAACAGACAGAGGTTTGTGCACTGTGCATTATGGGTAACACATATAATCCTGATATTGAAACTTCATCATATGAACAAATAATGTGGATATAATTAAGACAGATTTACATTTATAGCATTTAGCAGACACCCTTATCCAGAGCAACTTACATTCATCTTATTTATACAACTGAGCAGTTGAGGGCCTTGCTCAAGGGCCCACCAGTGGCAGCTTGGCGGTGCTGGGAATTGAACCTTCCAATCAGTAGCCCAACGTCCTAACCACTGAGCTACCACTGCCCTCAGACAGATGAGGTGTTCTGCTGTTTGGTGTGTTTATTTAAATGCCTGAGTAACTATTATTAATTAATTATTTTCTATTATTAACTAAACCTTAATTCTAGCATAATGTATTAAATAAAAAATGTAAAAAAAATGTATTTAATTTTTCATGGATGTGTGGAGTTTGAGGAAGTAGAGTCAAATGAGACATTTAATGAGATTTACTGAGACAATAAATGAAACTCTCTATTTTTCTATCTAATCATTTTATTTTTGTTTTTGAGCCTTTTCATTTAAATGTAGAATTTGTTTCTGAGAATTTCATTTAAATATTGAATTTTGCAACTTCTTTGATTTAACTGATTTATTCTACAACCATGGTTTTAAATTCTGTCCTCCATTTTATAACCAATTACAAACAATGTTAACTCTCATTAACTCAAAAATATATTCATTAAATCCACACACAGTACAGAGACAGGTAGGCATTAGTTCTTTTTCCCTCTTAAATATATTTTGTTTAATGTGTAAACAATAAAGGTATCCACGTGGGCCCACAGAGCTGCTGTGTTTTTGCTCCAAGATAAAACATTTATCAATATATAATTTATTTTCTGCATGGATTCTGTAAATGTAAAACAGTTTCAGTGGAAACATAATTTAATACTGCATTTTAATCATTTTTGTATCTGTGATGTTATAGAAACAGGCCTCTTTCAAATAAAAAGGTCTTTTTAACCACTTCCTGTCCACAAAGGTCAAAGGTTAAATATAATGGAATAATTTGAACAGTTGAACAGTTGTATGAATCCATATTGTGAATATTTAAGTTTGAAGGTTAGAGTTTCGTTAACATGAGTTTTATGTAAAACTTTGATGATCTGATAAATTGTCTATTTTATTTCCATGAAATACTGTTTGTAAAGTACAAGTTGTTTTTTGGTTAATGGTAGCTAATATTAGCTAGCTGGTTTAGAAGGTTGCTAACATTGACATGAGACAACATGTGACAAAGGCACAAATTTATTAAAGTCTGCAGTTGGATCTTACTGTATAATAGCTTTATTTTATTCAAAAGTGAATTTTACTGACATTCTTAACATTCTGTACCCAAAACTTTTTTAAATTGAATGTTACATTTTGTGCAGTTTAATTTTACTTGTTTCTGGGTTTTTCCATGAACATTTTGTTTCCTGAGCTCATCCTCAGTATCTTTATTTTAAAATAAATAAGCTTATTGGCTCTCACATATCCTTCACTTAATGCCGCGGTACACGAGTTCGGCCATGCCGTCACGGATTCCCCGGATGTACTCCAGCGCAGCACGGTGCACACGGTGTTCATAGAGGCCAGAGCGACGCACATGGCGCAGGAAGCTGGGAGCGCCAGGAAACACCACATTATCGGCCAACACCATGGAGCCGTCACCCAGCAGCCCGCTGTCCTCCAGAGCCTGCAGGTCTGGCAGATAACACCGCTTCCAGTGGTCCATGAACACAAAGTCCAGATGCTCAATACCGAAATCCTCACGCAAACGGGGAATCACCTCATCAGAGGGTCGCACAATCAGTTCCACCTGTACCAGGAAAGGGGTGAGGGGTCATAGGTCAAGCCCTTAAAATTCAGTCCCTAAACTAAACAGTGTGATGACCATATAGTGTTTAAACTTCTGAACTCCATAGCGTGGTATTTAAACTTCTCCTGAACTCTACAGTCTGGTGCTTAAACTTCTCCTTAACTCTATGATGTGGTGTTTAAATTTATCCTGACCTCTACGCTATGGTGTTTAAACCTCTCCTGAACTCTACAGAGTACTGTTTAAACTCATCCTGAATGATATAGCATGATTAACACTTAATTACATGTCCATGTACACATTTTTTCCTTCTACCATTTTCATTTAGAATTTTGAATTTCTTATTACAGTGCTCAGACATCCTGACTGAAATATTTTTATTTTTGCCAGACTGCATCACTGATTGTTCTAAACTCTACAGAAATGACATTTAGCAGGAGAATTAATACTGTTGAATTTTATTACTCTCTCACCGTGTCATCATCAAACCCAGCCAGTCGGATGATCTTCTCAGCCACACGCGCGTTCCTCTCATCCATCTCCACCGAGTAGAGCCGAGCACCAAGAGGCAGTGAGCGAGCGATTCTCACTGTGGTGTAGCCGCAGTGAGTTCCCAGTTCCAACACTGTCAGAGGACAAAACTCCTTCAGCAGACGGTCCAGAATCAAACCTGAGACATTGCAAGAAGTTTACTCCAACTTTACACTGTGTGTGTAATCTATACCTTTTTTTAGGTCATATACGGCTGATGAACTCGAGGGTGTGTGTGAGATCTATACCTTTTTTAGGTCCTATATGGCTGATGAACTCGACATTGCTGCACCAGAGGTCGAAGGTATCGAGGATGCTGTCAGGATCTCCTGGTGTGGCGTGTGTGAGGACATACTGGTACACTCTCTCCTCCCTGCTGATGCCTGTCATAATGTCCTGAACCCAGCGGAGCAGCACGGCTCGATAGAACAGCACGAAGTAGAACCGGTAACGGATGATCAGCGTGAGCAACAACGGCACGAAGGCCAGAGCAATGGCTGCAGACACCATTTCCCACAATGCACTGCTGCAGTGTAATATCAAGAGATGTTCACATTGTTCTTCACATGTGTTACAGCAAATAGCATGAGTAGTTAGCACTTGCAAAAAAAGGCTGTCCTAGGTACAGGTCCAGTAGCATGAACTTAGTTTGCTCAAAGAGTTTAGTATAAAGCACTGTTAGCATGCTAGAACACCATGACCCAGGACAAAACCTATCTTCACATCCTCTCCAGCCTCGGTCCTGTCCTGGGACACCTGCCCCAATATGACACAGTGCTGCTTGTTAGCATATTAGCATGCTACCACAGAGTGTGTTAAAACCCCACCCCACCCCGCCCCCCATGTTCTCATCCTCCATGACAATAATGACATCATGAAATATTATTTATTATTTAGTGAAACTGCAGCTCACTATCTCCAAACACACAAAACACAACACAACACATACCTTATTGTAAAACCTCTAGGATCCTGCTGTTTCTTTTTCTAGACAAACTTAAGTGAAATCATTCTAAATCATTTGATTGGCTGAGATATTTTTCTCTATTTATTTTGACTGGATGCTGACATTTCATGTGTAAACAATGCTAGCATGCTAATAAAGAAAGATTCCTCAGACTACACATTCCTGTAATCATTTAGATCTACTCATAGTCCAGCTCGCACTACGTAGTGTTTGTGTGTCAGAGAGGATGTAGCGTCCTAAATAACCAACTGATCAAATGAAGAGAGAAGTTTTACAGAAATGTAAATTAATATTTTGTACATAAACATAAATGAATGAATTGTGATTTGATCGAACAGCAAAACTCCAACATCATAGTGATTCACGACATCTGACCAAGATTCTACCACAATATCTGAATATGTATGTTTTATAATGAATTTTTGGTTCCTGTGAGTTTCAGCTTAAGTTTAAAGTAACTAATATTTTATTCAGCTACTGAGTTAGTCATTTATTTTATGTGTGATTCTATTGATTACGACGTAAATAAATTTTTTTATTAGAATGGATTTCCTGCCTTAAATAAGACTTGAATAAACAGAACATGTGACTGGATTCATTCATTAAATACATTAATAAGCCACAAATTCAAATTCCTGTCCTGTGGCTCAGTCTGTGTCGCTTATGTTAGTGAGAGACACAAACACACACACACTGTGTGTGCGAAGAGGTTTTAATTTAAACAGACTTAGTACTGCTTTAATTCTTCTATGTATCTTTTTTTTTTTCAGAACGTTCTATACCCCAGTAACCAGACACTGTTATCAAATACACACTGACATCTCAAGTCAGTCCATCAACATTGACCACTCAACAGGAGAATGTTATTAGAGAATGTTATTAGACATATGGTGAGTAAAATACACAGCTCCTGAGGAATGATGTAGGAACAGACCTCAGAACGGTCGACTTCACTGAACACTAATGAACACTATGACCTGACTGAACTGCACACAGTTATCACTGAAACACAAATAAACACTGCTAATGCTCATCAGAGGTACACAGCACACACACACACACACACACACACACACACACACACACACACACACACACACACACACACACCTGCAGTCCAACTCACCTTGATGATGTCACTTACGGTTCCTGTGTGAGTTTCTTCTACCTTTCAGAAGAAAAGTCGAACTAAGGTGAACTGATCAGAAGAAGACTGTATTTCATTTTGTGTGTGTGGTGGACTGGTGACAGTATAGCCAATCAGCTTCCTGTTCTGAATTATTAATTAACCCCTGTGTGCTCCTCTTACACTGAGCAGCTCTGAGAACACACACACACACACACACACACACACACACACACACACACACACACACACACACACAAAACTTTGAATTTATCACACCATGTCACTGAATTGATTAGACAGAAAAAAAAGATAAATCAGGTGCAGTTTTGAATATTTCTCTCCTTAAACGCAGTCCAGGAAGTGCAGTGGGTTTCATCACCACAAAGATTCTCCCCATGTCCATGTTGGTTTCCTCCTACCTCCCAGTAACATGCGAGAAGGTGGACTGGCTAAAATAAATTGCCCCTGTGTGAATGTGTGTGTGTGTGTGTGTGTGTGTGTGAGTGTGCTGTATGCATGTATGTATGTATGTGTGTGTGTGGTGTCCTGCATGCCAACCAGGGTGTATTCCCACCATCATTGCTCAGTGTTGAGGAAGATGAAGTTGTTATTTTAACTTCATTAGAGACATTAATGAGGAAAATATTCTGCCTTTAATGGAGCATTCACATTAGCACAAAATTTCAAGGCAACATCACATGAGGAAATGCATTAAACATTTTTAGTTTTACATCAAGAACAACAGTGTATCAGGTTACATGGAGATATTACAAAAATTTAAAAAAAAATAAAAAAATAAATAAAATAAAAAATGGAAAGATCACTTTAAAAAAAAGGATCACAGATGATTTTTTAAAATTCTGGTATGTAATGGAAAGTAGAACACAAACTGTTCCTTCTTAAAAATAAAGAAAATATCATAATTAATTTACCTTAAAAATCCATGTCTTTGATTAATCACTTTCTAAAAATAGTGTCCAAGTAAAATTTGCATAATTAGTACAGTGCAGCTATTAACACATTTAAACACACACAAAAATGCTGAAGTGCACATGTGCTAAGTCAACACTGCTGTGTAGTTAGCTCAGCTAAAGTTAGCTCTCTAGCAGTAGCTACTGGAGTTTAGTCAATAGCTATGTTTGAAAACAAGCAAGCTAATTTCAGGCTAAGTATTATGTTTTGTAAGTAAATCCAAGCACTAGGAAGCTAGTTAACATTAGGCTAGTGTGGTGATATGTGTTCACAGGAGATCATGATTGGTTGTAACTGTGGGGTCCAGGGTTGCTGGGGCAACAGGGGCGGGACTTTAGGTGAGAGTCTGTGACAGAGTAGACACAGAGAGTTGTTCAACTGCGTGAGTTCAATAAAGTAGAGATGTTGTGAGTTCAACAAGTTGTCTGCGTGATATATCTTGACATGGTGTCAGAAATAAAGCTCTCCCTGCACTTCTCTGAGCAGTGAAGGACTACGAAAGGAAAATGTCGAAGTTTAACGCACCTGAATCCTTCGATTTCGCACAGCCAGCAAGTTGGCCGGCGTGGAGGCAGCGCTTCGCGCAGTTCAGGATTAAGGAAGATGCTGATGTGCAAACAGGCAGAACCTATATTCAGCAATTTCACGTTTTCTGCTGAGGAGGCAAATGACTAATACAACGCAGTAGTTAAAAAGTTTGACGAACATTTTGTGCCCAAGCGCAATTTGATTCATGATCGCGCTTGTTTTCACAAAAAGAATCAACGAAGTAGTGAAGGTGTCGAAGCATTTGTCAGGAGTTTATACGAGCTGGCAGAGTTTTGTGATTTTGGGGCCACTAAAGACGAGCAGATTCGCGATCGCATCGTGATTGGAATAGCAGATAGAGACGTGTCTGAGAAGCTGCAGCTAGAGCCGTATTTGACGCTCTAACAAAATGGGCCATTTCCAGATTGCTTGTAAGACAAAGACTGTAAAAGAAGTGACCAATGATAAACACGAAGTTGAATCAAACAGCACATGGTTTCTGGGGTCAGTTTCCGATAGTGCTAACGGGGATGAGTGGCACGTAAAGCTACCAGTGAATGGCACTATTGTAAAGTTCAAGATAGACACTGGTGCTTATATCACAGTTATGTCTGAGCAAACATTTCGGAACCTACCATGTCGCCCTCAACTTACCAAAACACTCGCAGACATCAGAAGTCCAGGTGGCAAACTGGACTGTATCTGCAAATTCTTAGCCCGTATGGAAAGAAAAGGACAGAACATCAGTTTTTGGACATATGTCGTTAAAGGTCCGTATACTAATAACCTCCTTAGCCGGAAAACTGCCTGTGAAATGAAACTCGTGAGCAGAGTTGACTTAATTAGCACTGAGGATGATGTTTTTGGAGACTTTGGGCTTTTAAATTGTGAATCAATTCAAATTGAACTCAAGCATGATGCCAAACCATACAGCCTCTCTACGCCTCGTCGAGTTCCCTTCCCATTACTACCAGGTGGAAGAGGAGCTGCAGCGTATGCTCAAGTCAGGGATCATAACAGAGATCACAGAGGCAACAGACTGGTGTGCTCCAATGGTGCCGGTGGTGAAAAAGAATGGTAAAGTGAGAATCTGGGTGAACCTTAAGAAATTGAATGAAGCAGTAAAGCGTGAGAGATTTATTCTGCCCTCCCTTGAGGACATTGCACCACAACTGTCCGGTGCATGTGTATTCTCAACGTTAGACACTTCTAGTGGGTTTTAGCAGATACCATTGGATGCAAGCTGTAGGAAACTCACCACCTTCATCACACCCGTGGGCCGTTTCTGCTTCCAGAGACTTCCCTTCAGAATTACTTCAGCTCCGGAGATATTCCAGCGAGAAATGAGCACTCTGCTTAAAGACCATGCCGGCACTGGAGCTGAGATGGACGATATCTTGGTGTTTGGCAGAGATAAAGAGGAACACGATCAGAACCTCAAGGCAGTCTTAAAGACCATCAGAGAATCTGGTCTAAAGTTAAACAAAGACAAGTGTCACTTCACAAAATCTGAGATTCAGTACTTCGGCCACGTTATCGGAAAGGATGGAATCCGGCCTGATACAAAGAAAGTGAGAGCCATTACAGAGCTCCCCAGCCCTAAGAATTTGATTGAACTGCGACAGGTATTAGGGATGATTATTTACCTAGGCAAATTCGTTCCTGGACTTTCATCAATCCTTCATCCAATGACCGAGCTGCTTAAAAATGACATTGAATGGGTCTGGGGCGAGGTACAGACACAGGCGTTCAATAGGGTCAAGAGCTTGTTGACTACAGCACCAGCACTAGCGTTCTATGATGCCAACTGGCCACAGTGATCAGTGCGGATGCAAGCAGCTATGGCCTAGGAGCTGCGCTGCTGCAGGAGCATGAGAACGGACTACGTCCTATTGCTTTCTGTTCAAGGACATTAACAGAGACAGAGCGCCGCTACTCACAAATTGAGAAGGAATGCCTAGCGGGCGTGTGGGCATGCGAGCGTTTCTCACGATACCTACAAGGTATGGACAAATTCGAACTCCAGACTGACCATAAGCCTCTTGTGCCCCTGATAAACACGTATGATATCGACAAAGCTCCCTTAAGATGCCTACTAATGCGCCTGATGAGATTTCATGTCAAAGCAGTGCATGTGCCAGGCAAACAGCTTGTGGTGGCTGACACACTGTCGAGAAACCCAGTGATACATCAGTGCGAATCCGACACAGAGGATGATGTCAAAGTGTTTGTACAGGCAGTACTGTCTACTAAACCTGTAAGCGATGACAAGTTAAATGCTATAAGGGAAGCCACACAAGAAGATTCAGATCTCCAGTCAGTTTGTATGCACATCCACCAAGGCTGGCCCAGTCAAATGTCCCAACTACCACACTCATTACACGCGTTCCACACTGCCAGGGCTCACCTCTCCGAAGTCGATGGACTTCTACTGTATGAAGACAGAATAGTGATTCCTGGTGCACTGAGACAAGATGTGCTGCGTCAGCTTCACACAGGCCATCAAGGTCTCACTAAATGCAGGGAAAGAGCTAACATGTTAGTATGGTGGCCTGGTATAGGCAAGGACATCACAGAAATAGTGGAGACATGTGAGTTTTGCCAAATCAACAAACCTGCACAAAGGAGAGAGCGCCTGATGGTTACATCTCTTCCCAACGGTCCATGGCAAAAGATTGCAGCGGACATCTGTGAGCTGGATGGCAAGAAATACCTAATAGTTGTGGACTATTATTCCCGTGATATTGAAATTGCACAGCTACAAGCAATCACTAGCCAGCAGGTGATTTCACATCTGAAAAATATGTTTGTTCATTGGGGGATCCTATATGAACTTGTGACAGACAATGCTACACAGTTCACAGCCTATGAGTTTGCAGAGTTTAAAACAACATACAATTTTACTCACACTACTTCAAGCCCTCACTACCCACAGGCTAATGGTGCTGCCGAAAGGAGCGTTGCTATTGCAAAGCAGATGCTCAGACAGCCAGA